>JARLTB010000067.1:2002500-2562500 GCA_030141615.1 Unio pictorum
TAGTAATTATAAAAGAGAACAAATAGAAGAGCGACAACGAGAATTAGAAGAACGACGTCAAACACCAACACGTAGACAAACAAGAAGACAAAAAAAACAACAACTACCACCTGATGATGATGATGATGATTTAGAAGAACGACGTCAAACACCAACACGAAGACAAAAAAAACAAGAAGAACCTAATGATGATTATTTACAAGAAACGGATTTAGAAAAACTAGATGAAGCAGCTGGTTATAGCGGAAGTGGACTGCAAAATCCAAGGATTAGTTTCTGTCCTGATAGTGTTATCAATGATATATCACGATTAGAAGTTCTTGTAGGAGGGTTCCGAGCTGGAAATAACTCTCCAGAAATAATTAATGAAGCAGCTGATATCTGTAGACGGTTATTTGCCGGCGGTATCATGGATATCAAAACATATCGAGATTTCATTGACGAGTTAGCAGATGGGTATCATAGTGATTAAATAACAATTGAAAACACTAGTGTTTTTATAATAATGATCGTACACTACAATCATGATAAACCAACCCTCGTCTATGTAGTTAATTCACGGTTTCCAGTTTATAGAGCATACTATGGAGATGGCCTCGGCAATACCATTTTAGGATTCTTTTCAAGAATGGCCCCAAAAGTGATGCCGTTAGCTAAACAATTATCAATAAAAGCCATTGATGTTATTCGTGATAAGGGTATTAGTACTGTTGGAGATCTTGCAGGAAAGGCGTTTTCAACTGCGAAGGATAAAATAACATCATTAGTGAGGCGAAAAAAGAAACCGTTACCGTCCACAGAAGAAATGCCTGCAAGTGTTAGTAAAATTATAAATAACGCAGTAGATGAAAAACTAGCGTCAATGGCTTTAACTCCCGACTTAAATATGATAGCAGGAAGTGGCTTTAGAAAACGCTAGCGTTGAAAATCCGATTTAGACTCTGATAAATAGAATAAAATGTTCAAAAAGTCACGTGATCCAGCATTTGATATAGACGCCCCAGTTGGCAAGGATGATTCTGTACGCGATTATCAATATTACGCCTATCATGCCATAGACTCAAATAGTCGAGCAAGAATTGATCTTCAAGTCCATGATACCAGTAAATACTTTTTACCCTGTGAAGCGTTTATTGAAGTAGAAGGAGAAATTGTAACAGCTGCTGATACTACTGCTGTACCAGCACCGTATCCAGCTGGTACTCAAGTTGGTTTTGTCAATAATGGTATTATGGCGTTATTTGAGAGTGCTAGATATCTCATTGATGGAAAAGAAATTGAGTCCATAGATCGTGATGTTGATGTGGCCACAACAATAATCGGGCTAGCGAGATATTCTGATGATTATACAAGATCAGCAGGACCTTCTATGATGTTTGCAAAAGATGTTACAAATACCGCTGGTGGAAATCAATTTGTTGTAAGACGACCAAAGAATAATGCTGGTAATGCTAATGCTGATGTCGAGAATATGATTATAAACAAAGATGATAATTTCAATCTAGGAGCTGCAACACGTATTTCAATGTTGCAAGGAGCGCGTAAATCATTTTCATGCGCGATTCCACTGCATCATATTTTTGGATTCTGTAGAAACGTCAGAAAAGTTATCTACGGAGCTAAGCATACAGGATCACTTGTACGAAAGGGTGATGATAATGACGCAATCTGGAGGATTCCAGCAAACCCAGCTGCAGCACATATAAATGATGATGCCGGTAAAGTCAATTTAACAAAAATATCATTGTGGATGCCAGTGTTGACTCCAGCATTCACCGCAGAAGAACGATTACTATCATTTATGGACCAAGGGGGAAAGTCGTTGTTGAGTTGGTTATCAGTGAGTACAGATGTGAAGCAATCAGAGCTGAACGGGTTATTCACGTGGAACCTAGCATCAAAACAAGGTGTTGCTGCGCCACGTCATATATTCGTAGCGTTACAAGATAACGCACGAGTTGGCAATCAACTCTCCAGCCATATGATATTTGATCAGTTAGGTGTTAGAGAGGTCTCACTGAGAATAAACGGCCAGCAGGAACCATCCGAGGATATACAACTTGATTACACAGAAAATCATATTGCACGAGTTTATCATAGATTGTTGTCATTTATGGCACGTGATCAAAATGTGGATACCGGTCTACAAATATCACAATTGGATTTCAAAAGTCTCTATCCGATTTATTACTTTTCTCTGGAACATCTCGATTTGATGAGACAATCTGTCGTTGATATACATTTTAGAGCCCGTGTAACCCCCCCTGGTGGTATTAGTTATAGAGCGGTTGCTGTCATTCTCAGTGATAAATCAATGCTACTCGAAGGTGTTGGTGGAAGAATGAGAGTGGTAGATGCGCCAGTAGAAAATCTTTGAACGATTTTTCCATTAGAATCAATCTATTATGTATAATGTCATATAGTGTTATTAGTGTTGCGTTAACTCCTGGTCAAATAAAAAAATTGCAATCAGAATCGGCTAAAAAATGTGGAACCACAATCACGTTGAAACCTAATCAAATGACTGGTGGTGCAAATAAATTATCGCTGACAACTCGTCAAATAAAACATTTCAATGATGCACTTGCAGCCAAAAAAGGTGTTCAGATTACTCTTTCTGCGGCTGCTATCAAAAATATGATGAAAACGGGTGGTATATTTCCATTGTTAGCTGCAATACCAGCATTGATTGCAGCAGCAGCCCCAGCAGTAGCTAAAGCAGCGGCGTTAGGAGCCGTTGGTACTGCAGCAGGAATGGCGTTGAAAAAAGCAACTGGACAGGGTTATAAAAAAAGGGGAAAGGGTCTAAGACTACCAGGAACCCCGTATTCATGGTACAGCGGAAAAGGCCTGAGACTACCAGGAACCCCGTATTCATGGTACAGCGGGAGATCCGTTCACGGATCAGGCCTGAGACTACCAGGAACGGTTTATTAATGGTTCCCATGTCCAATTTTGATTTAATGGATGCTGCTAAAAACCTAGCGATTAAAAATTTCAGAGGTGTTTTTATGAAAGATCAATTACCACATCAACCAAACAAAACTGAAACAGGTATTATTAATCTCGATAACAGCACCGGACCTGGAACTCACTGGGTTGCATACGCTATTGATCCACGTGGGATTGTTTATTTTGATTCATATGGATTAGCCCCGCCAAAAGAGTTTTTGCGTTATATAAAAAATTTTTCAATGAAGACTTGGTATTCTACGCTACCAACACAACAAATCAATGACCCACCAATATGCGGCAGTGAAGTATTAAATGTCCTTGATGCTATTTCAGCATCTAGAAAACCACCTCATATTGTCGTAAATGACTACACTAGTAATCGCTTTTTAGAGAGAGAAAGAGTTTTACAATAACATGATTGATATTTGGGGGAGATCTTTGAAACCCAAACCCGATGACACTGCAACCCCTGGTTCTATCAAGGATATAACAAAAAAAATTAAAGATGAAATCGCTGAGACGTTGAATTTAGTAAATGTTGATCCTAATGAGATAGTTGTATTTCAAGACAAACAGGGTAAATTGAAATCTAGTAATATTTCTCTGGATGATATTTTAGTTAAACAACAAAACGCAATCGAGGATACCGTTGCGTTATTTTCCGATCAGGGTAAACTCAAACCGGGTGTACTCTTCTCGACTATTACAGATAAATTCACTGAATACAATAAAGAATTTGACGATCATTTAAAAAACTACAATAGTTTCCGTAGAAATGTCGTTCAAAAGTTCTTTGGGTCTCCAATTGTAGTTACACCATCTATCGCTGAAATTAAAACGTTTGTTGATGATCAAAAGGTTATCAACGAAGCAACAAAAACAACAACCGACGCCATTGATAAATTTATTGGAACCCCGTTAGATAAAATTGAAATAAAACTCCCTGATATTAAAAAATCCATCGATGAGACCAAAAACTTCATCGAAGGCGTCAAAGGTGATATTTCGAGGATGATAACAGTCATTGAAAAAACAAAAATTCCTCATGAGAAAACCAACAACGTAGTATACACAATCAAACACGGATCATTTGAGTGGACACCTACAAACAACAAATTAGATATCACTGCAACCGTTAAAGGTATTTATCGATTAACAATAGTGAGAACGACTCAATTTAATATTTCATCGTCAAGTTCATCCGGGGTCAATAATACGATTTCAACGATCATCGACAAGGATACAACTGAACAGTTCACGTTAATAGCTACTGATAAAAATTTGGTTAGGGTTACAACAACATGGTATGTGGAATTCGTAGCGGATTTAAGTAAATCGTAATTGAAAACGCTAGCGTTGTTAAAATAAAAATGATTTCATCATCGCAATATCGTTATGATCAGGTCAGAGAGTATCAAACTAGACTCAAAACCCTGTCTGAGGAGTATGCAATGAAAATTAAAAAATATCGCAGGAGAATTACCGCAATTGATGTTACCGTGTATTCAGTGAGTGGTGTAATCACCGGAGCTGGTATTATACTGTCTTCAGTGACAATGATGGCTCCGATAGCTGTTCCAATTTGCATTTCTGCGGCAACAACAATCGCTGGAATTATTTCAATAATCACAAAAAAAATATCATCATGCAGCCAACGGAAAATACAAGACTACATAATTCAATTTCATGTTGTGTCCACTGCATGCTCGCAATTATCCTCATTGATATCGTCATCTCTCGATGATACAATTATATCAGAGAGTGAGTTTTCGGCGATGGTAGATATATATGATTCTGCGATGTCAAAATTAGAAATACAAAAACATGAGTATAATAACAATGACAACACCGATGGAATTGGAAAAAAACAGAATGATCTCAATAACCTCAACGATATCAGATAGTGAGTTCTCAGTGATGATACGTGTCTATGATTCCGCAGTATCAAAATTAGAAATACATCATGAGTATAATAACGATGACAACACCGATGGAATTACTTCAACAAATAGTGGAGAACACGAACCCAGTACAAACCAGCATGATCTCAATAACCTCAGCGAATCCAGAATTCAGTGTGAATTTCCCCTCTCCGGTCCCAGTGAAGGAGATAGCGCTAGCAAAATTACGAGTGTATCACAGCTGGCCAAATATTAGGTCAAAATCATTTGGTGGTCAACAACCCAATAATTCCCTGGTATTTGCAAATAAGAATAAACCAGACGGGACTCCAGACTGGAATGTCGTTTCGATACCAACAGGGTCATACCAAATCGAACAAATCAATAATGAATTCGCGCGTAGAATAAAATCGATTACTGGAAAAGAATCAAAAATAGCTATAACAGTTCATGAGCCTACACTATCATCTGCCATTGAAATAAGCACAGAAGGATATGTCGTAGATATATATCAAAGCTCAATAAGAACAGTGTTAGGTTGGCCTGAATTACCACCCGGGGGAAAAACCGTTGATTTACCAGAACCACAAAAAACTGATTATATCACCGACAGGATAAAATCTGATAATCCAATAAGGAGTTATAGAGATTATGATAAGTCGTATTTTTTCATTAGAGTAGAATATGATGAAAAAATACGACTTATTCATCAAGTTGCTAACCGGGATAAAATCACTGAAAATTTCACAGCTTTCAATAACGATATTTCACTGTTGTTAATATCTCTTAAATCCGGTACTCTCACCCGAGATGAATTTATCAGTGTCGTAGAAACATGTAACAAAATCATCAATGACATGGAAACATTTCATTCACAAATTATTCAAGAGGTATTAGGTGACAGTAGTCCTAAAACAAGAGATGTATTTGCAATAGACTATAAGATCCGCATAGGAGATATTCCAACATTCAAACTACCAGGATATAACGTACCACAACTAACAAAACATCTCAGTGACTCCATCGATGAAGGTTTCAAAAAAATCCATGACACATGGAAAAAAACACCATCAACTATCCTGACACACAATAATGACCCAGATGGCGGCGGCAGGCATATTGCTCCGTTCAATGTGAATATTTCATCGGTGATAGCAATCAATTTAGTATGTGATGTTATCGAAGGAAGCTATCAAATAAATTTAGAACGATCAAATCAAGCTCAGCAAGGATATATTTTGTATTCATTTGCACCAATAGCTCCTCCAGGATTTTTAATAATCGAGTCTCCGGTGAATCCAGTCTATATGCGATGTCATAATAATTCATTAACCAGAATTAATTTCAAACTCACTGACCAGTCTAATAATCTGATTGATTTACAAGAGGAGGTTTTACAAATAAGTCTGTTTGTAAAGTCTTGAAGGGGGACACGATATCGTATCGGACTGGATCAAATATTCGGTTGAGAGGGTGAGTGACAACGACGTTGTAATCTCTTGAAAAGTTTTTGATTTCATTGATTTTTCATTATTATTTTTTGCCTGATTTCATTGATTTTTTTTTTGCCTAATCAATGATTTATTTGCCTGATTTCATTGAAAACTTGTATCCGATTCACCACATCTTGGCCGTAGAAGCCTGATTTCAGTGAAAACTTGTTTAAAAATGTTGTCCGGCTCACCCTCTCTGCTGCTGTGATTGTGAACTTTTCAGTTGTATTCTTGTCGATGATCGTTGCAATCGTATTATTGACCCCGGATGAACTGGACGATGAAATATTAAATTGAGTCAATGGTGTCACTAGTGTTAATCGATAAATACCCTTAACGGTTGCAGTGATATATAATGTGTTGTTTGTAGGTGTCCACTCAAATGATCCGTGTTGGATTGTATATACTATGTTGTTGGTTTTCTCATGAGGGATTTTTGTTTTTCCAATGACTGTTATCATCCTCGAAAGATCACCTTTGACGCCTTCGATGAAGTTTTTGGTCTCATCGATGGATTTTTTAATATCAGGGAGTTTTATTTCAATTTTATCTAACGGGGTTCCAATAAATTTATCAGTGGCGTCGGTTGTTGTTTTTGTTGCTTCGTTGATAACCTTTTGATCATCAACAAACGTTTTAATTTCAGCGATAGATGGTGTAACTACAATTGGAGACCCAAAGAACTTTTGAACGACATTTCTACGGAAACTATTGTAGTTTTTTAAATGATCGTCAAATTCTTTATTGTATTCAGTGAATTTATCTGTAATAGTCGAGAAGAGTACACCCGGTTTGAGTTTACCCTGATCGGAAAATAACGCAACGGTATCCTCGATTGCGTTTTGTTGTTTAACTAAAATATCATCCAGAGAAATATTACTAGATTTCAATTTACCCTGTTTGTCTTGAAATACAACTATCTCATTAGGATCAACATTTACTAAATTCAACGTCTCAGCGATTTCATCTTTAATTTTTTTTGTTATATCCTTGATAGAACCAGGGGTTGCAGTGTCATCGGGTTTGGGTTTCAAAGATCTCCCCCAAATATCAATCATGTTATTGTAAAACTCTTTCTCTCTCTAAAAAGCGATTACTAGTGTAGTCATTTACGACAATATGAGGTGGTTTTCTAGATGCTGAAATAGCATCAAGGACATTTAATACTTCACTGCCGCATATTGGTGGGTCATTGATTTGTTGTGTTGGTAGCGTAGAATACCAAGTCTTCATTGAAAAATTTTTTATATAACGCAAAAACTCTTTTGGCGGGGCTAATCCATATGAATCAAAATAAACAATCCCACGTGGATCAATAGCGTATGCAACCCAGTGAGTTCCAGGTCCGGTGCTGTTATCGAGATTAATAATACCTGTTTCAGTTTTGTTTGGTTGATGTGGTAATTGATCTTTCATAAAAACACCTCTGAAATTTTTAATCGCTAGGTTTTTAGCAGCATCCATTAAATCAAAATTGGACATGGGAACCATTAATAAACCGTTCCTGGTAGTCTCAGGCCTGATCCGTGAACGGATCTCCCGCTGTACCATGAATACGGGGTTCCTGGTAGTCTCAGGCCTTTTCCGCTGTACCATGAATACGGGGTTCCTGGTAGTCTTAGACCCTTTCCCCTTTTTTTATAACCCTGTCCAGTTGCTTTTTTCAACGCCATTCCTGCTGCAGTACCAACGGCTCCTAACGCCGCTGCTTTAGCTACTGCTGGGGCTGCTGCTGCAATCAATGCTGGTATTGCAGCTAACAATGGAAATATACCACCCGTTTTCATCATATTTTTGATAGCAGCCGCAGAAAGAGTAATCTGAACACCTTTTTTGGCTGCAAGTGCATCATTGAAATGTTTTATTTGACGAGTTGTCAGCGATAATTTATTTGCACCACCAGTCATTTGATTCGGTTTCAAAGTGATTGTGGTTCCACATTTTTTAGCCGATTCTGATTGCAATTTTTTGATTTGACCAGGAGTTAACGCAACACTAATAACACTATATGACATTATACATAATAGATTGATTCTAATGGAAAAATCGTTCAAAGATTTTCTACAGGCGCATCTACCACTCTCATTTTTCCTCCAACACCTTCAAGTAGCATTGATTTATCACTGAGAATGACAGCAACCGCTCTATAACTAAAATGTATATCAACGACAGATTGTCTCATCAAATCGAGATGTTCCAGAGAAAAGTAATAAATCGGATAGAGGCTTTTGAAATCCAATTGTGATATTTGTAGACCGGTATCCACATTTTGATCACGTGCCATAAATGACAACAATCTATGATAAACTCGTGCAATATGATTTTCTGTGTAATCAAGTTGTATATCCTCGGATGGTTCCTGCTGGCCGTTTATTCTCAGTGAGACCTCTCTAACACCTAACTGATCAAATATCATATGGCTGGAGAGTTGATTGCCAACTCGTGTGTTATCCTGTAACGCAATAAATATATGACGTGGCGCAGCAACACCTTGTTTTGATGCTAGGTTCCACGTGAATAACCCGTTCAGCTCTGATTGCTTCACATCTGTACTCACTGATAACCAACTCAACAACGACTTTCCCCCTTGGTCCATAAATGATAGTAATCGTTCTTCTGCGGTGAATGCTGGAGTCAACACTGGCATCCACAATGATATTTTTGTTAAATTGACTTTACCGGCATCAGCATTGGGATTTGCAGCATCTGCTGGAACCCTCCAAATTGCGTCGTTATCATCACCCTTTCGTACAAGCGATACTGTATGCTTCGCTCCGTAGATAACTTTTCTGACATTTCTACAGAATCCAAAAATATGATGCAGTGGAATCGCGCATGAAAATGATTTACGCGCTCCTTGCAACATTGCGTTTCGTGTTGCAGCTCCTAGATTGAAATTATCATCTTTGTTTATAATCATATTCTCGACATCAGCATCACTATTATCACGTTTTTTTGGTCGTCTTACAACAAATTGATTTCCACCAGCGGTATTTGTAACATCTTTTGCAAACATCATAGAAGGTCCTGCTGATCTTGTATAATCATCAGAATATCTCGCTAGCCCGATTATTGTTGTGGCCACATCAACATTGCGATCTATCGACTCAATTTCTTTTCCATCAATGAGATATCTAGCACTTTCAAATAGCGCCATAATACCATTATTGACAAAACCGACTTGAGTACCAGCTGGATACGGTGCTGGTACAGCAGCAGTATCAGCAGCTGTTACAATTTCTCCTTCGATTTCAATAAACGCTTCACAGGGCAAAAAGTATTTACTGGTATCATGGACTTGAAGATCAATTCTTGCTCGACTATTTGAGTCTATGGCATGATAGGCGTAATATTGATAATCGCGTACAGAATCATCCTTGCCAACTGGGGCGTCTATATCAAATGCTGGATCACGTGACTTTTTGAACATTTTATTCTATTTATCAGAGTCTAAATCGTAAATGATTTTCAACGCTAGCGTTTTCTAAAGCCACTTCCCGCTATCATATTTGGGTCGGGAGTTAAAGCCATTGACGCTAGTTTTTCATCTACTGCGTTATTTATTATTTTACTAACACTTGCAGGCATTTCTGCTGTAGACGGTAACGGTTTCTTTTTTCGTCTCACTAATGATGTTATTTTATCCTTCGCAGTTGAAAACGCCTTTCCTGCAAGATCTCCAACAGCACCAATACCCTTATCACGAATAACATCAATGGCTTTCATTGATAATTGTTTAGCTAACGGCATCACTTTTGGAGCCATTCTTGAAAAGAATCCTAAAATAGTATTGCTGAGGCCATCTCCATAGTATGCTTTATAAACTGGAAACCGTGAATTAACTACATAGACGAGGGTTGGTTTATCATGATTGTAATGTATGATCATTATTATAAAAACAATAGTGTTTTCAATTGTTATTTAATCGCTGTGATACCCATCTGCTAACTCGTCAATGAAATCTCGATATGTTTTGATATCCATGATACCGCCGTCAAATAACCGTCTACAGATATCAGCTGCTTCATTAATTATTTCTGGAGAGTTATTTCCAGCTCGGAACCCTCCTACAAGAACTTCTAATCGTGATATATCATTGATAACACTATCAGGACAGAAACTAATCCTTGGATTTTGCAGTCCACTTCCGCTATAACCAGCTGCTTCATCTAGTTTTTCTAAATCCGTTTCTTGTAAATAATCATCATTAGGTTCTTCTTGTTTTTTTTGTCTTCGTGTTGGTGTTTGACGTCGTTCTTCTAAATCATCATCATCATCATCAGGTGGTAGTTGTTGTTTTTTTTGTCTTCTTGTTTGTCTACGTGTTGGTGTTTGACGTCGTTCTTCTAATTCTCGTTGTCGCTCTTCTATTTGTTCTCTTTTATAATTACTAATTCCCCTTTGAAATTCCTTGTACCCCATCTCATCCTTATTCAAACGACCAATCCCTTTATTTAGTTTATACAAATTATCGGACCAATCATTACTTGATATTCTATCATTCTTATACTCGTCCTTTAAAAAATCTTTTTTTGAATTATAGCTTTGAGCAGCAAAATCACCAAAAGCTTGATAATCCTTTGGTTTGAATAAATTAAATTGTTTTATTACTATTTTAGCATGATCAGTAAATTTATTCAACAGAGAAACAGTCGTTTTTTTCGGATTAGTTTGTTCAGTTTGTTCAGTTTTCGCTGCTAGTTTTTCAAGTACAGAAATAAGACCCTCTTCTTTTCTTTTACCGTCAGGATCATCTCCCAGTAAAGCACGCTCTACCCCTTTCGTTGCTGTGGTTACTGGTTTAAACAATTCTTCAGACCCTAAAGCAAAATCAGTTTGTAAACTCTGTCGTTGTTGCAGTTTATTCCGTACAGAGTCACGAATTGGTACAAATCTCCTGATTGCATCTAATCGTTCACGAGCCAATCGGGTTGTTAATGCTTCATTGACCATTATTTGAAATCGCAAACCATTTTTCAATTGTAAAACACTTGACATGTCAGATGATTTTTAACACCAGTGACAAGTCACTGTGGAAGTGTTTAAGGGCGTTATCAATGATGAGGAAAGTATCATAATTGTATATAAAATAATTAATACTGATAGTTTCCTCACTTTTTTGACATGTCGGATGATTTTTGATACGGTCATGGAAGTGTTATTTCATCGTGAGACACCTTCTATCAATGATGGAGAAAGTGTCATAATTGTATATAAAATAATTAATACTGACAGTTTCTCCACTTTTTTGACATGTCAGATGATTTTTGATACGGTCATGGAAGTGTTATTTGATTGTTTTAACGGCTCTATCATTGATGAGGAAACTATCAAAATTGTATATAAAATAAATAATACTGATAGTTTCCTCACTTTTCCATTGATCATCCATCGATTTTTGACATACTTCTTGAGGGTCGGCTAAAAAAAATGATAATAGTCGGGCAATCAAAAAATGATAAGGGGTCAATGATAAAGGGTCGGGTAATCAATTTTCTTGAATTAACGCCCGTAGGTTTCTAATTTTAGAGTTGACTTCTTTTTTCAATTCGTATTCGTTACCTAATTCTTTTCGTATCCCTTCTACGATAGTATACAACGGAACGAACACACTGATGTCACTGGAAAATGAAAGAGAGTCTTTAATAGAATTCTGAATTCTTTTGATGAGTGCATATTTCTTGGGTAGCATATATTTGTTAGTGCTAACTCCGTATTCTATATCCTGAAAATCAGACACAATTTGATCAGGATTTAAGCCATCTGATAGTTTGATATCCTGATTTTTCAATTTTGCTATTTCAACTATGATGCTATTCATGTTTTCAGAATTCATTATTCTATAGCAATGACATATCTCTAATTGAAAAATACATAACTAAATCGAACTTTTTGTCCCGTCCCTTTTGAAATCGCAGATCGACAAACTCCCTCTGCAACTCTTTGAACAGAAGTTGGACAAATATCGAAGTGCCTACCGGCGCTGGTTATTGATTGAAATATTTTCTCTTCGTTAGTTATTGTATTCAAAGATTTCACAGGTCTCCTCCAAACCGTTTTGCATTTTCCAGTCTCTCCTCGTTTGGAATTCTCACTCAGTGTGATAGCCTGCAGATTTGATACAGAATTATTCTTTGGATTAGAATCCTTGTGATCAATAACAAAACCATTTTTGATTAATCCATTAAAACATTCATACACGAAACGATGATTGTGATAAGTTTTCTTTCCAGCGTTAAACCTCAAATACCCTTGATTACTCACAAAACCGACCGGTTTTTTCAGCCTACGGTTTCTTACAACACCATCACTGGATGCTTCATAATTTGTAATCACTGGATGTGGTCTGAATTCTTGGTTCATATATACTATTCTATTGTTTGTCTAATTCATTGTTTGGTTTAATGATTACATCACTGGAGAACCTTTCGATGTAGTCTTGCGGAGTTCTTATGATTTTGTCAGTGACGTTATCAGGGTAAAAGACTTTTTCAGGGTCATAATTTCTGATGGATTGTCCATTTTTGATTCTTTTATCATAATAACGCTTCAATTCCCTATATCGCTTACCACCGCAATCAATACACAATTGTGATCTTCCCTTAACCCCAACCCCACATCGAATACAGGGTAACGGACCAAGTCTCCCATGTCGAAAACTTTGCATATGATACCTACAGTACTCATTTTTTCTGCATGATTTGTTACACGGGGTTACATTTCCCATCATGAGCCATTTGCACTGGTTCATTATATATAAAACTTTCATTTAAATACTTGTTTTATGTATAGCATGAAGGAGTTCAAGAGATTGACTTCGAAAAATGCTAAATTCAATACCGATAGAGAGTTTAAGAGATTGTTGAAAATCAGTCCTAAATTTAATATCGATAGACCTAAAAAAACGTCCAATAGACAGAAACAACGTCCAAAACGTCCAAGAGACGGAAACATGAAAGAGTTTAAGAGATTGTTGAAAATCAGTCCTAAATTTAATATCGATAAACCCAAAAAACGTCCAAAACGTCCAAGAGACGGAAGCATGAAGGAGTTTAAGAGATTATTGAAAATCAGTCCTAAATTTAATCGCGATAGACCCAAACAACGTAACAAACGTCCAAGAGACGGACCCTGGAAGGATGCTCAATTCAATCTTGATATAGTTTCTAATACACCCAAGAATAAAATTCTTGATAAGGCTATCAGAGACTGTTTTAATGAATTCAAGCGTGATGGAGCATCTTATTGTTGGTCAACATTTCGAATTGATGGTGTTGTTGACGCTACCATGAATGATGAAAAAGCAGCAGTGATCATTTCACGTCTTGGGGAAGAAAGTCATTTTTTCCGAATCAAATTCATTATCCGTGAGGGTGGAAAATGGATCATTAGGGATAAATTTGAACCCATTCTCAAGGGCAAAAAAACTATCACTGTGAATCAGGATTCCAAACCGGGAATTTTGACCGGAATTGATAAACCCTACTACGAAAGATCTTATCCTGTCACAGCAGTTGTTTACGGGATCTATCCGCTCAATGAAAAACCTGATATTGCAAAACTAGCACCCATGAAATATTCGACAGGGCTTAATTGTGTAGCAGAACGAATAATAGAACACTTCACAAATGCGTCCCGGGGGAATAAACTCACTGATCTAAGACGAAAAAAAATAACCGAATGGGAGTTCACGGTAAAAGAGCATGGGGCAACAATTCAGGATATAACTAAATTAGAAACATCATTGAGATTTCCAATATCAGTAAGAACAATCACCGGAGAAGTATTAAAAGAACCGAAATATCAATCAAAAAAAGGAACCCCAATTGAAATTATTTATCACAACGCACACGCGTGGTCATCTGCAGTAACAATATTTCCACGGGATAGAACCGTAAAATATCTCCCCCAAACAGAAGAGTTTTTTTCAGAGCAGAAATTATTTGATGCTATTTACCATTTGAGTAAAAACGATCCTGTGTCAATGTGGCTATTTCATAGTACTTCAGACGAAGAATGTAGATTTGATCAGTTTGTAAAGCCCAACGGAGAATTATATCGTACTGAAGAACTGCATAATCAAATGAAACAACTGGCTAGTGAGTTTTCTGAGGACGGGGAGGAAATCGAAGATCAATTATTAGCAAACTGTTTTACAGTACCATCCATTGCAGCACATTTTGCTAGAAAGAAAAACGCGTGGAAACCAACACGGAGTGAGTTCTTATCAGATGTCAAATTGTCCTGTCTTGAATACGGCCATGGAGGATTATGGAATACAAAATACACCGCTGATACCGTTATTTCAGTTGATATGATTGCGTGTTATCCAGGAAGTTTTCTTGGGTATGGAGAATGCAAGAAATATTTCAAACGATTTGGACACCCTACACACGAAATGACCCGTGTTGCTATTAATGGACCACTGCCTGATTTTGATTTAACCGGATTCGCTTGTGTGGTATCATTTGAAATGGCTGAAGGACTTCATCCGTGTAGTTATCTTTGGATTGGTAAACACATGTCTGAAAAACACTGGATGCCAATAGTGTTATTACGGTATATGATTGATTGTAAGATGTTAAAATCATTAATTGTCAGTGAAGCAATAATATCCTATCAAGCACAGAAATCAGTCTGGTTACCACAACCTGATCTAGAAAAAATAATTAGCGAAGAGCGAAAACTGTTTCCTGATTTTAATGAACAACAAATCATGGATTGGTCCCAACAGTTATTTGAAATCAGAAACAATGAAGCAAAAAATCTTGGACGAAGAATAATCGGTAAATTCACTCAGGGTGGCAAAGATGACAATACGAGATATTCTTCACGATTGATTATAGACAACGCTGAATACGATTTTGTAATGGCGGATTTAACGAATAAAGGCCTATATGTCAATCGTAAGGACGCATTTATGTCCGATGGAACCAAATTGGGTACAATTGTTACTTACAATGATGGATACAATCCGCAGTACACACATTTGAGAGCTTCTATGCTCGGTTATGCTTCTATTAATCTGTTTTCGATGATCAATAAATTTCCTAACACCGCAGTTAGAGTTGCCACTGACTCATTTTACATAAACAGCAAAATGGTTGATTTTAAGGCTACTGGCAACGAGAATTGGGGATCATGGAGAATTAAGAAAGAAATGATTCATGATTATATTCCATCAGCAGATGTTACCATTGAAAATAATTATCGGAATCTCAAAGAGATTCAATCAGATTTTTCTAGTGCACCACCGATTTCTGATCCAATCTGTAGATATAAAACAGTTTATTTAAACGGCTGTGGTGGGTCAGGAAAAACAACCCGGGCAATTGAGTTATATCGCCGTGGAAACGCTAGCGTTTCTAACACGATTGTGCTAACACCGACTCACAGACTTGCAAGAGAAATGATACAGAGAGGGGTAAATGCCTGTACCTATCACAGCTTTTTCCGATGGAAGGGAGATAAATGGACTCCTGAGCGCATGGGAGAGAAATTTATTCCTGAAATTATCATTTGGGATGAAATAGACACAGTGCCATTAGATATCTTAAAAATATTTCTTGAGTGGTTGTTATTGAAAAATACAAAAATCGTCATGTGCGGTGATCACGGCCAACCACCACCATTTGTCGGTGCATCCCCACATGAATGGCTAAAGGGTTTTGTAGACTACTATGAAGAAATTGATACTGATCATAGATCACTTGATAATGAATTAAAAGAGTTTAAGTAATTAATTAGATTACAACCGGATAGAATCCAGTGTGAAATAGCCCGTGAAATAATTTCGGAAACTCCAATGAATTAGTTTTGGGAAATGTGGAGACCAAACGATTTGATCATTGCAAGTAGAAAAATAGTCAGAGACACACTTCAGATGAAATTATTTGAATTGCATAAACAAAAATTTGCAACACTTCCAGTGCCTCTTTGTTATAGGCCATCGGATACACGAAAACAGAACATTGAAGTTGATATTCCAGGACAGAGTGAAAAGCAGATTCTCGTATTAAATGATATTGTGCTGGTTGATATCAATGTCGTTGAAGATGCATTGCGTGCTAATAAATCCCCATGGACGCTAGGATACGCAGCAACAATACACTCTTCACAGGGATTGACTATATCGGATACAATTGTTTGGATGGTAGATAATCGCATCGAATGGTCGAATTTAGTCTATCTTTCAGTATCCAGAGTACGAAAAATAAATCAACTTCGAAGAATTGTCTTCGATGATGAAATCATTGGTGGCGATGATGAAATCATTGGTGGCGATAATGATATTATTGATAAAAAACTCTCCGGTTACAAACAACAGGACAAAAAAAAACAACGAGAATTTGATATTGATGCTGAATTAATAATTGCGTTAAAGAAACAACAGAATAATCACTGCGCAAGTTGCAATTGTATAATGCGTTGGCAGTATTCGGATAAGGATCCTCGCCAATTTACCGTTGACAGAAAAAATAATAGTCTCGGTCATGTCAGAAACAATGTGATGTTGACTTGTCTTGAGTGCAATAGACGCAAGGGTGCTAGTTAAGCCCATGCGGTGGTAATTGAGTATCCTCAGGTATCACTTGTAATTGTTGTCTAGTAAACCCCCGTTGAGGGGCAGTTGAATCCAGTTTATAGATTGGAGGTCTACCCGTAGATCGTGTTATACTAGATATCTTGTGTGTAGTAACACTCCAAATAGGATCAGTAGCCCTTTTTCTACCCCCTTCAAGCTCTCCTGGTTCGTATAAATACCTCACAATGACATTACTACCAAGAATTGGTTGGGAATCGCTATAATCTTTTTGTGGTTTTTCAGGTATTGACTTCTTTTTAATCGCATTGATAGGTTTCATGTTGATGGTTCTAGTAATCTCGTTATTCAGTGCAGTAATCACAGCTGGTAACCTTTTAACCCATTCACGGGATCTTTTTTCTTGGATGAATTCTTTTGCGTATTGATATCCAAATAACCGCTCAGCAAGGGTTTTGTTAAATCGTTCTACAATTGCCTGATCACGATGCAGTGCAGTATGCCCCCGTCTGATAGTGACATTGTGATCTTTCATCGTTGTTAAAACAGCACCCTGAAATTCCTTGCCAGGATCAATTTGTAATAGATTTGGCCAGTGCAGAGGACCTCGTCGATAAATCCTTTCAAATGCAGAAGCCACTTCAGGTGATGATTTTGTTTTTAACGGTTCTGCTTCTTTGTATCGACTTGCAATATCAACTACGGTTAATGCGTATTTGTAACCGTGGTCATGTGGCAGAAATAATAGATCAGCCTGATGAACTTCATTAGGAACAGTCACATCAAAATGCGAGACATTAATTTGTTTAGGCGGTGGTAAGTAAATTTGCCATAGTGCCTGTTTGGATAACCAATGAGCCGCAGTGGTTTTTTTCACCTTTGCAGCGCTAGCGAGTTTATGGATTGCAGCGCTACCCCTCCAGTATCCTCTTGGGGAGTAATAAATAGATTCCATGTTGTTATTAATTACCAGCACCTAACATCAATTTACTTTTCATTGCCGATTTGATCAAAAATGAAGCCAATTTTTCTTTGAAGGATTTATCAGGAATGGCATTCAACGCATGAATTAATTTCACATCTGCTAGATGCCTGTGTTGCAAATTGCTGCTTTTATAAGCGACATCATGAAGGTGACACGCCTTATCAATGGCGTTTATTGGTTCTTCACCGGGGTTGGGTTGATTTTGATTATTGAGTCTGATATCAAGTCTTGTTCTGGGGCCACAGTAGCTATATCCTGGAAGGTGTTTTTCTCCGGGGTATTTTGCCCATGGAGTTCCAGGGAGTTTTGCTAACTTGGCAGCGATATCACCTCCTCGTTTTTTTTTAAAGGTTCCTTGGGTTTAGAAACAAATCTAAATTTCTTTGTACTACATTGTACGCATTTACCAGAATGCGCTGATCGGTTATTTTTAGTTGTAATCGTCGTCAAGTCATCTGTGCCAGTACGCGCCTTACACTTCACACAATATAGATCCATAATTTATGTATAGAGATATGAATATAATTGATTTTTCAGCGACTAAAACAAGAGAACCAGTGAAGCATCATGCAGCGCTACCAAACTCTATCCGCGCAATTATAATCGGGCCATCTGGATCCGGTAAAACGCAATTGTTGCTCAATTTAATAATGAGATGGATGAAGTGGGATAAGTTGTATTTAATTGCCCCTAGCGTAGACGATCAGCGATGCTATGAAGTGCTAAAAGATTTTAATGAGATTGCTGGTGAGGATGTTATTGAATTTATAACCGATATTGACGAGGCACCATCAGTAGAAGATCTTGATGGAAGTATTAACAACATGGTAGTATACGACGATGTAATGTTAGATAAACAAAAAAATCCTGCTAGAATATTTTCCAGAGGCAGGCACAAAAACACGGATGTGATCTATGTCACTCAACGCTACACACAAATACCAAAAGTGATTCGCGATAATTGTAATGTGTTGTGTGTGTTTAATGGAGTTGATACACATACGCTACGAAATATTTGGCAGACATGGTGCTCCGATATGGACTTCAATCAATTTAGAAATTTCTTTAGTCATGCTCATTCTGCCCCACATGGATTTGTAACAATAAATTTACATGACCCTCGGACACGATATCGTATCGGACTGGATCAAATATTCGGTTGAGAGGGTGAGTGACAACGACGTTGTAATCTCTTGAAAAGTTTTTGATTTCATTGATTTTTCATTATTATTTTTTGCCTGATTTCATTATTATTTTTTGCCTGATCATTGATTTTTTTGCCTGATGTCATTGGTTTCATTGTTTTTAAGCGTGATTTCAGTGAAAACTTGTCTAAAAATGTTGTCCGGCTCACCCTCTCTGCTGCTTATGTAAATACCTTAGTGTGCTGTTTTGTTTTAGCCGACTGCCACACCGAGGCAGGTCGTAAGTATTCGTGATCGAAGAGAATCTATCAAAATCTGCTTGATTAGACATACGAACTCTCCAGAGGCTATTTTCAAGACCAACCATTTTTGACCTTACAATTTCTTTTCAATTTTGTTTATCTGGAATTTCAGAATGATGCAAATAATCAGTTAGATACCCGAGCAAGTCAAACTTCTTTAAGGTATAATATAAATTTGAAATTAACCCGTAGTTTGATATGCATCCGCTCAAAATGAAGTAAAATAACGCAACGTTAAACACACGTTTAGTATGTACATTGTTAGGCATCAAACACAATCTATGAAAAACATCAAGTTTCTTCTATCAATTTCGGACTGCGCTGATGTCCATCCTAACATTCCCAGGGCGATGTCTGATCTTGTATGTGTTGGAAAACCTTGTACATGTTTGGCAAAATACCCCAGAGTTTTATCCAATAAAGCAAGGTCACTTTTTGAAATGTTACATCATAATTCACTTCAATAAAACATTGAAAGAAAAATTATCTTTCAAATTACACTTGCAGCAACCAAAGGATTTAAACCATTCGGTCTAATGCCAGTACCAAACATACCGTGACATTTTTTTCCTCCCTTTATTGCATGCAAAATGACGGGCCGAGATACCATTTCATATTGATATAAGCAGCAGGGAGTGCGAATCCGACAACTTTATAGAGGCGTCTATTTGGCAAACCAAGGCTTCCTCCAAAATCGAAAAAAGTTCCCTTTAGAGACGCAAAGTCGTTGTCGCGCCCCTCTGCTGCTATGGGGGTAAAAATAGTTTTAGGATTTCTACCGAATATTTTATCAAGTCCGACACGATATCTTGATCTCGGGTCATGCAAATTTATCGTTACAAATCCATGTGGGATTGACTGAGCACGACTAAAGAAATTTCTGAAGATATTATAATCCATATCACCGCCACACCAAGTTTGCCAAATATTTCGTAGTGTGTGTGTGTGTGTGTGTGTGTGTGTGTGTGTGTGTGTGTGTGTGTGTGTGTATCAATACAGAAAGAATATCGCAGTCATCTCTGATCATTTTTGGTATTTGTGTGTATCGTTGAGTGACATATATCACATCGGTATTTTTACATGGCATCATCATATAAGACTAAATTGTTAATATTTCCATCAATAACATCAATACTCGGTGCTTCTTCTATATCGGTTATAAACTCAATAATATCCTCATCGATTTCCGATTTTGCTTTCTCGTTAAAATCCTTTAAAACCTCGTGATATCGCTGATCGTCCACACTAGGGGCTACTAAATACAATTTGTTCCATTTCATCCATCTCGTTATCAAATTAAGTATCAACTGTGTCTTGCCACTTCCAGATGGTCCAGTTAAAATCATTCGAATAGAATTTGGTAGTGCTGCATGGTGCTTAACTGGTTCTCGTGTTTTTATCGCCGAAAACTCAATTACATTCATGTTATTATAAATAAATTATGGATCAATTTTGTGTAAAATGTAAGAAGCGTATTAGCACAAATGACTTGACAACACTTACAACTAAAAATAACAAATCAGCTCTTGCTGGTAAGTGTGTACAATGTGGTACAAAAAAAATAGATTTGTTTCTAAGGATTTAAAAAAAACGAGGAGATGATATTGCATCCAAGTTAGTAAAATTACCGGGGACACCATGGGAAAACCAACCTAACCCCGGCGATTATCCAATAAACGCTATTGATAAATCGTGTCATGCTCATGATGTTGCTTATAAAAGTAAAGACCTTCAACACAGACATATCGCAGATGTGAAATTGATTTATGCGTTGAATTCTATCACTGATAAATCCTTCAAAGAAATATTTGCTTCATGGTTGATAAAATCGGCGATGAAAGGTAAATTAATGATGGGTGCTGGTAATTAATAACATCATGGAAATCTATTTATTATTCCCCAAGAGGATACTGGAGGGGTAAATCAGCAATCGGTAAACTCGCTAGCGCCGCAAAGATGAAAAATACCACTGTAGCGGATTGGTTATCCAAACAGGCGATATGGCATATTTATCTACGACCACCTAAACAAATTAACTTCTCGCATTTCGATGTCAGCGTCCCTAATGAGGTTCGTCAAGCTGATATATTATTTCTGCCGCAAGATGGTGTTTACAAATACGCACTAACTGTAGTTGATGTTGCGAGTAGATACAAACAAGCAGAGCCATTAAAAACAAAGTCATCAACTGAGGTGGCTTCTGCGTTTAAAAGAATTTATCGACGAGGTCCTCTAAAGTGGCCAAATCTATTACAAGTTGATCCTGGCATTTATTCAGGATAATCGATCTCGTGAATGGGTCAAGAGATTACCGGGTGTAATTACCGCGCTATATAATGAAATTACTCGAACACTTAATATGAAACCTATTCACGCGATTAAAAAGAAGTAAATACCAGTACAAAAACCGCAAAATGATTTTTCAAAGCAACCAATACTCGGCAATGTCACTGTTAGATATTTATATGAATCAGGAGACTTTGCAGGTGGTACAAAAAGAGCTACTGATCCTATTTGGAGTGTCACCGCACATAAAATATCTAACATAACGAGATCCACGGGCAGAACAGCAATCTACAGATTGGATTCAACTGCTCCTCAGCGGGGATTTACTCGTAAACAATTACATGTGATACCCGAGGATACTCAATCGCCACCGCGTGGTCTTAACTAGCGATTCTGCGTCTGTTACAATCAAGACAAGTCAACATTACATTATCTCTAGTATGACCTACACTGTCTACGGTAAATTGGCGAGGATCTTTATCCGATCAACACCAACGCATATACAATTACAACTCGCACAGTGATTATTCTGTTGTTGCTTCAGCGTAATTATAAATTCAGGATCAATGTCAAATTCTCGTTTAATTTTGTTATCCTGTTGTTTATAACCAGCGAGTTTTGTTTTTCTGATTATATCATCGCTGACAATATCACTTATTGTGGTGTCATTATCATCTAAAACAATTCTTCGAAGTTGACTTATTCTTCGTACTCTCGATACTGCTAAGCAAACTAGATTTGACCATTCGATGCGATCATCTACGATCCAAACAATTGTATCGGATATAGTCAAACCCAGTGAAGAATGTATCATCGCTGCGTATCCTAGCTTCCATGGAGATTTATCAGCACGCAATGCATCTTCGACAACACCGATATCAACTAACACAATATCATTTAACACGAGAATCTTCTTCTCACTTTGTCCAGGAATATCAATTTCAATATTCTGTCTTCGTGTATCCGTGGGCCTATAACACAACGGCACTGGGAGTGTTGCAAATTTTTCTTTATGCGTGTTAAATAACCTCATCTGAAGTGTGTATCTATCTTTCTACTTGCCACTATCAAATCGTTTGGTCTCCACGTTTCCCAAAAATCATTTAATGGGGTTTCTGAAATTATTTCACGCGCTATTTCACACTGGATTCTATCCGGTTGTAATCTGATTAGTTTCTTGAACTCGCGTAATTGTTTATCAAGTGCTCTATGATCGGTATTAATTTCTTGATAATAGTCTACAAAATTCTTCAGCCAATCATGTGGAGACAAACCAACAAATGGTGGTGGTTGACCATGATCGCCACACATTATCACTTTTGTATTCGCTAGCAATAACCAATCGAGAAACCTTTGTAATACATCTAACGACACTGTGCATATCTCATCCCAAATGATGATTTCAGGAATATATTTCTCGCCCATTCGATCAGGAGTCCATTCGTCGCCTTTCCATCGAAAGAAACTGTGGTAAGTGCAAGCATTAATTTCTCGCTGTTTCATCTCTCTTGCAAGACTGTATGTTGGTGTTATCACAATCATGTTTGATTTCCCTCGAAATAATTCAATCGCACGAGTCGTCTTCCCTGACCCACCACAACCGTTTAAGTAACTGGTTTTATATCTACAGATTGGATCGGATATCGAAGGTGCGTTAGATAATTCTGATATTTTATTATTTGTCAAGTAATTATTTTCAATCGTAACATCTGCTGAT
This sequence comes from Unio pictorum, assembly GCA_030141615.1. NCBI lineage: Eukaryota > Metazoa > Mollusca > Bivalvia > Unionida > Unionidae > Unio > Unio pictorum. The sequence goes on from JARLTB010000067.1 coordinate 2,025,828, forward strand.
TTAGAATAATCACAAAATATTTCCTTTTTAATTCTCCATGATCCCCAACTCTCGTTGAAATTTGTAAATTCAGCCATTGCTTCTCGATGTTTTACATCCATATAAAATAAATCAGTGGCGACTCTAACCGCGGTATCAGGAAATCTATTTATCATTGATAGCAAATTAATAGAAGCATAAGCCAGCATAGAATCCCTTCAGTGCGTATATTGGGGATTCTCTCCGTCGTTGTAAGTAACAATTGTACCAAATTTTGTTCCATTGGACAAGAAAGCATCTTTACGATTGACATATATACCTCTAGATGCCGCATCCACGATTATAAAGTCGTATTCAATATCATCTATAATCAGTCGTGAAGAATAACGTTTGTGGTCGTATTTTCCCTCTGGGTGAAATTACCAATTATCCTTCGACCAAGATCTTTTGTTTGTTTATTTCTAACTTCGAAGATCTGCTTGGATCACCTAATGATATATTCTTCGTCGAGATCGGGAAATTGTTTTTTTTTTTTGTTTTCGCTGATTATACTATCTAGACTATCAGGTTGTGGTAACCAGACTTCGGTTTGTTTCCGATATGATATAATTGCTTCACTGACAATGAGTGATATTAGTATTTTAAAGTCAATCATATACCGTAATAACACTATTGACATCCAGTGTTTTTCAGATATGTGTCTACCAAACCAAACATAACAACACAGATGAAGTCCTTTAGCCAATTCAAATGATACCACACGAGCGAATCCGGTTAAATCAAACTCGGAAAGTGGTCCATTAATCGCAACACGGATCATCTCATGTGTGGGATGCCCAAATCGTTTAAAATACTCAGAGCATTCTCCGTACCCGAGAAAACTCCCTGGATAACACGCAACCATATCAACCGAAATAACACTTTTGGGGTCATATTTAGTATTTCATAATCCACCATGGCCATATTTCACACAACTGGTTTGGACATATGGGAGAAATTAAGCTCTTGTTGGTTTCCATAGATTGAGCTGCAACTGACGGAACGGTAAAACAGTTTGTTAGTAATTGTTCGTCATGTTTCGTTAAAAATTACATGCTAGTTTTCTCATCTCGTCGTGAAGAGCTTCAGTACGATATAATTCGCCGTTGGGTTTTACAAATTGATCAAATTTGCACTCTTCATCTTTGAAACTGAAATAACCACACTGACACAGGATCGTTTTTACTCTCCGCGAGAATAAAATCAAACAAATTTCCCGTGTAGTATTTTATGGTTTTATCCGCCGAAATATTGTTACCGCGGGGTCCACGCGTGTGCATTATGGTCAATAATTTTGATTGGAGCTTCATTTGATTTATATTTCGATTCGTGTAATACCTCTCCTGTTATCGTCGATACGGTTATTGGGAATCTTAATGATATTTCTAATTCGGCTATATCTTGAATTGTTGCGCCGCTCTCCTAACTGATAAACCCCATTTGTTTATTTTTTGGCGTCTTAGATCCGTCAATTTGTTTCCACGTAACGCATTTGTAAAATGCTCTATTATTCGTTCGGGTACACTATTTAACGACGAATTTTTCATGGGTTTTAGTTTCTCAATACTATCATTTAACGGATAGATCCCATAAACAACCGCAGTTACAGGATAGGATCTCTCGTAATATGGTTTGTCAATCCCAGTCAGCGTTCCTGGTTTGGAGTCATGACTCACAGTGACAGTTTATTTTTATCTTTCAGGATGGGTTCAAATTTGTCGCGTATAATCCAATTTCCCGTTTCTGAGCGGATAATGAATTTCACTCTAAATAAACATTCTTTTCCGGTCAAGATGCGAGATTATCACTGCTGCTCTTTCGTCGTTCATGGTAGCATCAACGCCACCATCAATTCCAAATGCTGATCAAATTTTGAGATGCACCATCACGCTTGAATTCATTAAATCCCTCAAGGATTTTACCTATCATGCTTCTATCACTTATTAGACCCTTTGGTACATTAGTAGACACTCTATCGAGATTGAATTTAGCATTTTTCCAAGGCGTAATTTTCGATGATCTCTCGAACTCCTCCATATTATAATTAAAACAAGTATTTAAATAAAGAATTTATATATAATGAATTCAACACATAAGCATAAGAATAAGCAAATGGCTTATGATAGGATCAGTAACCGCTTGTAACAAATCATGTAGAAATGAATTCTGTGGATATCATTCACAAAGTGTACGACGGGGGAGTTTGGGGCCGTTACCGTGTATATAATGTGGGGTAGGTGTGAGAGGAAAATCACAGTTGTGTCTGAATTGTGGTGGTAAGCGATACAGAGAGTTAAAACGCTGTTATGATAAACGAGTTAAAAACTCCATCAATGACCTTGACTCTGTCAAGGACTCTGAAATATATGTATAAATGAACCAAGATTTACAACCATATCCCGTGATCATCATTTATGAGGCATCTCGTGACGATATTGTCAGAAACCGCAGACTGAAGAAACCAGTGGGTGTTGTGAAAATCAAGGATACTTGATATTTAGTGCTGGGAAGAGGAAATATCTTAATCACAAAAATATATGAGTGTTTCCACGGATTGATCAAAAATGGATTTGTAATCGATCAAATTGATTCCAATTCTAGGAATAATTCCTTGGCTAATCTACAAGCTATCACACAACGTGAAAATACCAAACGGGGGAAAACCGGTACTTATAAATCAATTGGAAAGAGACCTATCAAGTCACTCAATATAGAAAATAACGAAGTAAGAATATTTCAATCAATGACTGAAGCCGGTAGGTATTTTGATATTTGCGAGTCTTCGGTACGATAGGTTGCAGAACGAATTTATAAATCAGCAATTTCAAACGAACCGGAAACAGACTTCAATTTACATACATTTGAATTGTATATATATATATATATATATATATATATATATATATATATTTTATATATATATATATATGTATATATATATATATATATATATATATATATATATATATATATATATATATATATATATATATATATATATATATATATATATATATATATATATATATATATATATATATATGTAACATTAAGGGGAATAACTCGTGTGGGCTTGTGCATTATAGTTTCTGAAACAGAGATAACTCGTGTGGGTTTGTGCATATAGTTTCTAAAACAGAAAACTTTTGTTGTTCAGTGATCTCATGGGAACGTTTTGTCAGAAAACGATTCAAATAAATAGGTATTTACAACAATAATATTCTTTTTAAATACCTTTTTCAGATATCTGGACATGTTTAGATGCTGTCAATAATCACAATTAAGTAAGCGAGAGAGTAAAAAACACACCACTGATATAATCTCCGTGTATTAGTTAGCTTATATAGAAACCCGTCTAATATATTATTGGGCTTTGCGAAGCTCAACATGAACCACTCTAAGTCACACCGTCACACGGTATGAATGTGTTTATGCATTCAACCCTGGTGATTTTGTGGGTTAGAGTGGTTGAGTTGAATGTAGCTTATAGCCCATTGTGTATGTGCCGTCCCTCTATAAGCCATTGTTATGTGTTGTATTGTCTTGTGCCGTCCTTATACAAAAGAAACTGGGGTCAATTCTAACTTGTTTTCGTATATATATGCCTTATAAACCCGCCACAACACTCGAATGGGGATTAATAAGGATGTAATAATGTCTATATGTACCTTATGAACTCGCCATAACACTCGAATGGAGGTTAATAAGGATGTATTGTCTATCATTAATCATATATGTATCATCCCTATATGTGCCTTATAAACTCGCCATAACACTCGAATGGGGTTAATAAGGATGTTTTGTCTATCATAAATCATATATACGAAAACGAGTTAGAATTGATCCCAGTTTTTTATATTGTATTATATATATATATATATATATATATATATATATATATATATATATATATATATATATATATATATATATATATATATATATATATATCATATAATGAATTTCGAAAATATAAATTACATTATTAATGAGATCTCAAATGTAAAAAATCAAAAATACAATTATCAAATAAATTAGATTGTAATCAGATTCTTTCTGATTTTCAAGATATTGACGATAACGCTCAAAATAATAAGTACATCTTACCGAGGTCTTATTCCTTTATAAAAAGAATTTAGCACGCTATTTATGACTCTTTTGCATATAACAACGACATAAATAAATTTGTCCCGCTATTTACCATATTTGAAAGGTGAAGGCGGAGCTCGGACGTCAATATCAGATCAGACGCACAATAAAATCCAAAATCAAAATGATTAAAAGTATTATCAGTGAGAATAATAAACATTCTTCCGAGACTGTTTCTTATGACGTCCTCGTTATATCCTTACTGAATTCAAACCATTACGTGTTTTCAAACAGACGGTCTGTTATAGTAAAATTAATAGACAGGTATGGAATTACTCACACAATGGAGTTGAAATTCTATATCCAGAGACAAAGTCTCATTGATAACGTGAACAGATGTTTTTTTTTGTGTTTTTTGTTGTTGCACCAAATCAATGAACAAGGAAGTAATGTCGCATCTATACGCGTTGAAATGTATAAGGGTGGGTGTTCGTAGATTTTTAAATTAGAAAATCCTATGAATTTTTACAATAATGGTAAATGAATCGTTAACAACTAGATCAGATCGCGATAGATTGGCTGCAATAAGGCGATTTTTTCCTGTCAGGGACTCTGTTAGGGGCAAATTACAAGCAAGACAGGAATTTCAAACTGCTTTCGCAACTGGTACTGAACAATTATTCAAACCCGTTACAACAGCCGCATCGACCACTGAAAAAGCTATATTGGTAGATATTACTGAGGAACAACGAGGGAAAAGGACCTTCTTCCAATACTTGTAAAAATAGCAAGAGAAACTGAAAAAACACAAAAGTCCCTAAAAACACTTCCTGATGATATAATGGCTGCTGCACGACCTGAACAACCTGAAATTGATATTATTGAACAACCTGAAATTGATATTATTGAACAACCTGAAATTGATATTATTGAACAACCTGAACTAGAACGAGAGGGTGAAGAGCAACAACAAGAACAAGAGGGTGATGTTGATAAAACTAAAAAAAGCTGCTTTTGATTTTATGGGTAAATTTACCGATGAGGCTATAACACGAATAAGACAATTTAATATATTAAAACCCAGCGATTATCAAGCTTTTGGCGATTTCGCTGCTAATAGCTATCATGCAAGGGAGAACTTTTTTAAAGTCGAATTTAAAGATATTATAATAAGACGTGATGACTGGGGTGATTGGTTATATAAAATAAACAAGAATATTCCTCGTTTAAATAAAAAAATTGCAATATATATATATATATATATATATATATATATATATATATATATATATATATATATATATGTATATATATACATTAGATAAGGGGTTACCAATTATAATAAACAACAAAGAGAACAACGACTAAAACAACTCGAAGAAAAACGTAAAAAAAATGAAGAACGACTAAAACAACTCGAAGAAAAACTTCAAAAATTCAAAGAAAAAGGTCAAACACGGATACAAAAAAACCAACAAGAGTATTATATGCCATCTAATCGAGAAGAAGATGATGATACACAGGGTGCAACTGGTACAATTGGTAAGGGATTTTCTCAGAGTCGAGCTCCAAGCGGTGTTTCAGGTAGTGATCTAGTTCGTTGTCCTAATAATATTCTTTGGGACATATCACGATTAGATATTCTCGTAGGAGGGAAACGAGCCGGAAATAACTCACCGGAAATAATTAATCAGGCAGCTGATATCTGCAGACGACTATTTGAGGGTGGTATCATGGATATTGGTGTATATCGAGAGTTTATTGATGAGCTAGTAGACGGTTACCACAGTGACTAACTGAAAATCGTTTACGATGTAAATCCGTAGGATTTCCTCCGATTAGATAAATGTCATTTAAATAAGATGATCATACACTACAACCACAACAAACCATCCATGGTCTATGTAGTAAATTCACGACTTCCTGTTTAGAGAGCGTATTACGGAGATGGTCTCGGCAATACCATTGCGGGGTTGTTTACAAGAATGGCACCATATATAGCAACAATCGCAAAACAATTATCGATGAAAGATATTGATGTTATTCGTGATAATATATTAGCGCTGTTGGTGATGTTGCCGGGAAAGCATTTTCCGCCGCTAAAGAAAAACTACTAGCGTTAGTTAGGCGACGAAAGAAACCAAAATCACTAGGGCCACTACCATCTACGGAGATTATGCCTGCGAGTATTAGTAAAATAATAAATAACGCGGTGGAGCAAAATATAGCATCGCGGATTGACGATCAGGGAAATATTACTGCATATAACATAACGGGAAGTGGCTTAAAATCGCAATTTAGATCAAGAAATATATAATGAAATGTTCAAATCATCACCTGATATAGCGTTCGATTTAAATACCCCAGTGCGCAAAGATGATTCTGTCCGCAATTATCAGTTTTATTGCTATAATACAGTACAACCGGATATTTGATCAAAAATAGAACTTCAGGTACATGATACCAGCAAATATTTTCTACCCGCTGCAGCATTTGTTGAAGTAGAAGGAGAACTTGTAACAAATGTTGCAGTTAATACGCCATATGCAGATGACCCAAATGTCCGAGTTGGTTTTGTCAATAATGGTATCATGGCGCTATTCGAGAGTGCTAGACATATGATTGATGGAAGAGAAATTGAATCTATAGAGCGTGAGGTTGATGTTGCCACAACAATAGTGGGCTTAGCAAGATATTCTGATGATTATACAAGATCAGCAGGTCCGTCTATGATGTTCTCTAAGGATGTTAATCATCACGCTGAATCATATTCTGTATGATATAAGACGACCAACGGATCATGGTACTCCTGCTGCTGTTGGTAATCCGGCTGTTCCTCCTGCTCCTGCTGCTATCGAGAATATGCTTATAAATACCAATTCTAATTATAACCTAGGGTTTGCAACACTTGTAGCAATGTTGCAAGGACAGCGTAGATTATTTTCATACGCGATTCCGCTGCATCATATATTTGGATTCTGTAGAAATGTTAGAAAAGTTATCTATGGAGCGAAACATACAGTAGTCTTCGTACGAAAGGGTACTGACAATGATGCAATCTGGCGTGGTGCTGGTGTTGCTGATGGTAAAGTAATTATATCAAAACTATCATTGTGGATGCCAGTAATGACTCCATCAATCACCGCAGAAGAAAAATTGTTATCATTTATGGATCATGGAGGAAAATCATTGCTATCATGGGTAACAACAACAACAGATACTATTGATTCTAATATTGATGGTACACTTACATGGCACCTGGTATCAAAACAAGGTGTTGCTGCGCCACGTCATATATTTATTGCTTTACAGAATACTAAGCGATTAAACTCTCAGGAACGGAGTCATATGATATTTGATCAATTAGGTGTTAATGAAGTATCATTGAGAATAAAGGGCCAACAGGAACCATCCGAGGATATACTACTTGATTACGGAACCAACCAAATTGCACGCGCGTATCATCGTTTGCTATCATTTATGGGACGCGTTAATAACGTAGACACTGGTCGGCAAATATCACAATTTGGTTTTAAAAAACTATATCCCATTTACTATTTTTCGCTGGAACATTTTGATTTAACCAGACAATCTGTAGTATTGTTAATTACAGAGCAGTTGCTGTCATACTCAGTGACAAATCAATACTACTCGAAGGTGTTGGTGGACGAATGAGGGTAGATGATGCGCAAGTAGAAAATATGTAACAATTAGATCAATATGTTATTAAATAAAATGTCATATAGTCATGTTAATGTCACTCTGACTCCTGGTCAAATTAAAAAAATTGCAATCGGAATCAGCTAAAAAATGTGGAACTAAGATATCGCTGAAGCACAATCAGATGTAAGGTGTTCAGAATTTTCACTATCACTGACAACTCGTCAATTTAAGCATTTCAATGATGATGACAAGGATAAAAAGGGTGTTCAGGTCACTCTCTCTGCGTCCGTAATCAAAGACATGATAAAATCAGGTTTTATACTCCCGCTGTTAGCTGCGTTACCAGCGTTGATTGCAGCCGCGGCACAGCAGTGGCGAAAGCTGCAGAGTTAGGAGCCGTTGGTACAGCGGCAGGGATGGCACTAAAGAAAGCAACCGGAAAATGATACAAAAAACAAAGAAACGATCAGGAAAGGGTCTAAGACTACTAGGAACTCCATACTCATTGTACACCGGAAATGGCCTGAGAATACCAGGAATAATTTAAAAACTCGAGAACCTATAATTTCAATGTCAAATTTTGATTTACTCGATGCTGCTTAAAAACTAGCGATAAAAACTTTAGAGGTGTTTTTATGAGAGATCAATTACCAAAAGAACCAAACAACGCTGAAACCGGTATCATTAATCTCGATAACAGCACCGGACCTGGAACTCACTGGGTTGCATACGCGATTGATCCGCGTGCAATTGTATATTTCGATTCATATCGGTTAGCACCGCCTAAAGAGTTTATGCGTTATAAAAACCACTTAAAAATTCATATCTGGTATTCCACGCTACCAACACAGAAAATGAACGATCTACCAATATGCGGCATAGAAGTATTGAATGTCCTCGATGCTATTTCATCATCGAGGAAACCAGCTCATAAAACCGTACACGAATATACGAGTAATCGCTTTCTAGAGAGAGAAAGTAATATAAAGTAACATGATTGATATTTGGGGGGAGATCTTTATCAAGCCTGCAAAAACCCACCGCGGAAATTTCTATAATTTTGAATACGATATATGTATATCATGTGAAGAATTTAATGATGACAGCAAGAGATTGAATTATGCGGCACTTCTACCCGGTGAAACATTAAACCACACAAAAAAATCCCATTGAGATACGTGACTACAACAAAGGAGTTATCGTACACACACAAGCCCACACGAATTATTCCCCTTGGTGTTACAAAACAGAATTAAGGCATATGTAAATTGAATTCTATGTCCGGTTCTTTTGGAAAAAGCCGATCGACATACCTGTTCTGCTACTTTTCATACTGAGGGTTCGAAAATATCGAAATATTTTCCAGCTTCATTTATTGATTGAAATTCTCTTTCTTCGTTATTGTCTGTATTAAATTATTTTATGGGTTTCGCATATTTCGAGTGTTTTTCAGTCCCTCCTCGTTTGGTGTTTTCACTTTGTGAAATAGCTCGTAAATTATATAAAGAATTATCAGTTTTTATACCATTTATGTGATCAATAACAAAATCATAATTGATCAATCCATTGTAAAATTCGAACGCAAATCGATGACAATAATAATTTTTCACTCCAGCACCAAACATAAGATATCCATGATTATTCACAGCACCAACTTTGTTCTTCAGTTTGCGGTTTATGACAATACCGTCACGAGATGCTTCATAATTGGTAATCACGGGATGTGGTTGAAATTATTGGTTCATTTATATACTAAACACTATTTGTCTAATTCAATATTTGGTGTAATTATTTTTTGAGAATCTATCAATGTAGTCTTGAGGCGTTCTTATGATTTTGTTCTTGACAGAGTCAAGGACGCTGACACATTCAGGGTCATTTATGAAGTTCTTGACGGAATCTTTGATTCTCTTATCATAATAGTCCTTTAGCTCTCTGAATCGCTTACCACCACAATTGAGACACAAATCTGACTTACCACGCACACCTACCCCACCAGGTATTCAAGGTAAGAGCCCTAAGCTTCCACGACGTACACTTTGCAAATGATATCCACAGAATTCATTCCTGCATGATTTGTTACAAGCGGTTACTGGTCCTATCATAAGCCATTTGCAATGATTCATTATATAATAATAAATTCTTTATTTAAATACTTGTTTTAATTATAATATGGAGGAGTTCGAGAGATTATCGAAAATTACGCCTTGGAAAAATATTGAATTCAATCTCGATATAATCTCCACTGATGTACCAAAGAGTCTAATAAGTGATAGAAGCATGTTGGGTAAAATCCGTGATTGTTTTAATGAATTCAAGCGCGATGGAGCATCTCACTGTTGGTCAACATTTCGAATTGATGGTAGTGTTGATGCTACCATGAACGACGAAAGAGCAGCAGTGATAATCTCACATCTTGACAAGAAAAAGTATTTTTTTAGTGAAATTCATTATCCGCTCAGAAACGGGAAATTGGATTATACGCGACAAATTTGAACCCATCCTGAAAAATAAGAGAATTGTCACTGTGAGTCATGATTCCAAACCAGGAATTCTGACTGGGATTGACAAACCGTATTACGAGAGATCCTGTCCTGTAACAGCAGTTGTTTATGGAATCTATCCGATAAATGATAAACCGAGTATTGAAAAACTAAAACCCATGAAATATTCGTCAAGAATAAATTGTGTAGCAGAACGAATAATAGAACATGTTCAAATGCGTTGCCTGGAAACAAATTGATGGATCTAAGACACAAAAAAAATAAACGAATGGGGATTAACAGTGAAGGAGAGCGGAGCAACAATTCAAGATATAGCCAAATTAGAAATACCATTAAGATTCCCAATAACCGTAATGGCGATAACAGGAGAGGTATTACACGAATCGAAATATAAATCAAATGGAGCTCCAATCAAAATTATTGACCATAATGAACACGCGTGGACACCTGCGGTAACAATATTTCCGCGGGATAGAACTATAAAATATCTATTAAAAAAAAACAGAGAACGTTCTTTGGGGAAAATTTATTTGATTTTATTAACGAGTTAAGTAAAAACGATCCTGTGTCAGTGTGGTTATTTCACGGTGTTACGGCTATTGGATTTAAATTATTTATTTTGTCAAATCCAGATTTGTCATTTGGGGTTTAATATTCATTAATTAGGAAATTATTCTGGAAAGTTCAGGCTGTCCTAGACTCTAGCTGTAAACACAGGTTGACCTTGGCTTGTTGACCTCATTTCTGACCCTTCTTTAGAGAGTGTAAACAAGCCTTGGAAGTGATTGGCTAGATCCAATATTATCTTTCTATTTTTTTTAGTAATTCGTGGTTTATTTTCTTCTGGTTCATTTTTTAGTACGTGACTGAGTGAAGGTAGCTTCTTTCTATGACCTTCCAGAATCACATGATTCCTTTTTGTTTACGAGTGAATTACATATATATAGCTGTGTTTTGGAAGCTAACATTGAGTAGAATCTGGGCTTTTTAAAGTTAATAGTTGTGTTTTCATGTTTGAGTGTTAATTTTAATTACCTTGTTCTGGACATTGTGTCATTTCGTCGTAGCAAGAGAATTTATTGTATTTATCTGGAAAAGGACATGTGTTTCATAATTTTATTTGGATGATTATAAAACAAGAACTGCATCACGTGACAACGTCAGCCATTTTGGATTACATCGTCAAGATTCGAATCTGGAACTATTAGAACATTCATTTATCAGGACTCTTGCAATTCCATTAGTGGATTATTTTTGTGAATTCTATATTGGATTAATGTTGGATTTGATTCTCTAAAACCGTAAGTTTATTTACTTTATGAAAATAGTTTTACTTAATAAATTCATTGCTAAAGTTTACAAGCTTGTTAGTTTTCACTCTTTCTGTGTTGATCTTATTCGAGCCTAAGCACGTAACAACGGTTTTGAAGACGAAGAGGGTAAATCGATCAATTTGTAAGACCCAATGGCGAATTATACCGTACTGAAGCCCTCCACAATGAGATGAAAAAACTAGCTAGTGGTTTTTCAACGGATTACGACGAAAAATTACTAACAAACTGTTTTACAATTCCATCAGTTGCAGCTCATTTCACGAGAAAGAGAAATCTATGGAAACCATCAGGCGCATAATTTACCGCAAATATCGAATCAAGCTGCGTGGAATACAAAATACGACCCCAAAAGTATTATTTCGGTTGATATGATTGCGTGTTATTCAGGGAGGTTTTTTTGGGTATGGAGAGTGCTCTGAGTACTTCAAAAGATTTGGACACCCCACACATGAGATGACCCGTGTTGCGATTAATGGACCACTGCCCGATTTTGATTTAACCGGATTCGCTCATGTGGTATCATTCATCCATGTTGTTATGTTTGGATTGGTAGAAACATCTCTGAAAAACACTGGATGCCAATAGTTTTATTACGGTATATGATTGATTCTAACATGCTCATATCGCTGATTGTCAGTGAAGCAATTATATCATATAGAAATCAAACTGATGTCTGGTTACCACCACCCGATAGTCTAGACAGTTTAATCACCAAAAACAGAAAACAATTCCCCGATCCCGACGAAGAATATGTCGTGAAATGGTCCAAAGAAATCTTTGAAGTTAGAAATAAACACGCAAAAGATCTCAGTAGAAGAATAATTGGTAAGTTCACACAAGGTGGAAAATACGACCACAAACGATATTCTTCGCGGTTGATTATAGATGATGCTGAATACGATTTTATAATCGCAGATGTAACATCTAGGGGTATATACGTCGATCGTAAAGACGCTTTCTTATCCGATGGAACCAAATTAGGTACAATTGTTACTTACACAGATTGAGAAAACCCTCAATATACGTACTGAGTCGTCTATGCTGGCTCATACTTCTATTAATTTACTTTCGATGATAAATAGATTTCCTGAATCCGCAGTTAGAGTCGCCACTGATTCATTTTATATCGACGTAAAACATAGCGAAGCAGTAGCTGAATTCACTAATTCAGACGAGAGTTGGGGACCATGGAGAATTAAAAAGGAAATACTGCGTGATTATTCTAAATCAGCTGATGTTACGATTGAAAACAATTGCTTGAAAAATAATCAGATATCAGAACTATCTAATGCACCGTCGTGTTCCGATCCAATATGTAGATATAAAACCAGTTACTTAAACGGCTGTGGTGGGTCAGGAAAGACGACTCGTGCGATCGAATTATTTCGAGGGAAATCAAACATGATTGTGTTAACACCAACACACAGTCTTGCAAGAGAGATGAAAAAACGAGGAATTAATGCTTGCGCTTATCATAGTTTCTTGCGATGGAAAGGTGACGAATGGACTCCTGATCGAATGGGCGAGAAATATATTCCTGAAATCATCATTTGGGATGAGATATGCACAGTGTCGTTAGATGTATTACAAAGGTTTCTCGATTGGTTATTACTAGCGAATACAAAAGTGATAATGTGTGGCGATCATGGTCAACCACCACCATTTGTTGGTTTATCTCCACATGATTGGCTGAAGAATTTTGTAGACTATTATGAAGAAATTAATACCGATCATAGAGCACTTGATAAACAATTACGCGAGTTAAAGAAACTAATCAGATTACAACCGGATAGAATGCAGTGTGAAATAGCGCGTGAAATAATTTCGGAAACCCCATTAAATGATTTCTGGGAAGCGTGGAGACCAAACGATTTGATAGTGGCAAGTAGAAAGATAGTCAGAGACACACTTCAGATGAAGTTAGTTAACACGCATAAAGAAAAATTCGCAACACCTCCAGTGCCGTTGTGTTATAGACCCAAGAATACACGAAGACAAAATATCTCAGTTGATATTCCAGGCCTGACAGAAAAGCAGATTCTCGTATTAAATGATATTGTGTTAGTTGATATCAATGTCGTTGAAGATGCATTGCGTGCTGATAAATTCCCATGGAAGCTAGGATACGCAGCGACAATACATTCTTCGATGGGGTTGACATTATCCGAAACAATTGTTTGGATCATAGATAATCGCATCTAATGGTCGAATTTAGTTTATCTTGCGATGTCCAGAGTACAAAGAATAAATCAACTTCGAAGAGTTGTTTTAGACTATAATGACACTTCAAAAAGTGATATTGTCAGCGATGACATAATCAGAAAAAAAACTCTCTGGTTATAATCAACAGTACAAAAAACTAACAAAAAAATTGATATTGATATCGAGTTTATAATCACACTAAAACAACAACAGAATAATCACTGCGTGAGTTGCAATTGTATAATGCGTTGATGTTGGTCGGATAAAGATCCTAGCCAATTTACCGTAGACAGAAAGAATTGCAGTGTTGGTCATACCAGAGATAATGTGATGCTGACTTGTCTTGAGTGCAACAGGCGCAAAGGTGCTAGTTAAGACCACGAGGTGGTAATTGAGTATCCTCGGGTATTACTTGTAGTTGTTCACGAGTAAATCCCCGCTGAGGAGCAGTTGAATCCAACCTATAGACTGACGGTCTACCCATGGGCCGTGTTATGCTAGATATTTTATGTGCAGTGACACTCCAAATAGTATCAGTAGCTCTTTTTTTGCCATCTTCGAGCTCTCCTGGTTCATATAAATATCTGTGACATTGCCGATTATTGGTTGTTTTGAAAAATCTTTTTGTGGTTTTACAGGTATATACTTTTTTTAATCGCGTTGTTAGGTTTCATATTAATCGTTCGAGTAATCTCATTATTCAGCGCGTTAATTACGCCTGGTAATCTCTTGATCCATTCACGAGATCGTTTATCCTGAGTAAATTTCTTCGCGTATTGATATCCAAATAACCGCTCAGCAAGTGTCCGATTAAATCGTTCAACAATATCCTGATCGCGATGTAATGCAGTGTCATCGTCTGATGGTGACATTATGATCCTTCATTGTTTATAACACTGCACCCTGAAATTCCTTGCCAGGAACAACTTGTAATAGATTTGGCCAATGCAGAGGACCTCGTCGATGAATCCTTTCAAACGCAGAAGCCACTGTTTTAGAGGTTCTGCTTGTTTGTATCGACTCGCAATGTCAACTACGGTTAGCGCATACTTGTAAACACCATCATGCGGCAGAAATAATATATCAGCTTGACGAACCTCATTAGGGACGCTGACATCGAAATGCGAGAAGTTAATTTGTTTAGGCGGCGGTATATAAATTTGCCATATCACCTGTTTGGATAACCAATCCGCTGCAGTGGTATTTTTCACCTTTGCGTCGCTAGCGAGTTTATTCATTGCTGCCTTACCCTTCAGTATCCTCTTGGAGAATAATAAATAGATTCCATGATGTTATTAATTACCAGCACTCAACATCAATATACTTTTCATCTCCGATTTTATCAACCATGAAGCCAAGTTTTCTTTGAAGGATTTATCAGTGATAGAATTCAACGCATGAATTAATATCATATATGCGATATGTCTGTTTTGCAGATTACTGCTTTTATAAGCAGCATCATGAGTATGACACGCCTTATCAATAGCATTTATTTGGTTTTCACCGGGTCGGGGTTGGTTTTGATCATCGAGTCGGATATCGAGTTTGGTCCCGGGTCCACAAATAACTATATCCTGGAAGGTGTTTTTCTCCTGGATATTTTGCCCATGGTGGTTCTGGGAGTATTACTAACTTGGCTGCAATATCACTTCCTCGGTTTTTTTTAAAATCCTTGATTTTATCAAGGGAAACAAATCTAAATCATTTTGTACCACATTGTTCACACTTACCAGTAAGTGCTGATCTGTTATTTTTAGTTGTAATCGTCGTCAAGTCATCTGTGCAAGTACGCTTCTTACATTTTACACAATACAGATCCATAATTTATTTATAATAACATGAATGTAATTGATTTTTCGGCGACAAAAACACGAGAACCAGTTAAGCATCATGCAGCGCTACCAAATTCTATTCGCATGATTATAATCGGACCATCTGTATGTGGCAAGACACACAACTGCTACTTAATTTGATAATGAGATGGATGAAATGGGATAAACTATAGTCGATTGCTCCTAGTACAGACGATCAGCGATGTTACGAGGTGTTAAAGGATTTTAACGAGAAAAGAAAATCGGAAATCGATGAAGATATTATTGAGTTTATAACCGATATCGTGGAAGCACCGAGCATTGATGATATTGATGGAAGTATTAACAATTTAGTCGTATATGAGGATGTCATGTTAGACAATTAGACAATCAAAAGAATCCCGCTAGGATATTTTCCAGAGGTAGGCATAAAAGTACCGATGTGATAGATCTCACTCAACGATACACTCAAATACTAAAAGTGATCAGAGATAACTGCAACATTCTTGCTGTACTCAACGGAGTTGACACACATACTCTACGAAATATTCATCAGATCTGGTGCAGTGCAGACATGGGTCATGGTCACTTTAGAGATTTCTTTAGTCGCGCTCAGTCAATCCCACATGGATTTGTAACGATAAATTTGCATGACCCTAGATCAAGATATCGTATCGGACTTGATCAATTAGTCTGTTTGTGAAATCCTGAAAAGGATTTTCATCGTTAAAAAAAGATTTTTACCCCCATAGCAGCAGAGAAGACGCGATAACGACTTTGCGTCTCCAAAGTAAACTTTTTTTTACGATATTGGAGGAAGCCTTAGTTTGCCAAATAGACGCTTTTTACGATTTGGAGGAAGCCTAGGTTTACCAAATGGACGCTTCTAAAAGTTATCGGATTCGCCCTCTCTGCTGCTAACTTTATCTGCTGGTTCCAATTCAGTATATTTCTTCTTGGATCTAGTCTCATAAACATAATTATCCATGATTTGCACAGGAGCATTGTAACGTCCATCTGAACAGTCTGCCATCTTGTTTCTCAGAGAGAAAAACTATCATATTTAATTAAAGGATCGTGGCAAATATTATACACGCATGAAATAACATTCATTTTGTAAGTATTACTTATATAACAAGATCTCGATCTCGATCTCTCTATATAGATGTATCATCAATGGTTCCTCTGAAGCCATGCCCAGAGGGATTGTGCCCATATACGTGCCCAGCGCAGAAGCACCAGCTGTCTTTTGTTTGGTATTGTAGCGGTACTTTTCCTCCCAGGTTAAATGACTAACCTGTGAATTGTATCTTCATCAAACGACCTTATATTCAAAAAGGGTATGCAATGAAAAACAATGCATTTTATGTGTATTTGAGCTACAAATACATGTTACGAGTCATTTGGTTACAAATACGTTTATGGGGTCATTTGGTTACAACTGTTTAGAGTCATTTGGTAACAACTGTTTAGGGTCATTTGGTTACAACTGTTTAGTATCATTTGGTTACAACTGTTTAGTGTCATTTGGTAACAACTGTTTAGGGTCATTTGGTTACAACTGTTTAGGGTCATTTGGTTACAATTGTTTAGTGTTATTTGGTTACAACTGTTTAGGGTCATTTGGTTCCAACTGTTTAGGGTCATTTGGTTATAAATACATTTTATGATATTTGGGTATATATATATATATATATATATATATATATATATATATATATATATATATATATATATATATATTTGGGGGGTCTTTTTATTACAAATATGGGGGGGGGGGACATTTTATGATGCAAATACGAGCTTTAACAAATTGTTATATCTGCAAGCATGCTATCGCAATTTTGAACTAATTACGACTTGCAGACGTGTACAAACAATTTTTCTATTGTTGATATACGTGTATATTTCAAGCTAATAGATGGGATTTTCCTGCATGCTATGCAAGAATTGCCAAGATGAACCCCATACTTGAATGAATGTGACAAGTATAAGCTGTACGAAAACCCCTAGCCATAGTAAAAATGGAAATCAATCAATCAAGCAATTAACTAATGCGTGTATTTATGTTTTATGAAAGTTGGTTGAATATATTGCAAATCCGAAATAAATTAAAACGAAAGAGGTGGGACGAAAATATTGTTTTATTTTTGTTTGTTTTCCAATAAGGAAAACATGCAAGACTTTCCCTACAAATTTCTGTTAGGATTTATGTGAAAGATTTTCTCTAGTAATTAAAAGCCATTCACAACAGTAAGTCTTTTTGTGAGTATGTAAATAAAGACAAACATCTTATTTCATTTACAAGATTAAATGACTGAGAAAAGAATCATGCAATTTACAGAAAACATTTTAAATTCAACGAAACAATCAGATATATAACAAATCGCTGTTACGTCAACCTCCTGAATCTTTAATTGTTGGAAGCAGAGATTTGCAAAGTACAACCTGTGAACCCTTCATGGATAAATCAAAGTCTCTATTTTCCTTGTGAGCCAGTCTATCATCCGAGGACTTTTGGAGAGCTCCAGGAGGTGAGTAGAATTGTTCTATTTTCGAAAAATCAAATACCTCCGCACTTGACATTTTTACTGCAGATCTGCTGATGGGCAGTTTACGCGGTGACAGGCCTGAATAATGAGTTTTGGATCGCGGTAAATGCAACAGTGGGATACTTTCTCTATCCAATTTTGAATTCGAATCCATTTCCTTTGAAAATGAGTTATCTGAATTCTGGTTTGTTTTCTTCTTTTTTAACTTCGGTACATCTGAGGATCGGCACGGTTCGTGAATCAAGAAAACGTGTTCACCGACACAACGAGGTGAGCTTACAGAAACAGGCATCGGGCAGCGATCCCTAAGTTTTGCCCGACTCATCATGAGACGAGTTTCTTGATGGAATTCCCGAATATCCTGGTACTCGGCTGTTCCTTTTAGATCTTTTTGAGATTTAAAACTGACCATTTCCTCATCGGATAAATCTAGAAATGTTGCATTAGCAAGAGCTAAGGGATTTTTGAATTTATGAAAAATCTTCTCCTTTGAAAAGCTTCTTTCGGTTAGGGTTGTTTTTTCTCGTTGTAAACTCAAGCATGTTGTGAATCTAGAAAGTACAGACTTTTCTCTGACCACATGTGACCTGGCTTTGGTAACTTGAGCATCGCTAGTGTCTGATTTGTCAGATCTGGTAAGCGGACGTGGTTTAGGCTGTTGAACAATTTTGTTTTGCAACGGCACCAGCGGCCGACGTACAGGAAGTCGCGCCCATTGTTCATACTGTTGATGCTCAAAGGAAACTTGGTTTTCAATCAGTACCATAGGTGGACGGGGTTGGTTTATATCCCCTTTCCCATCGTCTTTCTTTCGCTCGTCTAAGGGAGGTAATCTATTCCTTGAGGAAGCCCTATAATCGGTCGGCTCAACTTCTCCATTTTCCGTACTGGTGCTAATATCACGTCTCTGCAGAGGCTCGGGCATATTCATTTCACATACAAGTCACTAGCCATCCACACAGGTAAATCCCATTATTTTCAGAAAATCAACTTGAAGTATTCGTCTTACTGAAAATGCTGTCTAGATGCAAATGTCAATCTTCTCCTTGTAGTCAGACCACAGCCTGAAGAAAGAAAATAGTAATTGTATGTTACTATCCGTCCATTATAAACAAATATTGACTTCAATATGTGATTCTAAATTATTTAGCACTATGAGTTTTCACCCAAGATGTCCACCAGAGCCAGAGTTTAGTTGAAGCCTCTTTCAAGTATTGTGTGTGGGGGGGAGGTCTTCTTCCATTGGTATGTATTTTTTAAAATTTAATTTATATTTAATTTAATTTAATTATTTTTGGTTTGTTTGAAATAAGAATTATTCCATTATATGCTATTGTAATGTAACTGTATTTACTGGATTTGACATTGTCCAGGAATTTAGTATAGTTATGTTCGACCTGGCTGTTTTCGAAACAACTAATAATAGAAACTTTGTATCTAACGCTCACCTAGTTGCTGAGCTTATTTCAGAACCAATAAGAGTTGAAGTAAACAACATTTTTATTTTGTTTATTCTTTCTCAGAGTAAGATTCATAAAGTGAAATCGAGCTGTACTTATAGTACATGACCAATAACATTTTTTTAGTTAGGTTTTTCCAGATGATTAACCCACATCCTGGCATATGTTTTGCGCCATAGCTAAATTTATTAGCAATGTTTTGAGAAAGAATAGTCATTACTTGCCTTAACAGTGTTTTATGTTCTGATGAGTTTTGGGGCTTATTATTATGTTTTCTTCCAATTTTTTGGATTCCAAGAGATTACATTTCACTGGAAATACTTCTGCTCTAAATTAATTCTTGGACAAGTACATTTAGCGTCATTAAAATCGAAATAAAACACTAGAACTTTTTTCAACAAAGAACTCCTGAAATAACAGTACGACGCTGACAGCAGCATACGTCATCATCTTCCATTTTGGATTTCATCGGGATTCGAACTCAATTTCATTAGGACTTTTTATTACTAGACTTTATTTCTTGGACATTTCTTCAAATAGCTTTGGATTTGATTCATAAAATCGAAAGTTTATTTTCTCATTTTAACCTTGTTTTTCTAGGGAAATAAATTATTTGTTAAATTTTACAAAGCTTGTTGTCTTCACTCTTTTGTTGTTACTGTTTGAAAGAGCTAAATTCGAAACATTATGTACAAGTTACAATGTGAAGAGTCGATTCAGATTGGAAAAATCAATATGAAAATGTTCCGCTTTGAAATGTCTGGTCAGAATTACCGTGGAATATGCAATTTAGAAGAAAACCCCATTTCTTAAAGTTTTTGAAAAGTTCTTGGCATTATGCACATAGCCATGATTATTGCTAGCATAATCCATAATGACTTTTGACGAGGAAATAATTACATTATTGCAACTCTAATTTTAACACCATGAGTAATCGTAAGAAAACAATTCAGACCGCCTTCAATTCATGTTTCGGGGGAGAAGGAAATAAAGTTCAAAGCTCCAAACCATGTCAAACTCTAACTCCCAGACTAGAGTGATCTATTGGACCAATACGACTTAGTTATTGACATCTAGAAACAGAGTTGTGTTAACCGAATCCAGATCAATTTGCAAGAAATTAAACTGACCCCGAACAGGGTTGTTACAATAGGGATTGCCATTAAAATGACCCCGAAAGGCGCTGTTACAATAAGGATTAGCATGAAATGAAACTGGCCCTGAAAGACACGGTTACAAAAGAAGATATAAATATAATGATAACAAGAGAAAAAGTGGGTGGGATAGTTTCCAAAATTGTGTCTCAGCTTTTTTCCCAAATGAAAAGGGAGTTCAAATGTTGTTGTTGCCTTAGGTTTAACGCCATTTCTCAGGGCAAGATAGGCTAAACATGGTGACCATTATAACTAGCGAAGGAAGAACCCGAGAAACCCTGATAAGAACAACCGACATAAAGGAAGCTAGTGCCAACTTTTTCACATACCCACATTAGCCGAACCGGAGACTCGAACTAATGCGGACATGGATGAAATGACAGGGATCGATAAAATAGAGCGCTTTAGGCCGGACGATGAAAAGAGAACTGGAGCAAGAAATAAATGATAGGATGACAGATTAGCTGGGAAAGAGGAAGTCACAAGTATTTAAAAATGAATAATTGAAAGAAAATTTAGAAAACACAGAAATAGTGAATGTGAATTTGAAAGAAGACGAACTCAAAATCACATTGGACAGGCAAGGCAATGCAGAAAATAAATCAGAACGAAGGATACACGAGAAAATTTGTGAAAATATAGAAATACAAAAAAGAATATTTAGAAACCAAAATGGCTCATTGAGCTCAAGATATTACAGGTAAAGACGAGAATTAGAGAAACATATTTGTCATCGATACAATACCAAAGCCAGTGATAATGAAAAATGGAAATTCTGAGGCCAAACTATACCTTGTAAATGACAAAAGGAAAACTGAACGAACACCTTTTAATAAGAATGACGGAGGATGTAACTACACTAAGTGCGGGTCTCATTAACAGGCTCTTCAGACACTCCAAGATTTTGCAGAATCTGCCTCGTAATTTAATTGCCGGGTTTTTAACTAGACAAAGTATGGAGTTGGATGACACTGATGTAGTGATTAATAACAAATTATAAATCTTATATTTATACGTATTACTGAGTATTTACATCATCAGTATTACAGAGTAGTTATATGTATTACTAAGTATTTATGGTTAAAACTTATTAACTAATTTTTCCCATTTATCCAAAAACTTGAGAGAACCATGATATGTTTAAACTATATCGTACTTTGGGCAACTGGTATTAATAGTATGATACTTTTTAATTATCAAAATAAATATTTAAAAAAATTGTTGGACTGACACAAAAAATAAATTGCAGAAAATCAGTCAGTAATTAAAAATGTAGTAACCACATATTTATAGAGGATACGCGTGTTTATATGTGCCAGTTTCACATATTGTTTATTAGTGTGTGTGTGTGTGTGTGTGTGTGTGTGTGTTTTCATAGTCTCGTTTATTTATTTTAAAAATATGATTGCATGTGATCTTGTTCCAAACTGTTATTTATCTTGTAGTTTTATATTTATTGGGAAGGGTAGTCATACCGTTGAGTAGTTCAAGCTTAAGTTGTCATTAGGCCATACATTATTAGCCAGTCTTGGTGAATTAAGCCGCAACTGAAATATATGAGTAGTATTACAGAGTATTTATACGTAAATTATGCAATAGAATAAACAGGATGGGAATGTTTCGTCGTCGGCAGATACCGCTTATGTCACCATGGCGGCATATGTGATTAAACTTTACAGGCGAAATGTGACTCGAAACCATGCTTTAACTGGTTCAAGGTGACTATGAGCTGACACTTGTTTTGTGTGAACACTACAACATTGAGAACAAATTGACATTTGTTTTGTGAGAACACCTGTTTTGTGTGAGCACTCCAACACCGAGAACGACCTGACGCTAGTTTTGCGTGGACGCAACAACAACGATAACGCCCTGACACTTGTTTTGTGGGAGCACACGTTATGTGTGAACACGAACACACATCAAATGACATGATACTTGTTCTGTGTGTATACTAACACATGGAAAATAACCTAACTCAGTGCTTTGTGTGAGAAGTTAAATAGAGTCATTGACATCTGCTTAACTGTGCAAACAACGTGGACGGTACAGATTCGGCCCCAAAAGCTGCATTACGTGCGGAAATTTATAATTATACAATGATGCATTGCAAAATGATTTATCCATTCATATTCCCTGTATCGGTCCCGGCTAAATGATTTATCCATTCATGTTCCCTGTATCGGTCCCGGCTAAATGATTTATCCATTCATGTTTCCTGTGTCGGTCCGGGAGAAATGATTTTTTTCATTCATGTTCTCTGTGTCAGTCTGGTCTATATTATTGACTTTTGTTACGAGTATATTCTCTTAAGCGTAAGTAATACAAAAGAGCGAAAAGCAACAAGCTTTGTAAAATTAAACAAATAATTTATTTCCCTACAATACAAAGTGAAAATGTAAAAGAAGAATTTATGATATTGCAAATTAAATTACAAAAGAATGCTAGAATTACAGGCTCAAGTCCCGGTAATTTATTGCCCTGAATACAATTTAGTACTAGTCCAAATTAAATCCCAAACTGAGGGCAATGATGTGTCTGTGATAGCTCGTAGAGTGTTGATGTGCCAAAAGTCTTTTGTTGAATCACAGTGATATAATTCCATGTATGAATTCACAATAAATTCCAATGAATGTTTCAATCCAAGGATTTTATCAGAACTCTTTTGCATTTCCAGAGAAAATAATCACAAATTCAATAATTTAAAGAAAAAAGATTCCAGCCCGAAATAATACTGGACACAACATATAATACAACTTAATTATGCTAGAACTTAAAGCACAGACAAGAAAATACCCCTTTCTACAAGACCTCGGCTCACAATTAGCATTTTATACAAAACCCCCAAACTATTACCTAAGAGAAAATAACCTTCTAGAATGATCATGATGTTTACAAAATATAACATTATATATAGTAAAGAAATTCCGACATCTAGACTTATAACCAAAAAAGCATATTTACTTATATTAATAATAATTCTGACTTTAAACCCATACACATAGGAAATAATTTAGCTAAATATTAGATGTTTACAGAATAAAATATAAAAGTCAATTCAGGTCAAGTAGAAATGAACTTAATTTTGGACAAGGTCACGTTTTACAGACTGTGTTACATTACAATAGCATATAATGAAATAAAAGACCTATTAAATAACAAACAAACAATTAAAATTAGGTATACGTAACACTTGAGATGGATCAAAATACATATTGCGCCGTAAAACAGTCACAAGTAGACAAAATTTAAAGAATTAATTAAAATTATTATCTTAGAACGTTATGCTTGTTATCAATGTATTTTAATTTTACAGGCTCAGTCCATAGCCTTAAGAAAATGTGCTAAAACAATTACATTAGTATAAAACAAGGTTCCAGTTATTGCTGTACATAGAGTTAAACTTCAGTGACCAGTTATTATCAAACTACAAGTATTTGCACTCTTTAAACACGTGACGAAAAATCTAGACCTTATTAGGTGATGACAACTCGTCCCCCCCCCCAACCAAATACATATGTATTTGTCTTGTGTAGTTTGCCTATATTTGTAAACAATGGTTAAAACAAAGTTTTGTTATTTATTTCTTGACACTTGCTATTATTTGTGTAGCTGAACTTCTACAGGATGCACCGATTCCGTGGCCTAGTGATTAGAGCGTCTGCTTCAGATGCGGGAGTCGTGGGTTCAATCCCTGGCCGTATCATTCCAAAGACTTATAAAAATGGTACTAACAGCTGTCTCGCTTGGCATTCAGTATTAAGAGGATAGTGTTAGGACTGGTCGGCCTAGTGTCAGGATAATGTGACTAGTGTCTGCGGCATGATGTCCCAGTGTTAGACATCACTATAAACTGCCAAAGATTGTTAAAGCTACCTTATAAATCTAAATCACACACACACACACACACACACACACACACACACACACACCAGGATGCAAGAAGTCCTGAAGTTTCGAATTGACGACATATTATGCATCAACAGCCTTTGTTTTGATAGGGCAGTTATTGCAGTTTTTAAACAACTTTCTAGTTTCATGAATTCACAAGTCATGTGAAATATGAAGTACAATTCTTAAATTTAGCTTGTGAATGTTGAATTTGCATTTTTTTTTATTTTTAAGTTTTTTTTCCTTTATTAAAACTACATTCCAGCATTAGACAATATCAAACCTCCAATGAAATATTTGATGTGTCTTACTTGCAACAAAAAGAGGTAACTATTTCATTTTTTGCAAATAAGAGCCAGATATTCAATATCACTGCATCAATAAGTTAACGTTAGTTCTCATGATCATTGTTCTCTAAAGATTTACTAAACTCCACTCCTTCATGGTATACATACCCAATGCATTAACAATACATTCCTAAACTACTTGTTAAAGATATAAATGGATAGTATATACTGTACAGTATAAAATACACTCCTTCAAAATATACATGGACAGTGTGTACAGTACAGTATAAACTCCAATCATTCAAGATATACATAGATAGTGTATACAGTACAGAATAAACTCGAATCCTTCAAGATATAAATGGATAGTGTATACTGTACAGTATAATCTCCACTCCTTCATAATATACATGGGCAGTTTATACAGTACAGTATGAACCAATCCTTCAATATATACATGGATAGTGTATACTGTACAGTATAAACTCCAATCCTTCAAAATATGCATAGACAGTGTATACAGTAAAGTATTAACTCCAATCCTTCAAGGTATACATGGACAGTGTATACTGTACAGTATAAATTCAGATCCTTCAAGAGATATACGTTGATAGTGTATTCTGTACAGTATAAAATCCAATCCTTCGATATAAACATGGATAGTGTGTATTGTATGGTATAAGATCCACTCCTTCAAGATATTCATGGGCAGTGTATCTATATTTGAGAGAGAGAGAGAGAGAGAGAGAGAGAGAGAGAGAGAGAGAGAGAGAGAGAGAGAGAGAACACATTACTACAATTTACTGCCTTGAAGTTATCCATAATAATAGATTACTAAAACCTACTCCTTGCAAAAAAATCATGTATAGAACTTCTGCTAATGTCCGACCATAAAGATCTGGACATAATTTGTGAGTGACAGGATTCCAGAAATCCCACATTTAATTTGTATTGTGAATGAAACCTTGTGTGGAATTTTGATGAACTGTTTATTGCCCTTTACAATGAACTAAAACTAAAATAGTATTTCTTAACACCAAAACAACAAAGTGGACAGCAATTTGGCCTATTTATAACACTAAAACAACAATAGTAAAACACTTTTGCATACCTTCCACGATGTTCTATCGATAAAATCGTCAACAGGAGTTACATCTCAAATGCAGTTTTCCTTCCCGGCAACCAATTAACGAATGACACCACATCGTAGACCACACAAATACATTTACCTCCTTCGGCAATGTTACTTCAGTTATTTTCAAGCATCCCAAGAAACTAAATCTGTATCACGTGGCAATGTAAAACTCCCCTGCTGTTGTGTAATTAAAGCTAATGCCCGCTAATTAATCAAATTGCAGTTTAAAGCTCGCCATGCCGCATTGCGTGACGGGGTTTGGCAATTACACAGGCTATTATCGATATGGAAAGTGTTCTAGAGGCAGGTGTATGTAAGACATGCGTCGATCAATTTTATATGTACACTCAACATGGCAACGTAAATCACTTGGACTTATTTTACTGCGTATCGCTTGCTTAATATAAACAAAAGTTCAAACTTTTGATCAGGTGCATCAAGCCCCACTTTAAAATGATTATACAATATACATTTTTGCAGAACATAAAAATGCATGTGATAATACTGATCATAATTTTTCTACCTACTTCATACTTATATAATACATACCTACTCACATACCTTCCTACCTACCTATTAAATTGTCTACTTTACATCAATATATAATTTTTTACAATACAACCCGACCGTCTGAAGTACAGATGGACATATCTGAAAACCAGTCTACCATTTACCAACCTAGTGGCCAGTACATACAGGCTCACTGGTTTTTAGAAAGATGGATAGATAGGCAAATAAATAGATGCTTAATAGGATAAATAGGTATATAGGTAGCTAGTTAGCTAAGTAGATACATACACGCACGCACACGCACACGCACACGCTCTCTCTCTCTCTCTCTCTCTCTCTCTCTCTCTCTCTCTCTCTCTCTCTCACACACACACACACACAAACACACACACACACACACACACACACACACAATAACATACCTACCTACCTACCTACACACACACATATACATACATACATGCATACATACATACATACATACATACATACATACATACATACATACATACATACATACATACATACATACATACATACATACATACATACATACATACATACATACATAGTGTATGGAAATACAAATTTATCAGAATATTTCCCCTTGCAATGAATACCCTGTAAGTTGCGTCAGGAACAGTGACAAAACACTTGTTAAATGCTTACTAACAATTCAACAAGTTTTCACATTATTGTTATAGCTCGCTTTGAAGTTAATACAAATATGTTTTGCGGTGAATGGAACGATTCCTCCACCTGTCTTACATTGCTCATTCATTTTCAAATTGTTTGTACACATTGACAGCCTTTTCACAAGAGAAAAAAGTTATGCTTACGTAAATCTACCACAACAGTATTGTTGGAAATGTCGCAGACTTAATAATATATGAATTTACATAAGGTTACGGAATTCTAATATTAGAGTATCGACTCAATTGAATTTGTTACAGATTATTTAAGATCAATTTATTCATGTAATCTGACTGATGACGTCACTGCAAAAGACTTTGCTAACAGTTTTAACCTTTATCAAATCTAACCCAGAGACTTGAATTCTGTAAAATAGTTGAACAAATTTAATATGTATATGTATATTAGGTTGATTGGCACACCAGCACAATAATATCTATATTGTGGCGAAAATACTCATGCATTGATAATGTCATAAAACATAGATACTGGTCAAACATGTAACATTCCTTTAAAACGCTACAGTTTTATTATAAAGATCAAACCTTTTAAAATATCAATGTCGTTACCAACTCGAACATCGTAGCAGGATGTTTCACGGAACAAAGAGATATTTCATCAAAAGATAAAAATCTTCTCAATAAGATGAATATATAGATGTCCTAATTAGAGGGATAGGTAGACATATCAGTAAGGATGTGGTGTGACGGGTTATTATGCCGCCACTGTGGTAGGTGTGTTATTGTGGTTGGGCTTGGGTGCTCACAATATATTATTTTCATTACAATAGAAGTCCCACCCAGGCTCAATTTTGTAGGAAGTGAAATGAGAGAGAGAGAGAGAGAGAGAGAGAGAGAGAGAGAGAGAGAGAGAGAGAGAGAGAGAGAGAGATTCCCAATCAACAATTCCGACAGTTAAAGTATTGGGTACACAAAAAGGTGAAATAAAAATGTATTACATTGCAATAGTCAAATGACAATAACTCCCCAATAACTCTTCTTTCTCTCGACCAAGTGATAGCCTATTGCATCATTTGATTTATAGTGTGAGATAGCTTTTCCACCTGTCCTTGTTTTCTAATTATCATTATCTCTTCTATCGCCAACGTATTCTCTCTTTCCGACTTCCCTCCTAACTCTGTCTCCTCCTTGACTGTTCCTTCTCCTTGACTGTTCCTTCTCCAATTTCTCCTCCTCGACTCTTTTTCTGATTAGCATTCGATTTACAACCGACTTCTCGACTAGTATTTATTCCGTCTCCCTTTTAGAGACTAGGGACTAAACTATACCTGAAGTCTGTCCCCGATTGGATGTCGATTCTACCCTATTCTATTCAACATAGCAGACAATGCCCCCGACGCGTCTGTCAACTGGGTGAGTTTTACGACGCCTAGAATGATCCTATATTCTTGAACAAAACTCTCAACGTCCAGGTGCAACTTTTCACACCCTACAAAGCTGAGTTCTTGATCCTTTACGAACATAATCAGCTATAGCCGCGGTGTGTAACATATATACATGTCTTCTAACTAATTCTTCATCTGACTTACGCAATCGCAGGCAGGGCAACGTGACAAAGTGGTATAGGTTGTTGTTGTTGTTTTAGGGATTAACGCCATTTTTCAGCACACGATACATGGCAGCCAATATTAATGGTGGAGGAAGAACCCGGGAAAACCCCCTGAAAGAATAACCGACCCACGAGAAGCTACTAGCAAGTTTTCTCACATAACTACATTAGCCGAATCTTAGACTCGAACCCACGCAGACAGAGGTGAGACGGCAGTGATCTGTAACGGAAAGCGCTTTAGACCACTCGGCCACTCAGGGCCCCAAAGTAGAAGTAGGTAGATATCTCAATACGAGGGATAGGTATATATCTCAGTAAAAGGGATAGGTAGATATCTCAATAATAGGAATAAGAAGATATCTCAAACAAATTACCCCCCTCCCCCAGCCTAACCCCCGAAATGCTGAGAAATTACTTTGTCAAAATGCACGTTGATTGTGCCTGCGGGACGATTCATTATGTAGGCTGTGTGTGAGATCGCGAGAATAGCTTCTTCAAGGAGATTGATATATAGCGATGATTTTACGTCCCTGGTAATATTCCAGCTTGTTTTCAAATTTATTGATGTAACCTTTTGAGTATTTTTATATACAAAAACATATCATGGTAAATAAAAACAAATCAAGGTACATGATGCAATTTGCTTTTCGAAAAGACGCTGTTTTCTCATCTTCAAGCTCTATGTTCTGGGTACTTAATGGCAACCTTTATAAGGGAATTAAATTATTCTATGCAGATTTTCAACTAAAGTATTACTGGAAAAAGTGGCAAACTCGCTGATATATATGAATATATTTATATTTGATTACGGCATTCTAAATTCAATTTGTTATAAACTCCTTATCGGCGGCTCTTTTCAACATCACCGCGAATCAGGTAGATGACGTAGCTATAAACTTATGTACTGACGGCCTCTAACCTCTATTCAATACATAACAACCCATTTAAAATTAAGATCTAAAGCGGACGACCCCTAACCTCTATCCAACACATAACAACCCATAAAAAACTAAGATCGAAAGGGGATGACCTCTCAACTCTATTCAATGATATGCATAACAACCCCTAGTATGATTAGGATAAAAAGCGGACGAACTCAAAATATTATTTATAAGAGCAGTAAATGTACTGCCACTACTACCACTACCTCTACTAGTACTATATATATACTATAGAATATTCGATTGAAATTTCTGTAAATTATTTTAATGATTTCTGAAACCGTTATCAAGGACATTCTAAACTTCGTAACAATTTAGTCAATTTTGTTTTATTCATTGTTGTAGCTTGCTTTGAATGTGTTATAATATAGTTTGAGATAAACGAAATATTGTGCCTTTCGAAGCCACGCTGCTTATTAATTTTAAACTGAACACACTGCCAGCCTTTTAAAATAAGAAATAAATTCTCCTAACATAAATCCAGCAAAAATAGTATTGTTGGAGACGTCGCAAACTTGATGATGTAGGAATTTATATTTGCTGCATTATTAGACTATCGACTGTACTCAGTTTAGTATAAATTGATGACTATTGACACTCATCAACATCATTCTATTAATTTTAATTAAGCTGAAGACGTCACCTCAATATCGGTGGCTGAACTAACCATTACAGATAAAACCTAGCAACGGAAACTTTTTATCGTATATTCCAAAGATCTAAAGCTTATTAGTAACATACACACATACATACATACATACATACATACATACATACATACATACATACATACATACATACATACATACATACATACATACATACATACATACATACATACACTTCAGTCTAAAGGTGAGCTCGCCTGTAGAAGACGACCTCAGATTTGTCGTGGATCCATCCAGCCTCCTCACTCCAATTACGAATGGCACTGGCGAAAATAACAATATAGAAAGATACAGACATAAAAAAGAGGTGATATAAGGAATAAAACTGTATTAAAATTTAGCACATGCAAACTCACTGAATTTGGTATAGTTTTTAATAAGTGGCAACAACTATCTGTGATTAGTAAGAATACTATCACGATATTTACAGAATTTGTCCAAGGTCTCTTTCCTTTCTTTAAAAAGATAAGGATGTCTTGAATTTTTCGTTGGAAAACACCCTACGACTGAAATGGTGTGTTTGCTACCACTGACTTTTTAACATTTAAATTTAAACGACTGTTGGTCACGAAGTAATTAAATGACATATATATGTAAGAAGCTAGATAAGCAAAGTAAACCATACTTTAGTCAGTCTTCCTTGCCGTGGATCACAATTTACACATAAAGAAGGTGCCCTATGATCAAGGTGTTTGTAAATGGTGGGAATGACGGTCTATATTTTGTTGGCTGTAGCGCATAAGGGTTGAATTCAACAGAATGTAAACATATATTCATAGCGACAACAATGCAATTTTTACGTGTGCGTAGCCAAACAGAATATAGTACAAGTGCAGCTGTATTTCAGTGGGCTTCAGTTACACGTGAATGCACAGTTACCTTAGTAATATGAATCAATAGAATATTTGATTGACAAGTGACCTTTAACTGACTCGGATGTGTTGGCTATTATTACTAAAACCCAATAAGGCCCTTGCATATTTTTTCTAACACACACACACACACACACACACACACACACACACACACACACATACACACGCCTGCTAGATGTTGACTTTCATCTTATCTTTTAAGCCACAATCTAAAGTGAGAAATTTTGAGGCATTATTGTTCTAGGACTGTCCTCGAATAACGTTTAAATAATCAGAATTACATTTCTGTGTTGGGAATGTCATAACGATGTCTAAAATGGTTTCCTTATACGATGATTCAACATTCAAAACTGCATTTCTGTATTGTGTTCAATGCTAACTGATTGGGAAAATGTTGCAGTTTACCAATACAACTTCTTCAGTCACATGTAAGCACTTTTAGACAATTATGTTAATAAAAAAAGTGTATAATTATGTATCAAAGTGAACCATGTAACAAGGTGCAAAATTAAGTATCAAAGTGGAACATGTGAAAGAGTGCAAAATTAAATATCAAAGTGGACCATGTGAAAGAGTGCAAAATTAAATATCAAAGTGGACCATGTGATAGAGTGAAAAATTAAATATCAAAGTGGACCATGTGAAAGAGTGCAAAATTAAATATCAAAGTGGACCATGTGAAAGAGTGCAAAATTAAATATCAAAGTGGACCATGTGAAAGAGTGCAAAATTAAATATCAAACTGGACTATGTGAAAGAGAACAAATTTAAGTTTCAAAGTCAATCACGTGAAATAGTGAAAAATTAAATGTTAAACTAGACCATTTGAAAGAGTGCAAAATTACACATCAAAGAGGACCATGGGCATACAGCATCTACCAGGATATTCAACAACGTGCTCGTTGCATACACTTGACATGAAAAATCCAGAAGAAGGACACAACAATAAAATGACCGATTTGCTGCTAATCTTGCTTAAAAGCTTAACAACAATTTGGCAAAAAAAACGAAGTTTGATGACTTAACTATTATTTTTCGTGTAAATGTTTGCTTTGCTGTTTTATGTAACATGTACCTTATTTGTCTGCACCTATTACCTCCATATAAACTCAGCACAGAGAGAGAGAGAGAGAGAGAGAGAGAGAGAGAGAGAGAGAGATATCATACTTTAGTGCCTGTGTTTGAAAGATTATAGGATAAAATTATATCTCGAAACGTTTTGAAAAAATGATGTATTGATTGCTAAATACTATTCTTTCTAATACTGCTGAATCAGTTTATCTTTATATATTATAATGCATATAATA
The DNA here is from genome assembly GCA_030141615.1 of Unio pictorum. Lineage (NCBI taxonomy): Eukaryota > Metazoa > Mollusca > Bivalvia > Unionida > Unionidae > Unio > Unio pictorum. Next base: position 2,058,491 of record JARLTB010000067.1, read on the forward strand.
TTATACTGTAGTTGACAGCGGCGGACCTCGATATTATATAGTATAACCAAAAACTTGGTAACTTAGATTGGCATTGAATATATATATATATATATATATATATATATATATATATATATATATATATATATATATATAAAATTAAGATCTTCGTCAGGTAAATAATCAACCATCTTCAAAACAAACAGGTAGCAAAAAAAAATGCCGACAAAATTTAACTATTTACATTTTCAATGACAGGAGTTAAATAATGAAGGTAAAAATCAGAAGGGTAAAAGGTTTGTAAACTGATTGTCGCTTTTGTTATCCGTCCCATGATTTGACTCGCGTAAATGTGGAACTAACTTTATTTATACAGCCACACATACACCACCCATTAAAGAAACTAACGAATTAGGGGACGAATCAACCGGAACCAAAAAGAGGAAAAAGTAAATAATTCACAATATAAGCCTCATTCACACCCATAACCTTGCCCATTTCAAAGCTTTGGACAAGGTCTGCATTACAAAGTTTCTACAATATAAGCCTCATTCACACCCATAACCTTGCCCATTTCAAAGCTTTGGACAAGGTCTGCATTACAAAGTTTCTACAAAGTTTATTTTCGACGCCTTTACAAGGTTTATATTAGAAAGTCTCTACAAAGTTTGTGTTAAAAGGTCTTTACAACGATAATGTCAGAAAGTCTCTACAATGTATATATTAGAAGGTCTCTACAAGATCTATGTTAGAAAGTCTCTACAAGGCTTATGTTAAAAAGTCAATACAAGGTCTATGTTCGAGATCTTTACAAGATCTATGTTAGAAAGTCTCTACAAGGTTTATGTTAGAAAAGTTTGACAAGGTCTATGTTAGAAAGTCTTTACAAGGCTTATGTTAAAAAGTCAATACAAGGTCTATGTTCGAGATCTTTACAAGATCTATGTTAGAAAGTCTCTACAAGGTTTATGTTAGAAAATTTTGACAAGGTCTATGTTAGAAAGTCTTTACAAGGTTTATGTTAGAAATTCTTGACAAGGTTTATGTTAGAAAGTCCCTATAAGGTCTATGTTAGAAAGTCTTTACAAGGTTTATGGTATAAAGTCTTGACAAGGTTTATGGTATAAAGTCTTGACAAGGTTTATGGTATAAAGTCTTGACAAGGTTTATGGTTGAAAGTCTTTACAAGATTTATGTTAGAAAGTCTTTACAAGGTTTATGGTATAAAGTCTTGGCAAGGTTTATGTTAGAAAGTCGTTACAAGGTTTATGGTATAAAGTCTTGACAAGGTTTATGGTATAAAACCTTTACAAGGTTTATGGTATAAAGTCTTTACAAGGTTTATGTTAGAAAGTCTTGACAAGGTTTATGTTAGAAAGTCCCTATAAGGTCTATGTTAGAAAGTTTTGACAAGGTCTGTATTATAAGGTCATGACAAGGTTTATGTTAGAAAGTCTCTACAAGGTCTATGGTTGAAAGTCCTTACAAGGTTTATATTAGAAAGTCTTGACAAGGTTTATGTGAGAAAGTCTTGACAAGGTTAATGTTAGAGAGTCCCTAAAAGGTCTATGTTAGAAAGTTTTGACAAGGTTTATGGTTGAAAGTCCTTACAAGGCTTATGTTAGAAAGTTTTGACAAGGTTTATGTTAGAAAGTATTGACAAGGTCTATGTTAGAGGTCTTTATAAAGTTTATGTTAAAAAGATTCTGCAAGGTTTATGCTAGACCATCTTTACAAGACATTTTTTTAATGTTCGAAAGTCTTGACGAGACATTTTATGTTATACAGTCTTTACAAGACGTATTATGTTAAAATGTCTTTACAAGACGTTTTATGTTAAGGGTCTTTTCAAGATGTTTTATGTTAGAAAGTCTTAAAGACGTGTTTATGTTATAATGTCTTTACATGACTTTTTATGTTAGAAAGTCCTTACAAGATGTTTTATGTTAGAAAGTGTTTACAAGATGTTTTATGTTAGAAAGTGTTTACAAGATGTTACAAAGTTATTACAAGACGTTTTATGTTAGAAAGTCTTTACAAGACGTTTTATGTGATAAAATATTTACATGACGTTTTATGTCAGAAAGCTTTTACAAGACGTTTTATGTTAGAAAGTCTTTTCATGATGTTTTATGTGATAAAGTATTTGCAAGACGTTTTATGTTAGAAAGTGTTTACAAGATGTTTTATGTTACAAAGTTATTACAAGACGTTTTATGTTAGAAAGTCTTTACAAGACGTTTTATGTGATGAAATATTTACATGACGTTTTATGTCAAAAAGCCTTTACAAGACGTTTTATGTTAGAAAGTCTTTACAAGATGTTTTATGTGATAAAGTATTTGCAAGACGTTTTATGTTAGAAAGTCTTTACAAGATTTTTTTTTCTGAGGCCCCGAGTGGTCTTAAGCTCTGTCCGTTACGGATCACTGCCATCTCATCTCTGTCTGCGTGAGTTCGAGTCTAAGATTCAGCTAATGTAGCTATGTGAGAAAGCTTGCCAGTAGCTTCTCATGGGTCGGTGGTTCTTTTAGGGGGTTTTCCGGGTTCTTCCTCCACTATTAATACTGGCTGCCATGTATAGCCTATATTGTGCTGAAAAATGGCGTTAAACCATAAAAATAAAAAACAAACACATACAAGATGTTTATGTTAGAAAGTCTTGGCAAGACGTAGTTATGTTAGAAAGTCTTTACAATCTGTTGTTATGCTAGAAAGTCTTTACAAGACGTTTTATGTTAGAAAGAACTTACAAGATGTTAGAAAGTCTTTACAAGACGTTTTATGTTAGAAAGTCTTTACAAGACGTTTTATGTTAGAAAGTCCTTACACGATGTTAGATAGTCTTTACAAGACGTTTTATGTTAGAAAGTCTTTTCATGATATTTTATGTTAGAAAGTCTTTTCATGATGTTTTATGTTAGAAAGCCTTTAAAAGACGTTTGTTTGTTAGAAGGTCTTTACAATACTTTTTATAGTAGAAGAAGTGGGTTGAGCAGATGTTTCACTAATATTAAATGCTGGTGATGAACGATAAAACAATAAACTAAGTTATTCAAGCAGTTATACCTGAAATAGCAACCCAGACAAGCTGTGTTAGTAACATAACTATCCATTGCTTTAACTCTACAGAATCTCGGGTCAATAATGTGTGGAGTCAAGTGTCTTTCAAAGGGAGTTAGGAGAGCGGCAAGGTAATGTTTGGACTACTGCAGGCAATAAATCAAGTACCAATGTCATTCAAATATTGATCTAGTCGATCTATATAATACAAGACTGCAAGAGGTTTAGAAATATAGCATATAAAATAACGTCTACTAAAATTAGGAGGAGGGCATTGTAAAGTATCTAAACAATCCGTGTATCGGACATACTTAAGTACTAATTCCATTGATTTCTTTGTTTACTAACTTTTCAAAACGAACATTGTTATATTTGTGTGTGACTTGCACGTGCGTGCATGTACGAGTGTGCGCGCATACTTATGCAATAAACTAGTTTTTCTGCCGAGTTGGGATACATCAGCTGTATGCCTCTCTCTCACATTGCTAGGATATTTATCTCTGAGTTGTTGCTTAGGGGAAAAGAATCCAAAGAGGAACGATGGAAAGAAAGATTATATAGTATCAAAAGCAGGTATATAAGTACGTCTAAAACTATATGTACATATATTTAAAATGGATATATATGTGTAAGCATTTTGCGGCAACTCATCACAATAATGGATATATAGTGCATATACAAGTTAAGTCCTAAAAGTGTGGTATCTAAGAAAAAGAAATTTTGATTGATTGTAATGTATATGCATATTGTCACTGACACATTAAGACAAGGACAATCACAGTCACTTACATATAAAGAAACAAGAACAACCACAGTCACTGACACATATAGACAAGGACAACCACATTCACTGACTAATAAAAAAAAACATGGACAACCACAGTCACTGACACATATAGACAAGGACAACCACATTCAGTGACTAATAAAAAAAACATGGACAACCAGTCACTGACACACATAGACATGGACAACCACAGTCACTGACAATAAAGACAAGGACAATCACAGTCACTGACACATAAAGACACAAGGACAACCACAGTCACTAACACATAAAGAAACAAGGACAAGACAGTCACTGACACATAAAGATACAAGGACAACCATAGTCACTGACATAAAGACACCAGGAGACAGTCAAAAGAGCGTTGCTTGTTACTACGAATAAAGTATGATGTCAAAATCACCTAAACTATTATTCAAAATAAAGTACTTTAGAAACAGACAGAAAACCCCACAAGCGTACAAAAGAACTTGCATAAATGAAATAGAATGAATGTAGATCTCCGTGTATTTAGATTCGTATAAGTTTGCAGAAGAAACCGGTATTTACGATGATGTGATCACAAATGAAAGAATAAAGAAACAGTTATATGTACACTTGGAAATGGTTTCAAAAGAGAGCATGGTTGTATAGTTTAGTGACATTTGTCAGCACAAGCCAGAAAAGAGCAAAGCAGAAACGAGATTAGATAGTCCGATGATTTGAAAGAATAAACAATAATAAACTTAACATTCAATGTTGAATTTCGTCTGTGCGCGCGCTCGTGTGTGTGTGTGTGTGTGAGAGAGAGAGAGAGAGAGAGAGAGAGAGAGAGAGAGAGAGAGAGAGAGAGAGAGAGATTATACTAACCTTATAAAAAATTAACTCCAGAAGATGTAGTTTACTCGAATTAATCACATTGCAAACTTTAAAATAAATAGTTGGGTACATGTCTGTTATTACCTGGTACGTTATCCATGGAGTGCATTATCTCTACACAGTAACGAATTCCAAACAAAAGGCTTAACGCGGTTAATCTCTGATCGTTCAGCGTTAATTAACTGATCGGATCTAGATAGCTCTTATCATTTTTAATTAACAAAACTCATTCGAAATTGTTTTGTCTCCTAGTTAAATCAGTCGCTACCAGACCCTGGTCTTGTCCGCCAATCACACCCTTATCTCCAGAGATATGCCATCTGATGTGTAATACAATCCACACTGATGGATTCGGGAACACGCACTTGTAGCCAATGTCTAAACAGTGGCCTTTTAAATCTTCATAGGTTGTAACAAAACGGGTGCTTGATTTATTGACATATATCTATCAAACTATCTGTGTGTGTGTGTGTGTGTGTGTGTGTGCGCACACACACACACACACACACACACACACATGTTTTTACGTATGAATAGAAAAAAATGGGTAAAGATAAGCCATGTTATATAGTTTCACCGGACTATATTAGACTTATCGACACATTTTTTCAGCAAACTACGAAAGTCTGAACAGATGTTCTAAGACCACCGCCACCACTACGTCAATATCAACCATTTCCCGTTATAGGATTCAAATATTGTAAAATACATAATAAAATAAAGTGATGTGTGTTACAAGGATGCTTTACTTGAATGCAGTTGTGATAAATTGTGCTTGAGCGTTATTTTATGTTACATTTCAACATTAAATAATACACATACATTATATCATTGAGGATACGTGTGTTTTGAAATGCATTAATGGAGGAGATAACAATGTCTCATGGGTGGAATTAGGTTGGTAATAATACAGGTCCTTTTTTATACAAAGCAACTGTTCCATATGACTGCTTGCTCAGCAAAATTTGTTGACAAGAATTTACAAGTACATATGCAATACAAAAGAAGAAGAATCCTTTAAAAGATCCGACACCTGTTTAATTTTAGAAACAGTTATTTCCTATATGACATATAGCATACACGGTGGGAACCATCATTAAAAGGATTCAGAAACATTCTATTTTGCATGACTTCTGCATGACATCTGTGTTTATATTGGTAAATTAGTGCACGTGCACATTGTGTAATCGATTATGATTTAAAATATTATATTTGGCAGGAATAATGGCCATCATTTTCATGAAGATACATGTAGCAGTAGTTCCATGCACAAGAGTTATATGCTTCGAAAACAACCAATATTTTTTGCGAGTGAACTGAGACGTCTGTCAAACTGTTAGAGCTGCATCGAGAGTATTAAGGACATACTCTCGTATTGTCACACGTTTAGCAGCAGTTCAACCAAACGATTTCTAAATATTTCATCAGCTACACATTCGAAGTTAAAAGTAAGATAAGGTTAAACCTGGACACCTGCTGAACTGATACATTTTCGTTTCAACTTACATGGTAGGAGTTTATACATTTGCAGTACGAGGAGGGTATATTCATGTCTCACCAGAGGGGATATCGGTGCAGCTCACCCTTATTAACCATAATTGAATCACGTGGCTCACAGAGATCCAACACACCAGACAGCGCTGTAATTTTCTTGTCCGAAATTCTTCCTGCATAAGAGTCAGATACACGTTTGTTCACATGTATTCAACATGCTACTTATCATTGAAAGCGGTCCTATGTAATCATGCATTTGCACATAAACGTTTAGTGAAGATGCATCTTGAAGAGAAAGTTTTTAATGATGTGCACATATTTAAACTGATTATGTCAAATTAAAAGAAAAATACTACATAACCTATTTGTTTCATAGATTCCAATACATAATTTTGTACACATTTAATTTTATATTCTACATAATCCATTGAGTACTTCATAATTGTATTGATATATTTCGTTAACATCCCCACTCTATACTGAATTACTAAAAATATCTTTGCTACATAATTTAAGTAATAAGATAACAATCATTTTTTAATGGTATGTCACCTGACAAAAGTTTTACTACATTTTATAGAACTGAGGCACTGACAATTTAAATTTCGAAGGAAGGTTGTGGGGCTGATATATAATTTGAGGGAGGGGGGTTTTACTCTGGGCTAATATGGTGCGAAATTCTGAACTGGAAATTTTTATTGGGCATGCACATTGGAGCTAAGGGAGGTAATTTTAAGCACTACGATCAGTAACTCCGTTGCAACAGTGAAACCACCTATAGGTGCATTTTGCATACTGTAGTTCTGCCTGCGCTATAGCTAAAATTCTTAATATTACTCGAGATAACGTACTAAATGTCCTGAAGTCATACTATCACCAAGGCCTAAATAAATTCAATGAAACTATTATTGATGTTAAAAATTATTATTTTTAACTAAAATAATTTATAAATTTAAAACGCTTAAAATCTTCAGTATTTAACAGCGATTTGGTAAACCTAGCATATACATACCTAACATCAATTATGTAAACCTAGCATATACATATCTAACAGCGATTAGGTAAACCTAGCATATACATACCTAACAGCGATTGGGTAAACCTAGCATATACATACCTAACAGCGATTAGGTAAACCTAGCATATACATACCTAACAGCGATTAGGTAAGCCTAGCATATACATACCTAACAGCGATTGGGTAAACCTAGCATATACATACCTAACAGCGATTGGGTAAACCTAGCATATACATACCTAACAGCGATTAGGTAAGCCTAGCATATACATACCTAACAGCGATTAGGTAAACCTAGCATATACATACGTAATATCAATTATGTAAACCTAGCATATACATATCTAACAGCGATTGGGTAAACCTAGCATATACATACCTAACAGCGATTAGGTAAACCTAGCATATACATACCTAACAGCGATTAGGTAAGCCTAGCATATACATACCTAACAGCGATTAGGTAAACCTAGCATATACATACGTAATATCAATTATGTAAACCTAGCATATACATATCTAACAGCGATTGGGTAAACCTAGCATATACATACCTAACAGCGATTAGGTAAACCTAGCATATACATACCTAACAGCGATTAGGTAAGCCTAGCATATACATACCTAACAGCGATTAGGTAAACCTAGCATATACATACGTAATATCAATTATGTAAACCTAGCATATACATATCTAACAGCGATTAGGTAAACCTAGCATATACATACCTAACATCAATTATGTAAACCTAGCATATACATACCTAACAGCGATTGGGTAAACCTAGCATATACATATCTAACAGCGATTAGGTAAACCTAGCATCTACATACCTAACAGCGATTAGGTAAGCCTAGCATATACATACCTAACAGCGATTAGGTAAACCTAGCATATACATACGTAACATCAATTATGTAAACCTAGCATATACATATCTAACAGCGATTAGGTAAACCTAGCATCTACATACCTAACAGCGATTAGGTAAACCTAGCATATACATACCTAACAGCGATTAGGTAAGCCTAGCATATACATACGTAACAGCTATTAGGTAAGCCAAGCATATACATACGTAACAGCTATTAGATATACCTAGCATATACATACCTAACAGCGATTAAGTAAACCTAGCATCTACATACCTAACAGCGACTGGGTAAACCTAGCATATACATGCGTAACAGCGATTAGGTAAACCTAGCATCTACATACCTAACAGCGATTAGGTAAACCTAGCACATACATACCTAACAACGATTGGGTAAACCTAGCATATACATACCTAACAACGATTGGGTAAACCTATCATATATACATATCTAACAACGATTGGGTAAGCCTAGCATATATACATATCTAACAGCGATTGGGTAAACCTAGCATATACATGCCTAACAGCGATTAGGTAAACATAGCATATACATACCTAACAGCGATTAGGTAAACCTAGCATCTACATACCTAACAGCGATTGGGTAAACCTAGCATATACATGCATAACAGCGATTAGGTAAACCTAGCATCTACATACCTAACAGCGATTAGGTAAACCTAGCACATACATACCTAACAACGATTGGGTAAACCTAGCATCTACATACCTAACAGCAATTAGGTAAGCCTAGCATATACATACCTAACAACCATTGGGTAAACCTATCATATATACATATCTAACAACGATTGGGTAAGCCTAGCATATATACATATCTAACAGCGATTGGGTAAACCCAGCATATACATGCCTAACAGCGATTAGGTAAACATAGCATATACATACCTGACAGCGATTAGGTAAACCGAGCATATACATACCTAACAGCGATTAGGTAAACCTAGCATATACATGCCTAACAGCAGATGACAATTGTTCATGTTAGCATTGCTGATTTAATAGCTTCATAAATCAAATAAAATCATACAGTGATTCATTACGTACATCTAATATTTGTCCGGATACTAATCAGTGATTCAGGATGTACATCTAATCTGTCAAACGGAAGCATTGATTTAAGATGTAAATGTAATAAATGTTAAACGGAAGCATTGATTTAAAATGTAAACATATTTTCTGTTAAAATTAATCAGCGATGTAAGATGTAAATGTATGTTCTGTCAGTCAATTATTTAGATGTAGATATATGTTTGTCAAAAAAATTAATGATTAAGATATAGACCTATTTTCTGTCAAAACAAATTAATGATTAAGATATAGACCTATTTTCTGTCAAAACAAATTAATGATTAAGATATAGACCTATTTTCTGTCAAAACAAATTAATGATTAAGATATAGACCTATTTTCTGTCCAAGCAAATCAGTGATTAAAAATAGACATATTTTCTGTCAAAACAAACCAATAATTAAGATATACACCTTTTTCTGACAATCGGTGATCTGAGACGAGTAAATACAACCTAGTTATCAAGTAATGTTTACTTCAAGTTGTAGTCCCTATCAAATTAAAACATCGATGCTTCGAAGGTTTATTCCAGTAAGTCATTGACAACACCGACAAATGTGTCACTAAATCTAAGGAATCTCTACGTTAAACACAGTCACTCAGGCAGTGATAGTTTTTCTTTCTCTATAATTATTAAAGAAGTGAACATCCAAGTAAATACCTAATACACGTTTCCAGAGATACAATTGTCTTTTACCTGTGAAAAAGAACATCATCGCTGTACATTATTTTATTTCCCTGACAAAAACTTAAGTGATGAATATATGAGGACTATTTGTTTGAGATTTAAGCTATGAATCGTAAAATCCATTGAAAGCGTTATATCATTTAAACCACACACATCAATTGATGCCGTCCAACGAGCCATATTTAGTCTCAGCTGTATAAAGTTTACCATGGTAACAAACTACGCTTGTACGGTCAAACTATTATATTTTCTTGCCGATAACATTGTAGTTCCGCAGATTGTTGATCGACCGTTACATTCAAGCTGTCGTACGCACGTCGCTACAATTTCAAAGTGACTAAGCAACAATGGGTAGTTTACATTGGTCACAATACAAAACCAAGTGGTCCTGGTAATGCACGAGGATTACTCACCATCACCACTCCCACCTTCCGTTCCCTTCCCTCTCCATTTCTCTTTCTCTAAGCAACAAAATGCAAATATTGTATACGTTTTAGGGTTATATCATTTGCAAGTAAACCTACACGTTTTTCAGTCGATATTTTGATATGGTAATAGAATAATGGAAGAATAACACGAAAATTAGCCGTAAACAATGAAATGTAAGTTTTGAAATTATTAATAATAAATACAATTGCAGACTTCTGAGTATATTTGGAACGCGGAAGATTTTTACAATGGGCTTCACAGTTTTCTAAAATTAAAAAAAAATACTGAATATTGATAATTACATATATGTGTCAAACACTTCTCAAGTAGAATCAATGCAAATAATTCAACATATTTTTTAATAAGTAATTCTTATGTCAAGATGCTATTTGATAAATAGGAAATATTAATAATAATAATAATAATAATAATAATAACATTGAGAATTTATACATCAAGGAATATAGGAGGTAAAACTTACTGGGATTATTCATGCAAGAATTTGATGTGGATCCGATTATAAATTTTCATGTGACAAGTTGTACTTGCTTGTAGATTTATAATACCTTTTGAGAATGGAAATGTGCTAATATTCTTGTACTACCTTGTAAACCGATGTCATATATGTCATGCACGTCAGTGAATGAAAATTTATTATTCTGAATTGACTTTGGTTGATAAAGCCATCTTTTTTAAAAAAAAAAAAATTCATGTAATAATAGGTATCCTTTATTGCTCAGTAAACACAAGGACCATGTATGTATGTATGTATGTATGTATGTATGTATGTATGTATGTATGTATGTATGTATATATATATATATATATATATATATATATATATATATATATATATATATATATATATATATATATATATATATATACATACAGAGAGAGAGAGAGAGAGAGAGAGAGAGAGAGAGAGAGAGAGAGAGAGAGAGAGAGATTAACATCTAGGTTAGCGAACTTTTCAATCCATCCTTACTGTGGTTCGATCCTGGGTCAACAGGAGTAGTATGTTTTAAAAATCGCCTTGGGGCTGTTTAGGGACAAGGGAATTGAATATTCGCCTTGGGGCTGTTTAGGGACAAGGGAATTGAATATTCGCCTTGGGGCTGTGTAGGGACAAGGGAATTGAATATTCGCCTTGGGGCTGTTTAGGGACAAGGGAATTGAATATGGGGACTATTGGGTCTGTATAAGGACAAGGGTAAGTGGAGTGGTTGTATAGGGACAATATGAATGGAGCAGGTGTGGTGACGTCGCGGTACTAAAGATTGGTAACAATGTTGCAACAATGGCAGGAACAGGTGTGCACTGGGTTGACCTTAGTGGGGAGTAGACATCTACTCCCAATATACAAACAATCATAGAACACAAACGATATACAACATACAATGATATACAGGGACAAACATTTCACATTATTTTGTTTGCGGAGGCAAAGAAAGCAAATCTTTTCGAAACCTATGAGTGGCCCTGAAAAGAGCCTTTGGGTTCTTCTTTTATTTTCTCCAGTTCTTCCACCAGCTCCTGACTTTTAAAATGATACCCTTCTTCTTATGAATTCAGTCATCATGTCCTCCCATGGCTATAAACCTTTTTCCTGAACCTTTATCCAACTCTTACTAAGTTTATCAAAGTCCGCTTTATTTTATTTTTTTGTCTTTTACTTCTACTTCCAACACGTTTCACACGTTTCTCATCTTGTCTTCAAAATTCTTCATCGTGTCAACTCCCCACTTTACAAAGAACCACTCTGTCCAAAACAACACATTTTCTAGAAAGCACCTAACTTGGAAGACATTGTCAAGTGCCTCCTTTAAACTTCCCACTCTCACATATTTTGGTGCAATACATTTTCCTTATTTCTTCACATCCTCCTCTAGCATACCTTCTAGCAGATCTCTCGACACTTTGATACTATTCACAAAGTCTAGGCTCCCTGTATATTTCAGTTTCTCAAGCTTTAACACCACATAATTCACGTCCATTAACCGAAACCAACTGTTGTCTGAATTTGTTAAATAACTCGATGGCAATCTTGATGTATTTACTGTTGAATTTTACGAATGATAGACGCTTGAGTTTATATATGTTAAGAATGAACGTGAAGGAAAGCATCCCTTACACTCACTTCACATATTATATACTATCCACACACAGAAGGGATGGAAAACAAACCACAAAATATACTATAAAAAAGCAATCTACTAACCACACATAAGGGATGGTAAACAAACCACAAATAAATTATCAACACAGAATGGGTGGGAAAACAAGCCACAAAATGTACTATCTAAAATCACAACATCTACTATCCACACAGAAGAAAGGGTTAACAAACCACAAAATATACCATAAAAATCATACAATATACTTTCCACACAGAAGAGAGGGGAAACAAACCAGAAAATATACATTCAAAATCACAAAATTTACTATCCACACTGAAGGGAGGGTAAAAAAACCCCACAAAATATACTATCAAAATCCTAAAATACACTATCCACACACGGGAAGGAGAAGCAAAACCACACTCTGCCACACACACACACACACACACACACACACACACACACACACACGCACGCACACACACACACGCTATCATATCAAGGAAGGAGTAGTGTTTATAATCACACTAATCCACTTATACACCAATTGGCAACTTGAGTAGTCACGTTTCTAGAGATTTGGTTAGCCCTGAGAAGGGCTGTTTTGTTTGGAACTCCAAACGCACCTGACTAATGCTGGGACTTTCCATGCCTATTCCCGCGCATACAACGTCTACTCCAATCGTTCTCCCAATCCACAGTTGTTCTTGGGAGCGCAGAAGGGTGATGAGTGGTTTCAATATTCCAATCTTCGGTTTGAGGGACAGAGACAAATACGGACTATTTGACAATTTACAGAATTGAAGAGCTTATAGACACCTTTCTAACAAAATCAAACATTAGAAACACTTCTATTTTGTTCAACATAAACACAGAAAGTTTGGCAATTGAATTAGTATCTCTTTTCTAGTCTATCTGGGGTATTTTTGAAAAGGGCTGGGTTTATTTTGTCCACGTAGAGTTATGACAATATTTTATCGTTTAAGGTTGCGTCTGCGTCAGACAGCAGGTTCCCACAGGATAGGGTGTGCTTCTTCGGAAAGAGGAGAGCTCTTTTGTGACGACACGGCAGTCCACAAATTCTCTCTCTGTCTCTCTGTCTCTCTCCACACACACACACACACACACACACACACACACACAATATAGCTCCTAGAAAAAGCTCTCTCTTTGTGCTCTCTTTGCAGCTTTTGAAGTCTGTACTTCTCTGCCCATTCTTCTGAATTTCGTCTCTGAAGATGTTTTCTATCAGGTCTTCGGTCACTTTTAACATTCTGACATTCTCTATTGCTTCTTGTTTTGGTATCATAGTTTGTTTGACACGATGCAAATTTATGTAAGCTTCGTTCGGTTTAGCTAGTCTTGAACACACATCTTCATAGGAGGATGAGTCAACAATGGATGGTCAGATTGAGAGAGAGAGAGAGAGAGAGAGAGAGAGAGAGAGAGAGAGAGAGAGAGAGAGAATCGCCAAAACGGGCATGCACGTCTGTTTATGTCCATGTGCGGACTATTTAATTTGTCGCTGAGAATGGTATGGTGCCACGTTCACTGCGCTTTACTGTGCATATGTGCACTATTTAATTTGCCGTCGAGTCTGGGGTCAATATGACAGGCTTCATAGACCCTAAATGTTCCGAATGTAGGGCGGTGCGTCAGTGGGGTTAGGCGCAGTGTGCGCTAACGATATTGTGGTGACTGCGGTTGCTTGTTGTGACAAGAGGGGGTATGAATTCGATGATTGCTCCTAGAGCTGGTTCATCCCTGTGTGTGTTTTTGCCATGGTTGTTTTAAGACAAGCCGCTGGGTTTTTTTAGCTTTCCATGGCGAACTGCTCGAGAGAGCGAGCACCCAACACGTAAAATGTTTATGGCTCCCCCTCATGCGGATGGATTATTAATTAATGCTATTAAATAATGTATTGTCCACATCAAAGTAGGGGAACCGGCAAGCGGGCAGTATGTCCTGGATATCTCCTATTTATTCCATCTAGGGTAAGAATGATTTTGATTCCTTTTGCCGAAAGTAATAGTCAGACTAGAGACTTTTCTCTTTATATGGTTCCAGCGCCGACAGGATAGAAAACATCACTATGATTTTTTTGTTGAGTCGAAAAGTTAATTTCAGGGTGATAGAGAGAAGACAAAGATCATTGATATGGATGAAACTTTGACAAGCAAACGACAGAAACATTTCTTGTCAAAACACAACACTTTTCATTCAAATAACAAACAACTAAACATTGACCACGAGCAATTTACACACTTTCCTCTAACAAACAAATTAATGTTGACATGAATGGTTGACAACGTTTTGAAGAAGTAAAACCTGATTTCCAGGAATGGAAATCATTAGGCCAATGATGTACATACACTACGTTTCCTAGCTAAATTCAACATATTATAATAATGGTCACAAAACCATCGATCTACTTTGTCATCGTATCTAGAAGAATGACAATTAAAAAAGTCATTAAATGTTCTAAAGAATATCCAAGACTGCGTTGATGCAGAAAATATACACAGTATTGTTCAGACACCATGTAATATGTGCCTTGTAATTTCACATTATTGAATAGAGCGTCTGAGCATTTCTTCTCATAAAGTTGATGCGGTCTTCCAAAGGTGGCAATCCATATGAATCAAAATACTCCACACATCCCTCTTTAGGAATGTAGATGGCGACTCAGTGGTTTCTTAGAAGATGACTGTCGTCCTTATTCATGACATAAGCTTGATGGTCTTGAAGTTTGTGATGAGATAGTTCATCTTTATCACACATCACACGACTCCAAGAGGGAGTGCATGAACTGTGGGTTCAAAAGTAATAAAGTTCCCATGTATCCATTTGTTTTGTTGTTTTTTTTTTTTTTTTTTTGTTTCACAGGTAATAATAAGTCATCAATTTTA
The DNA here is from genome assembly GCA_030141615.1 of Unio pictorum. Classification (NCBI taxonomy): domain Eukaryota; kingdom Metazoa; phylum Mollusca; class Bivalvia; order Unionida; family Unionidae; genus Unio; species Unio pictorum. Next base: position 2,073,809 of record JARLTB010000067.1, read on the forward strand.
TTTGGACTTTTTGTTTGGAAAGGTCGGACAAGTAACATTTCTTTGCTTAGTCTCCTCACTCTAATCCATTAGAGCTTCGATGTGATCGATCTCTCGAGCAATTAGTGGAGGAGAGGAATGATCACGCAGATCTTTATACCACCGATTTAAAACGGTTTCTTCTGAGATGCGACCCCAGTCTTCGTTCAGATACTCGTCCAATGTTTCTTCTCGACTCATCATCAGACAGTTATCGTTTTGAATTTGACTCGGATGATCGTTTTGACATCCAAACTCAATGCTGTTCGTGTTCCGGCTATCTGGATTTCATTACCACTACCTCTTCGTCTTTGTCTTGTGGTTATGCTTTCCCCCATTCCATTTCCATAGATTCTCCACTATTCAAAGAGGGCTAAGTGTCTTACATAGTTTCTAATAGTATATAATGACTTCTCTCAAACTGTTTATTTATGTAGTATTATCAAATTCGGCATACAGAATGATGTTCACCGTCTCGTCAAGAGCATCTCAAACTGAGGTTCCACATGCAGTTGGCCGGATTTTATATGGTGGAAATGTCCCTCGTCGCTGCCTTGGTCTGGTGTGAAATCAAAATCCCAGAAAGTGTAAACATCCTGCATAATCTTCGTACGAAATGCTGTGACTGGTGTTGGTACCTAACTATGATGTGGCTTCGTAAATGGGACAAGTAAAACCTCAAATAAACCTTCTGGGCAAAGTTAGGTTCGAAGGTTCGGTAACACAAAGTTTTGCCATCGCGACTGACTTCGATTTTGGACACTCTGTAGTGCTTACACTGGAAAGGATTTTCATCGTGAGAACCGTTCAGGGCTGCATTGCTAACGATACCAATGATTAAACGTTTAGGTAATTGTCATTGGAACAGATGATATTCGATCTTGGATCGGAGTCCAGTGGCAATGGTGAAAGTTTTCACTTCCATGCGTCGTATCGGATACTTGACTGTCGTTCTTTTAAAAGTGTGACATAATTCCAAAGTTCTTCTGTCCGAGGGGTCACTCGAGGCGAGAAGAGTGTCTAAAAGATAATTATGATTGGATATGTGACTGTTGGAAAAATGACCTTTGACGCAAGACTCCCGTTGTTGTTGTTGTTCCCGTTCGAGGTGTATTTCAAGGAAGAATTGGGAAGAAGGTAATCGATGCAATTGCTCAGTAAAATGGTCCACATTTATTCGTCTCCTTGTTGAAAACTCACGTTGGCAATGGCTGCACCAATGACACAATACACCACAAAGATTTGACAGAAATATACGATTTGTGTTTTATGTTCACGTTCTCCACATCACATTCACAAGGGTCGCTTTTGTAGATCTTGCAGAGAAGAAATGGGTGAAGGAGTGGTTACTATGGCAGCTGATGTTGTGTTGAAGGGCATGATGGTCACTTCATTTATTATCGATGACTTGCGAATCGTCGATCTAAGAATATAAACTGTGAGGATATCCTTTCCAAAGTAGTTTGATTTTTTTACACGACGTTTTCCTACTTTACGGTTGGTTGTTCCACAATGCTTTCGATGTCGTACACTTCATCTTCTTTTTTGGTTACACGTTGCAACTCATGTCATCCAATTTATAGACGATAGGATGACGACCACGCACTCGTCCAGTTACATGAAAAAATTCGGTGGTCCAGTTGGGTAAGTAACCTTTGTCGAAAGTGCGTATGGTTTTGCCAATGCGCACCCAATCTCCAGTTGCCAACACTCCACCTTTCTTGGGGACAGCCACCGTCGGGGACATGCCAAACATGTGTTCATTAACAGTCACTTCGTTGTCGGGAGTCACATCGGGGGAGGGGGGGGGGGCACGTCTGATGCTCCAATCGTAAGTTTGGTTGTACGCTTGGACCAGGTGGGGCAAGACGTCGATGTACTTGAGTGTGCTGATGCGTAAAATATTTTCATATGCATTCTTTCAAGGTGCGTTGAAAACGTTCTAAGATGTTGGCTTTGGTTTCGGAATTCTTGGTGGTAAAGAAATGAATGTCACGTTTCATTAATTCTTTTTGAAAAGCCTTGAAATGCAGTGTCTTTGTCAGTTTGCCATCGACGAAGGTGACGACAACTTGTTTATAAACCAGTTGGAGGTCTCACACTAAGTCACTTTGGAAATCAATGGCACGACCCAGGCAAATTTAGAAAAGACGTTGATGATACAAAACAAATATTTGTAGCCACAATTGTAGGAGACCAAATGAGAGACATCGGCTAAATAGGCTTGCCATTGATGATCAATGCATTCCACCTGAGTGCGACTTCTGGAAAATTTTCGTCGAATGGGTTTGCTTCAAGTGTGTGAGGCTTGTTCTTGTAACCATCGTTGCAATTGATGTAATGGAGACTTTTCCGTAGAGTTTTAGCAGCATGATACAATTTCTGAACTCCTCCATAACCTGCAGGATGGACTAGTAAATGCTGGCTCACACTTTTTTCACTTCTGGTTTCCCTTCATTTTTTCTTCTCTGTCAAAGGAGGAGATGACATCATTTTTTAAACTAAAGTTTGAAGTTCTTCTTGTTGAAGAATGGGGAAAGGGGTCAACAAGGATGCTGCAATCTTTCTAGAAATGGGAGCTGCAGTGGGCGTTTAAAAGACTTATCATGTCTCTTCTTCCTCAGCTAATCGCAAAGTTGCATCTTTCTTGACCGCTGAGGGTATTGATGTTGGTGATGATAGTGGTGTACTTTTCATCAAAGCCTTAAAATATTTCAGATTGGGTAGAGCTGTTTGTCTAAAGCTTTCTGGTGAAAGAGTTGCAGTTGTCGCAAGAGTTGACTGTACCTCTGCGATTTTTCTGTTTTGGACAAATCTTTGCGATCTATCAAAGATTGCAATTTGTGTTGAAATTGAGACATCTCAGTCAAATGAGGATTGGGAGGTAAATGTGGGGTTCGTTGTTCTTGTCAACGATGGTATTCCACCCATCATTTGTAGTAAGGCACTAAAGTCAGTTTTCGTCCTTCCATTAGCTTACAAAGGTTACGTCTGAGGTCTTTGTACTCCAGAGGTCCCTTTAATCTTCTCATCATTCTCTCTTCTAAGGCAGGTAAAACACTTCCTACAAGTCCCAACACAATGGCTGCTAATGCTTTTCCTCCTAACATCATGGGTAAAACTGCTCAGCCTCTTTTACTGTTGATGAATGGACCGTTGGCGAAGAATGTGTCGATGTTTGGCTAAGCATTTATTTGGATGTGGAGACAAAGATATATTGCCTTTCAAGTCATTTAAACAACATTTGCTCACAATATTGATGAAGTCTTTGGAGGTAGTTTGAATGATTTGTTTTTGCATGGGTGGAGTGGCTTTGGACAACATGTCCCCATGTTTGGCTAAATGAGGAGGTAGTCATTTCCTTTTCTTTCCTTTGGTGAATGAATAAAGATGTTTTCTGTGGGGTAACATTTTTGTTCGTTCCAATAATACACTGACCTTGATGACTTGGCACACATACCCTTTTATCTTCTTTTGGGACTATTGCTTCATCAAAAAGGTGATGATGTATTTTCTAAAATCAGCAAAGAATTCTCCTGTTTGGTGGCTCCTCATTTTCTTTGGATGACTACATCTTTTCTGTGAGCAATGTTGTTGTGTGGCTAAGTGTTTTGTTGAATGACAAGAATGTCTTTTACCTTTTCCTTTTTTTTTGATAATGGTGTGCCCATCTTTGAAGTGACATTCGTGGGTGTTCAGGATCACACACCAAAAAAAAATACAGTGAGGTCCATGGCTTGAGACATGTTTTTAATCTTATTTGTCTGAGAAGGTATGACAAATAAAATCCTCCATTTTGATTGCTTCTCTTTTTAAGTTTTTCTTCAAGGTTTTGTTCAAACATATTGACTGTATGATCTATGCCAAAAAACAATCTTTGGTGACTTCTCCTTTTCTTTGGACGACTGTGTCTTTTCTGGGGATGATGTCGATGTTTGGCTAAGCGATTTTTTGGGATGATGTGACTGTCTTTTTCCTTTTTGGACAGGAGAACGATGATTATAAGTAATGATTGACTTTGACTGAGGTAATTGGTGTGTGGTGCATAATTAGAAAAATGACTTTGATTGATGCAGTTAATGTGGTGCATAATCATACAGCTCAAAAACTTTGATTTTCATCATATTTGGATGTGTTGACTTTTTGCCCAACATACAAAATTGCCAGTGATCTTTAATTTCATCTCACTTCTATGACTTAATATGTTTCTTATTTTTAACCTAATTGTCATCCAATGCCTAAATTTCACTTTGTTTAGTTTGACTTTAAGGTTATCAGTACATTAAAATTGAGGTTTCCAGAGTTTTATATTATTTGTCAGCTGGGGCAGGGTGTGTGTTTCCTCTTTTTAAATATTTTCTTTAATGTGTCAACTGCATGAAGAAACCAGAAGTAATAAGAATCATCACAATATGGTAGTTTTTTTTTATCAGTCCATAAATTAAAACTTTCCTGCACTCCATCACTGAAATCATGTGCAACAAAATGTACATACTCTACTATCAAGATAATATTCAAAGAAATGATCAACAAATGATAGAGTGACAAATAGAAGGAAGAATGCATAGAAACATGGATGGATAGATGGCTAGATGAACAGAAAGAATGATCAAAGAATAAGCTACAAACATCTATCAATTCTTTACCCCAACATGACACAAAATAATAATATGAATGACAACATAATAAAGGCATGGAAGCAGATATACAAAGCAGCAATGAGACATTGTCCGAATTGAGTTCAATTAAAGTTTTAAAGTTAAACATTATACAATTTTTAGAGCAAGAATTTGCAACATAAGTAAAATGTATACATATATATCTCTTGATATCCATTTACAGTGGTCCCTTTCATGAACAGCCTTCCTGACTAGCAGCCAGCCACCATTTGCAGTCAGAATCCCTTTGCACCATCATGTTTGTGTTCAAAAGTACCCCTCAAGAAAGGTCACAACTCTAACATATTAGTACCAATATTTAATTATGGTAAGGTAAGTAATCCTATAACTTTTCCGATGTCTGTTTCTGGATGCCATGCTTTCATTACTGCAAGAAGTGTTGGCTAAAGTACATGTACCACTAAGGTTATTATGATATAATTAATGCCGATGTTTGCACAAAATGGGGTCAGCAAGTTTGTTTTGATAGAGCTTCGGTCTTCACACAGTGGATTTTATTTTTATTGATGATTACAACTAGAAGTAATTGTCAAAATTATAACATGATCGGAAAGAAATTGAGTCAGCAATGTTCTGATAGAGCTTTGGGCAACACATAGCGGATTTTTTAAAATTAAAAATTAAAACTGATTATGACTGACATCATTGTCAAGTCCATAACATGGTCAGATATGCAAATAATAGACTGTTTGGATTAAAACATAGTTATAAATGTACAGTACTTGCAATAGCTGTAAATACAGTGGGACCCCACTATAACACGGTAGTTGGGAGCCATAGAATCCGACCGGGATATGAACCGAACCGTGTTATAAGCAACCATGTACAATACCAACACATTTTTGGATTTAATTGCGGGGGGGGGGGGGGGGGGGGGGGGGGACATAAATACGGGTGTGAAAATGCATGGCACAATTACCATTTTTGATCAATATATATTAAATGAGAAAAACATTTGCTGTGGTAACAGAAATTGCAGATTTAATATATTACTTTATTCAGAGAACCATGCATTGGTACATACACGTGTCTAATTTATATATACATGTATAATCTATTGCATGAAAAGAGTATCAACACCGTGTACTCACCAGCGAATCTTGTAACATACACTGAATCCATAATACATATATTTCCATCGAAAATATCCATACAAGGATGTAAAATATTCAATAATTTTGTCACAGATCATTATGTGACTGAATTCAATGAAAAAAAAATAACAAAAATTACGTAACTGGTGTACGTATCGAATGATGAAATAGTACATGTCCGTAGATTAAATAATGGAAGCTAAAGTGTATTCTTATAATAACTACATGTACATCTCGTGATCTTTCCGTCTCTGAATTCAGTCATTGTAAATTTCAGCACATTTTCCCACCCAAGCTGCTAGTCAAAGTCCTTTGAACTTGCCGCCCAACTATTGTGTCATGTTCTTTTGATGTACTCTAATACAGCAGGTAGAACTGACTGTATTTTAACCACTGAATCATGTCACTGTTTAGCTTGGCAGTTCACCTTGATGATAAATAATGTACTTAAATTGACTGATTTATACATTCTGGTGAGAATCTTTTATCAACCCCCGCATTGGCTATTGCTTAGATGTGTATGAAATTAAGAGAACATATATCGGAGATTATTAGAGCAACGATTGTATTCAGAATGCATTCAAGACAAACACAAAGCAGACACGATGGCTTCATTACTCAGGAATCAGTAATTATAATATTGACACTTATGAGCTGTAATTTTTCAACAATAAACAAAGATCAAAGTTCTCAGTAGGCCCAGCAATTGGTTCGTATTTCAGACGTTTATTTTGGCACAAAACTAGAAGAAATTTTGATAATACATTTTCTACAGGTTCTTTTTCGCACTGTTTAGACGAATATGAGAATGATAATTAAACTCTTGACTTTTTTTTTTCATACTTAATTTTTTTTTTTTGGTCTTTGAGAAAAATACCTGTAATAAATTACCCGAAATTTCTGGAGCCATGTCACGACCGGGTTATATCCGAATTCGGGTTATAGCGGGGCGGGTTATAGCGGGGTCCCACTGTATGCAGAACTTACAAATGTCTCTGTGATGCTAAAATTTGACTAACTTGAAGCACTGGATCAATTAATTTCTGTGACTTTGATCCTCAAGGTTCATCTAAGGAATCTATACATAGGTCTCCTTCAAATCATGTTTTCAGCAAAATAACTATTTTATCAATGTCTTACAAAGTTGTAAATGAAGGTTTGGTCAAGGGAGATAATACCATTGGTACTATTAGTGCAAAATACTCTGCATTCACTTAAAAATAAATTTTAGGATTCCATTGTCATAAATGTCCTGGGAAAGCTAATATATAACTGAAAAAAAAATCAATCAAACTGATTATTTGTTTTGGCCATGATTGAACGTCCTCTTCCATTTAAATGCTGTCAATCATTGTTGTTAGCCTTAAGGTCATAATATTCTCTTGGATGATCAACAAAATATATCATATGTAGATAAGAAAAAAGACAGGTTAAAAAAACTCCACAGCCTACTTTCCTTCATGTTCAGATCATAACTATAGTGATAAATTGTAAACTAAGTGGTCCTGTCCTTTGCAGTGTGTTTCATTTATTGAAAATCATTTCCTTCTATCTCTTTCCAGATTTGAGTTCCTGTTCTCGTCTCTCCTCGCGCCATTGTTGTATTAGGTCCATCATTTGTTCACTAGTTTGCTGCTGCTTGGTTGGTGACATGGAATCAAATTCACCTGGCTCCAACTTACGACCAAATATCTCCATCTAAAATCATACAATTTCATCCAAACTGATAAATAATTAATAATGATTATTACTGGATTAAAATGACAGCTGTCTTATTGAAATATAAAGATCAAATAAGATTATTTTTTCTCATCATGATCAGAAATTTGATGCAAGAAATATACAGAGAATAAAATGTATTGTGTCTAATAATCTTACTAAAATCAGTGGTCTTTTCTCAATGTATATCAGTACCATGTTAAACCTAGTGCTTTAATCTGACTGTTAATTGCCTGTTACAACCTGAGGTTTACTATAGTTGTGACTAATTACCCCATTACAACCAGAGTTTACTCTAGATGTGCCTAATTACCATGTTACAACCAGGGTTTTATTCTAAATGTGCTTAATTACATTGTTACAACCAGGGTTTTACACCCAGGATTCTATTATAAATGTGCTTAATTACATTGTTACAACCGGGGTTTTACATACAGGATCCCATTCTAAATGTGCTTAATTAGATTGTTACAACCAGGGTTTTACACCCAGGATTCTATTCTAAATGTGTTTAATTACCATGTTACAACCAGGGTTTTATTCTAATTGTGCTAAATTACTATGTTACAAACAGGATTTTATTCTAAATGTGCTTAATTACATTGTTATAACCAGGGTTTTATTTGCAGGATTCTAAATGTGCTTAATCACCAAGTTACAACCAGTATTGTACACACAGGATTCTATTTGAAATGTGCTCAATTACCAAGTTACATCCAGGGTGTTACACACAGGATTCTATTCCAAATGTGCTCAATTACCAAGTTACAACCAAAGTTTTACACACAGGATTCTATTTTAAATGTGCTTAATTACCAAGTTACAACAAGAGTTTTACACACTGGGTTATGTTTTAAATGTGCTTAATTACCAAGTTACAACCAGGGTTTTACACACAGGATTCAATTCTAAGTGTACTTAATTACCAAGTTACAACCAGAGTTTTACACACAGGATTCTATTCGAAATGTGCTCAATTACCAAGTTACAACCAGGGTTTTACACAGGATTCTATTCGAAATCTGCTTAATTACCAAGTTACAACCAGGGTTTTACTATAGATATTTTACTATGGAATTGAGTAGTGGTTAAACACAGAAAAGAAAGTGTTACAGTTGTTGACTATTGACATAGATATTTTGTCTTCTTTTAATATATATGTATCATACATATATATATAAAGTCTATATATATATATATATATATATATATATATATATATATATATATATATATATATATATATATATATATATATATATCATCATAGTATATTATACTTGTTCTTGGTAATATTATACAATTTTGAAAGCCATCATTGCATATTATACATCATATTATATTATACATGTCCTTGGAAATATTATACAGTGGTATTGATTTTAAAAGCCATCATAGTATATTAAACTTGTTCTTGGAAATATTATACAGTGGTATTGATTTTAAAAGCCATCATAGTATATTAAACTTGTTCTTGGTAATATTACAGAGTGGTATTGATTTTAAGGCTATTATAATAATTATACATGTCCTTGGTAATACTTTACATTGGATTTTAAAAGCCATTATAAAATATGAAAGTACTCTTGCTATCTTGACTTCAAATGAACCATTTCATAATGGTTTCATAAAATTGGAAACAAAAAATATTTCTAAGTAATGTAAAGTTAGGTATGCTGAAAGTAATTTTTAATTTTACAAACTTTCCAAACTCTTTTCTTAGAAATAAAAATTCAAGATTTAAAATTCTGATATAAGGTTAAAAACAGGTGCTCATTTTAAAGTATAATTGACTGCCTATTACATATGATGCAAAATGGGGTTATGACATGATTATCCTGACAATGTAGCAAGCAAGCTAGGGCTGTAAGATGCTTATTCTGACAAGTAACAAACAAGCTAGGACTGTTACATGTTTATCTAATTGTGACATGACTGTTATAACATGTAACATATAAGCCAGCATTGTAACATGATTGTTATGACATATAACATACAAGCAGCAACTGTGACATGATCATTATGACATGTAACATACAAGCTGGAACTGTGACATGATTGCTATGACATGTAACATACAAGCTGGAATTGCAACATGATTGTCATGACATGTAACATACAAGCTGGAATTGCAACATGATCGTTATGACATTTAATATACAAGCTGGAACTGTGACATGATCATTATGACATGCAACATACAAGCTGGAACTGTGACATGATTGTTATGACATGTAACATACAAGCTGGAATTGTGACATGATTGTTATGACATGTAACATACAAACTGGAATTGTGACATGATCGTTTTGACATGTAATGTACCTGCGCATTTTTAATATCTCTGACATTCCTATGCAGGAATCCATCAGTCTCTTTGTCCAGTACCTCCTTCTCACTTCCTTCAGCATGGGCAACTGAAACACAGAAGTTCTTACATCACATCTCCTATTCTATCTAACATTAATACTACCATGCTACAGAAGTTCTTACATCACATCTCCTATTCTATCTAACATTAATACTACCATGCTACAGAAGTTCTTACATCACATCTCCTATTCTATCTAACATTAAAACTACCATTTGTCTCTACATATGACTGAAACATTGCATTCAAAAGCACCCACAACTAGTTAAGTAGTGTGAGATCTACATCATAGATTCCAGGAGTAATTAAACCACCCATCCCTCATCTAAACCATACATTCCAGATGTATATGGATTGACAGTAGCAGATTTACATCATACATTCCAGATGTATGTGGATTGACAGTATCAGACTTACATCATACATTCCAGATGTATGTGGATTGACAGTACTATATATACATCATACATTCCAGATGTATGTGGATTGACAGTAGCAGATATACATCATACATTCCAGATGTATATGGATTGATAGTAGTAGATATGCATCAAACATTCCAGACTGTATCTGGATTGACAGTACTAGATATACATCAAACATTCCAGATGTATCTGGATTGACAGTACTAGATATACATCAAACATTCCAAGTGTATGTGGATTGACAGTAGCAGATTTACATCAAACATTCCAGATGAATGTGGATTGACAGTACTAGATATACATCAAACATTCCAGATGTATGTGGATTGACAGTAGCAGATTTATATCATACATTCCAGATGTATGTGGATTGACAGTAGCAGATTTACATCAAACATTCCAGATGGATGTAGATTGACAGTACTAGATATTCATCATATATTCCAGATGTATGTGGATTGACAGTACTAGATAAACATCATACATTCCAGATGTATATGGATTGACAGTACTAGATAAACATACATTCCAGATATATATGGATCAACAGTACTAGAAATGCATCATAAATTCCAGGCATATGTGGCCATTCATACTGTTTTTATTTTATTTTTTAAAGATGATATTGTTGTGGGTATATAATTCATAAATTAAAGGTATGGGCCTATTTCTCTATGTGGAATCCTACATTTACCATTTGTATTTCTATTTTTTCCATGCAAGGACATCAGAAAGTCATGTCTGACATTTAAATAACTTCATCAAGTCAGAGACTGAGACTATCCACCTGAATTTTCATAAAATTCACTCTCTCACAATTACAACTTTTGCTTAAGGTCAGTGTCATCCCATTCCTTACATTTCTGTTGGGAATGTTCACCCCCTCACATCATTTGCTTAAATTAAATGTTCCCCATTTCAATAATATTCTCCATGACCCAATATTGAAGCTAGCAAATATGTTTGGCATCAGCCATAAGGTCCAGCAACATCAGGTTTTTGTTGACTCTACCAGAATACTTTTGTCAATGGATCAGATGGCAGGAACTAATTTTGAAAGCTGTTCAAAGTACCATTGTTATAAAAAAAGATGCCAGAAACATTTGCATCTGTTACAATCAACAAATTTCATGCAAGTATAGCTTATACTATTTATCATAATTTGAAGCCAGAATTATTCCACAGCCATTTAAATCCACCATGTCAGCTCATACAAGTGCTTTGAAAATTTCCGCAGTTTGGTATTTTCAATATCTTCCCTTTGAATTTATCTATGCTTATCTTCATGTGTAAATTTACAAGCCCTAATGTTTTGGAGATATTCTGGCCAAATAAACTGTTTTAAAATGGAAAAAAAGTTTAATACACAATTTTACTTTTGAAACCAGAGAAAAAAATTCATTCAAACTGTGAACCAGACATACATGTCATCTGAATTTTGTGGTAATCACACTCCGATAAACTTGCATATTATTTGTGCAGCAACACATTCAAGACTATTGGTACATCAGCAAATTCAAGAATATTGGAATTCATTCAGAATAGTCTATACTTTTATACTTTTGACAGAACATTTAAAATCATTTGGTATTTAATTCACAATACAGTAAGTTCCTTTTATATTTTCACCTTGAATTTTAGGAATGTCAATTGATTGTTTAATGTTACTAAATTTGTTGGTTTCATTTTTTCCTGACACTTAGTTTTATAACATCTTGTCAACCATAAACTGATATAAATAAGTAATGAGTAATTGTTTATCAAGTCGTTTACATAAGACTGTCAACTGACCTATGACAGCAAAATGACCTGGATGTGAGATATTTCAAATGGAAAATTTCACTTTTTTTAAAACAACGTCATGCGTTGAACTTTAATTATAGTAAACATCTTTGTTTAGCATTTATAACTATGACAAAACTTGGATAGACACAGCATGAGAGTATACCATGGACAAAGTACAAGCACACACTATAAATTAAAAATACATAACACATAGACAAAATTACCAAGATTTACACATTATCTGGTTAATATTTAATGCTAAAAATGAAACCAAACTTATCCCTACCTAACAATCCTGCCATTATATTTACTGAAACATGATTCAATGAGTCCAATCTTGAAATGTGCTGTTAGAAATTCAGTCCTAATTTGCAACATTAACTTAATTTTGTTTTCTCCTAAAACGTTTCAAGCATGTGTTTATTTTTCTTATTTAAGCATGAGAAAGTTTATCTTGATTTACCAATATAGTCCAAAGAATCCAAAGTACTGGAGGAAAATGACATAATGCCACACAAACAAAAACAAAATTACAAATATATTATTAAATATTTCTGAGCCCTATGAGAATATACTGACTTCTGTTCATGGCAGCTGCCACCATGACCATAAAATCTTTGACACCATCCTCTGCCTGCTGATATGGATCCTTTTCAGGTGTTGGGGTTCTTGGAACTACTGTTGGCACTACGGATCCAGATGCCATGGAAGGAGGTGGGGCAACCAATATACGGCTGAAAATGAAACCATTACGGTGAACTGAATACAATGCCTTATGAAATATGTGTACAATGTAAATGTTTACATTATTACTTTGCAAACAAAATGATTTACAGTCACTGAAATATTAAATTTTTAATTGTCATTCCTTTCTGTCATCATAACCAATAAGATTTCTATCAATTAAAGTATTACATCTTTACTTAGCACTCCTTTTAGTTATTGTAAATAATGGGATTTCAATTAAAATATTACATTTATATTTGCAGATTTATAAATTAAAATATCATATTTTTACTTGGCATTACTTTCTGTCATTGTAATTAACAGTTTGTCTATTAACAGACAGAGTCAAATTGGTGCAAACAACAATCCCTAACATTATGAATAGCACAGACACATTATTAACAATTATTATAATTAATTATTCTGCAGGTGTTTACAGTTGTAGGCTTTTAATACCTCTTGACTGTAGTATTCAAACACATGGTAAATGGATTTCATACTATGACTTCAACAAAATAACAGCTTCAGGGATTTGTTGTTCACACCATTGTAACTAGGACTGTATTTTCATTTTCTTCCATCTCTTACATGCATTCGTTAGCTGAAGATTAATTCAATAATTCTGACACAATCAAGATACATCTTGAGAATGCAGATTTGACATCTTCAGAATACAAATTTGACATCTTGATAACATAAATATTGATGTCTTGATAATACAGATGCTGACATCTTAACAATACAGATATTGACATCTTGCACTGTGGAAATTGACATTTTGACTGTACATATTTTGACATTTTAATAATACAGATATTGACACTCTGACATATATTGACATCTTGCACTGTAGAAATTGACATTCTGACTACATATTTTGACATCTTTAAAATACAGATATTAACACTCTGACAATACAGATATTGACACTTTGACAATGCAGATATTTAAATTTTGACATCTCGACAGTACAAATATTAACATGGATATATATATATATATATATATATATATATATATATATATATATATATATATATATAAAATGTAATACTGGTTCTAATACTGTAAGCTGAGAGTCATCATCAAGGTTGTAATCTAAAGAAACACAAAGATTTACCTAATGTTGGAACTAATACTGTAAGTTGATGGTCCTCGTGATGGCTGTAAATTGAAGGAAAATAAAGTAAATAAGGTATCTAGTATCTATCCCGAAATTATGTTTTAAACATGTGTGAATTTTGAGGAGTATTTCATTGTATCTGATACTATTATCTGCACATATTAATAGAAATCATAATGAACACAATAGAGTATAATGTTGTATAATTTTAATTACAATAATAGAATAATGAATAACTTAGTTGTCTTTTTAAACTTAAATTAACTGTAATGAAGACAAGAGGAATGGATGGAGAGACAATGATAAAGTTTATTTTTGAATAAAAGCTAACACTGTCTATTATGGTCAAGCTTTGTCTTGAATAAAAGATTAAACAGTCTATTAACGGTACACGGAGGTTTGACCACAGGTGCTTTGACCATAGGTGGTCTGACCATAGGTGGTTTGTCCACAGCGGGGGTTTGACCATAGGTGGTTTGAACACAGGGGGTTTGACCATAATATGAAAAGACTATGATTAGTTGTTGGAGCATTAGATGTAAGTATATTTGGGGATTAAAGCGAGGGATTAAAAGTTGCGTAAAGCATATCTTCAGGGATTATAAGTTGCGGCATTTAATTCACTAAAATTTGTATAGTTGAAGGATTATAAGTTGCGTAATGTATATCTTAACGTTATCAAGGGATTATATTTGCATGCTATTGCACATCTGTCATTTAGTTAACCATAAAACTGTTATTCCATTAACTATAATATTTGCATGACATTAATGTTTTGATTTGATTTTATCATTTATATGCGGTATGTATTTTGTAGGACTGAGTGTAATTTTCTAGTAGATCTACAGCCTTAATTTGTGAAACATTTGACTTGTTGCCTAATTTGTGTTCATTTTCTGTTTAATAATAAATCGAGTAGGCCTGGCACCAGCCTTTATGTGGACCGAAAACAAGCTGTTATTGACTTTTATTTATTACATGTTAATTACTAATTAGCATTCACTTATTGGCAACTCAAAGGAAACTTGTCACATAAAATTTCATTAATTGAACCATAATTTTAAACTCTAAATAACAGTTAATTATTATAATAAAAACCACATGTGGACAAACCACCTATGGACAAAACCCCGGTGGTCAAACCCCCGCTGTGGACAAACCACCTATGGTCAAAGCACCTGTGGTCAAAGCACCTAGAACCCTATTAACAGTCAACCTTTGTCTTGAATAAAAGATTAAAGTCTATTAACGGTCAACCTTTGTCTTGAATTTAAGACTAAACAGTCTATTAACAGTCAACCTTTGTCTTGAATAAAAGATTAAAGTCTATTAACGGTCAACCTTTGTCTTGAATTTAAGAGTAAACAGTCTATTAACAGTCAACCTTTGTCTTGAATTTTAGACTAAACAGTCTATTAACAGTAAACCTTTGTCTTGAATTTTAGACTAAACAGTCTATTAACAGTAAACCTTTGTCTTGAATTTTAGACTAAACAGTCTATTAACAGTCAACCTTTGTCTTGAATTTTAGACTAAACAGTCTATTAACAGTCAACCTTTGTCTTGAATTTTAGACTAAACAGTCTATTAACAGTAAACCTTTGTCTTGAATTTTAGACTAAACAGTCTATTAACAGTCAACCTTTGTCTTGAATTTAAGACTAAACAGTCTATTAACAGTAAACCTTTGTCTTGAATAAAAGATTAAAGTCTATTAACAGTAAACCTTTGTCTTGAATTTTAGACTAAACAGTCTATTAACAGTCAACCTTTGTCTTGAATTTTAGACTAAACAGTCTATTAACAGTAAACCTTTGTCTTGAATAAATGATTATACAGTCTAATAAAGTCAAGCTTTCTCTTGAATAAAAGAGTAAACAGTCTATTAACAGTCAATCTTTGTCTTGAATTTTAGACTAAACAGTCTATTAACAGTCAACCTTTGTCTTGAATTTTAGACTAAACAGTCTATTAACAGTAAACCTTTGTCTTGAATAAATGATTATACAGTCTAATAAAGTCAAGCTTTCTCTTGAATAAAAGAGTAAACAGTCTATTAACAGTCAACCTTTGTCTTGAATTTTAGACTAAACAGTCTATTAACAGTCAACCTTTGTCTTGAATTTTAGACTAAACAGTCTATTAACAGTAAACCTTTGTCTTGAATTTTAGACTAAACAGTCTATTAACAGTCAACCTTTGTCTTGAATTTAAGACTAAACAGTCTATTAACAGTAAACCTTTGTCTTGAATAAAAGATTAAAGTCTATTAACAGTAAACCTTTGTCTTGAATTTTAGACTAAACAGTCTATTAACAGTCAACCTTTGTCTTGAATTTTAGACTAAACAGTCTATTAACAGTAAACCTTTGTCTTGAATAAATGATTATACAGTCTAATAAAGTCAAGCTTTCTCTTGAATAAAAGAGTAAACAGTCTATTAACAGTCAATCTTTGTCTTGAATAAAAGCTAACTGTCAACCTTTGTCTGGAATAAAAGCTAACATAGTCTATTAAAGTCAAGCTTTCTCTTGAATAAAGCTAATAAAAACACAGTCTAATACTAATAAAAACACAGTCTAATACTAACAGTCATACTGATCTATTCACATGGTGCATACCATATATTTCAATCTCCAATTCCAGTCAGTTTTTCTTGTATGAGCAAAGAAAGAACTCCAACAAGAGAGATCAGTTTTACTTCAAGAAATAAAGACAGCCAAAATATATCTTTATCTAATAAATAAAATGTGAAAAAGTGTCTTCTAAGATCACTTTAGACACAGGTATGTACAAAGACTGCTTCTTTATAATGAATACTTAACTATAATGAACAATGTGCATGTATATCAAATATTGCATAGCAGTCACTAATTCCAAAATTTATTGGTTGTACATTTTATGTAACACAAAAATAGACTGGTTCCTATGACAGAGGACTAAGACTGGTTCCCTGACCTGTCTCTGACTCTTGAGAAAATTGATCTCCATCATCAGCCTCTCCTTCTCCTCCTGGTTTCGCTTCTCTTCCTCCTTCCTCCTGTGTCGCTCCTGCATCAAAGAAAACATTTTATCATAAAACAAAATCAAAACTGACAACTGTAATAATTTCACTGTCGACAAATCTTCATTCACAGGAATATTACTAACAAAAAAGCAACCAGAATTACTACAGTGACAGATTTTTTCTGTCATAATTAATCTGAAGGCAGATTTTGTCCTGAAAGACACTCGAGTTAAAGACTTTGTTCTGCATAATTATTCTGTTGGCAGATTTTCTCAAACATAATTACACTTATTATGACAGAGTTTGTTGTGCATAATTACAATAATTACTTTTGATACATTGTCCGGTATAATTACTTTTTGGGTACAGACATTGTCCTGCGTAATAAATTTCTTTCAGCACCTTTGTATAAAACAGTCCCTTATATAACACATCTATGGTCTTGGCTTACCATACCTCTGTACAAAACAGTCCCTTATATAACACATGTATGGTCTTGGCTTACTATTAAGTACCTCTGTATAATACAGTCCCTTGTATAATACATGCATGGTCTTGGCTTACTATCAAGTACCTCTGTATAAAACAGTCCCTTGTATAACACATGTATGGTCTTGGTTTACTATCAAGTACCTCTGTATAAAACAGTCCCTTGTATAACACATGCATGGTCTTGGCTTACTATCAAGTACCTCTGTATAAAACAGTCCCTTGTATAACACATGTATGGTCTTGGTTTACTATCAAGTACCGGTACCTCTGTATAAAACAGTCCCTTGTATAACACATGTATGGTCTTGGTTTACTATCAAGTACCTCTGTATAAAATAGTCCCTTGTATAACACATGTATGGTCTTGGCTTACTATCAAGTACCTCTGTATAAAACATTCCCTTGTATAACACATGTATGGTCTTGGCTTACTATCAAGTACCTCAGAATGTATAAAACATTCCCTGATATAACATATGTATGGTCTTGGCTTACCATACCTCTGTATATAGTGCCCTGAGTGGCTGAGTGGTCTAAAGCGCTCTCCGTTACGGATCACTGCCGTCTCACCTCTGTCTGCATGGGTTCGAGTCTAAGATTCGGCTAATGTAGTTATGTGAGAAAGCTTGCCAGTAGCTTCTCGTGGGTTGGTGGTTCTTTTCAGGGGTTTCCCCGGGTTCTTCCTCCACCAATAATACTAGCTGCCATGTATAGCCTATCGTGTGCTGAAAATTGGCATTAAACCCTAAAAAACAAACAAACAAACAAACAAACCTCCATATAAAACAATCCCTTATATAACACATGTATGGTCTTGGCTTCCTATTAAGCACCTCTGTATAAAACAGTCCCTAATATAACACATGTATGGTCTTGGCTTACCATACCTCTGTATAAAACAATCCCTTATATAACACATGTATGGTCTTGGTTTACTATCAAGTACCTCTGTATAAAAAATTCCCTTATATAACACATGTATGATCTTGGTATACTATCAAGTATCTCAGTTTAAAACAGTTGCTTCTATAACACATGTATGGTCTTGGCTTACCATACCTCTGTATAAAACAATTCCTTATATAAGCCGCTCTCAAGTGTCATAGATCATCACCCAGTGTCGCATCAATTATATGCTGATGATACCCAAATATACAAGTCTAGCCACCCAACTGAAGTTGATGCTACCATCCATGGAGTAGAGAAGTGCATTTCTGATGTGAAATCATGGATGACATGTAACAAGCTTCAGATGAATGATGATAAAACTGAGGCTATTCTGATCACAACACAAAGACTTTCTCATTCACATCCTTTACCTCAGACAATAAATATCAGCAACACCAGCATTAAATTCACACAGTCAGTACGAAACCTAGACATTACTCTAGACAGTACTCTCACATTGCACCAACATGTCACGAACATATGCAAGGCTGCATATCTTGAATTGAGACACATCAGTTCCATTCATAAATATCTTTCAGTTGATGCCACTAAAACACTTGTGTGCTCATTAGTACTTTCAAGACTGGACTATTGTAATTCAATTCTGTCTGGTTCGTCACAATATTTACTCTAGAAACTTCAAAAAGTTCAAAACACAGCTGCACAGATCATCTTTAGAGTAACTCGATCAGAGCACACCTCACCACTGCTCTGTACCCTACATTGGCTATCAATTTGATACAGAATCAAACACAAAATTTGTTCTCTGTGCTATGTTTCAATGACAGACTCCAGTCCAATATATCTATCCAGCCTCACCCATGTGTATACACCAGCTAGATCCTTAAGCTCTTCTTCTGATAATCGTATACTCATTGTTCCCAAGGTGAAAACAAAGTCATATGGACAACATTCATTTGCACACCAGGGCCCGGCGACGTGGAACGAATTGCCTATTGAAATTAGACACAAAGACACAGTGGTCCCTTTTAAGAGTGCTCTTAAGACTCACCTGTTTCGACTGCAGGGACAAACTTAGTGACCTAATCATGTTTTGTATCTTATATGTTTTCAGCATGTTTTTATGTTTTCAAATTTCATTGTTTTTGTCATTTGTTGTTCTGTAGTGTAGTCATATCTTTATTGATGGTGTAAAGCGCTTAGAGCTTTGTAAGATTAGGCGCTATACAAAGTCCTCATTATTATTATTATTATTATTATTATTATTATTATTATTATTATTATTATATAATACATGTATGGTCTTGGTTTACTATCAAGTACCTCTTTATAAAACAATCCTTTATATAACACATGTATGATCTTGGTTTACTATCAAGTACCTCTGTATAATACAGTCTCTTATATAACACATGTATGATCTTGGTTTACTATGAAGTACCTCTGTATAAAACAATCCCTTATATAACACATGTATGATCTTGGTTTACTATCAAGTACCTCTGTATAAAACAGTCCCTTGTATAATACATGAATGGTCTTGGCTTACTATCAAGCACCTCTGTATAAAACAATCCCTTATATAACACATGTATGGTCTTGGTTTACTATCAAGTACCTCTATATAAACATTCCCTTATATAACACATGTATAACCATGGATTGCATTTTAGAGATACATGTAGTTTTGTGGCTCAGAATGAAGCAACCTCACTTATAACATGTCACACTTGCATGGTTTCCCACAACAACATTATTAATAGGGGTCACCATATTTGTCTTTAGTTTCCCTTAATAGCATTCTAGTTGTTGACTACTATGTGTAAATATCTTGAATTTACCTCAGCCAGTTGGTCTTCTAGAGCCATTCTCTCTTGCTCCACCCTATCTCTGTCTTCAGCTGCCCTCTTCATGTTCTCCTCCTCCTCTTCCCTGATCAAATACATATATGAAAAATGGGTAGATGGAGGATAAATAAAACTGGGGTACTAAAAGGCACAAAGACATTATACAAAAATTTCAATGAGATCTGCATGAATTTGATTAATCAGACTACGTGAAATCAAAATTAATTGTATGTCTAATATTTCTTACTGAATATTTAGTACATTGAATCCAGCAGATTTAAGACAGTTAAAATTATTTCATCCTCAGCTTTCAATCTATTTGACCTTGAATGTATGCAATTAAATTTTAAGCTCTATCATATGTAAATTTAACTTTGGGAATTGCTTATATGCATTTATGACAATGTGACTAGCTGCTAATTGAAAATGCTTTAAACTTTTGCAACAATGTTGTAAGTGACAACTGAAGAAAAAAAACATCACAATCCTGTGATGTTGTCACAATGTTTTAAGTGACAAATTAAGAATGCAGGACAATTCTGTGATATAGTGACAATTTTATAAGTGAAAAATTGAAAATTCAAGACCATTCTGTGCTTTGTGACAATATCACAGGAGTAAACTTAACAAGGACAATGCAAATAATTTACCTCCTTGTCTTGTCTACTATTTCTTTCTTGTGATGCTCTGCACTCTTTCTCTGCTGACTTAGTCTGTAAGTGAAATGATGACTTAGTAAATCATATTCTACTCATTTTGTAAGTCAAATTCTTACAGATGACTTAGTCTAAAAAAAGCAAAAACCTGACTTTGTATGTAAAATGTTGACTTGGTCTGAAACTGAAATGTTAACTTTCTAAGCCAAATGCTGACTTACTCCATAAGTAAATTGCTGACTTTGTAAGTGAAATTCTGACTTGGTCTGTACTTCAAATACTGACCTAGTCTGAAAGTTAAATATTAACTTAGCAAGTCAAATGCTGATTTAGTATGAAAGTTAAATGCTGACTCAGTGTCTATGTAAAATGCTGACTCAATGTCTAAGTGAAATGCTTAGTGTCCAAGTTAAGTGCTGACTTAATATGTATGTTAAATCCTGACCCAGTGTCTAAGTTAAATGCTGACTTAGTGTCTAAGTTAAATGCTGACTTAGTGTCTAAGTTAAATGCTGACTTATTATGTAAGTCAAATTCTGACTGGGTGTAATAGTTTAATGCTAACTCTCTTAAGTTTTTGCTGACTCAATATGTAAGTCAAAAAATTGACTGAGTGTAGACCTTAAATGCTGACTCACTGTACAAGTCAAATGCTGACTCAGTGTCTAAGTTAAATGCTGACTTAGTGTCTAAGTTAAATGCTGACTAAATATGTAAGTCAAATACTGGTATAGTGTCTACGTTAAATGCTGACTAAATATGTAAGTCAAATGCTGGTATAGTGTCTAAGATAAAAACTGACTAAATATGTAAGTCAAATGCTGACTCAATGTCTAAGGTAAATGCTGACTTAGTGTCTAAATTAAATGCTGTCTTAATATGAAAGTCGAGCGCTGATTTAGTGTCTAAAGTCATATGCTGACTCAGTGTCTAAGTTAAATGCTGTCTTAGTGTCTAAGTTAAATGCTGACTAAATATGTAAGTCAAATACTGACTCAGTGTCTAAGTCAAATGCTGACTCAGTGTCTAAGTTAAATGCTGGCTTAATATGAAAGTCAAATGCTGACTCAGTGTTTAAGTTAAATGCTGACTCAGTGTCGAAGTCAAATGATGACTCAGCGTCTACATTAAATGCTGACTCAGTGTTTAAGTTAAATGCTGACTTAATAAGTCAAATGCTGACTCAGTGTCTAAGGTAAGTGCTTACTCAGTGCCTAAGGTAAATGCTGAATTAATGATTAAGTCATATGCTGACTAAGTGTCGAAGTTAAATGCTGACTCAGTGTCTAAGTCAAATGCTGATTCAGTGTATAAGTTGAATGCTGACTCAGTGTCCAAGTCAAATGCTGACTGAATGCCAAAGTTAAATGCTGACTCAGTGTATGAGTTAAATTCTGAATTAATGAGTAAGTCAAATGCTGACTAAGTGTCGAAGTTAAATGCTGACAGTGTTGAAGTTAAATGATGACTCAGTGTCTAAGTTAAATGCTGACTTAATAAGTAAGTCAAATGCTGACTCAGTGTCTAAGTCAAATGCTGACTCAGTGTCCAAGTCAAATGCTGATTGAGTGCCAAAGTTAAATGTTGACTCAGTGTCTAAGTTAATGCTGAATTATCATGAAAGTCAAATGATGACTCAGTCTCTAAGTTAAATGCTGACTCAGTGTCTAAGGTAAATGCTGACTCAGTGTTCAAGGTAAATGCTGAATTAATGAGTAAGTCAAATGCTGACTCAGTGTCTAAGTTATATGCTGACTTAGTATGTAAGACAAATGCTGATTTAGTGTCTAAGTTAAATGCTGACTTAATAAGTAAGTCAAATTCTGATTCAGTGTCTAAGTCAAATGCTGACTCAATATGAAAGTCAAATGCAGACTTAGTGTCTATGTTAAATGCAGATTTAGTGTCTAAGTTAAATGCTGACTCAGTGTCTAAGTTAAATGCTGACTTAATAAGTAAGTCAAATACTGACTCAGTGTCTAAGTAAAATGCTGATTCGCTGTCTAAATTAAATGCAGACTTAGTATGTAAGACAAATGTTGAATTGGTGTATAAGTTAAATGCCGAGTTAGTGACTAAGTTAAATGCTCATTTAGTGTCTAAGTAAAATGCTGACATAATACAAAGTCAAATGACAAATGATAGCTATAATTTTGTTTATCATTAAGTTTGAATATACAAGCAAGTCAATAAATCATTTTTTTAATTTAGTGTATAAGCATTTTAAATAAATTGGTCAATTTTGTGTTGCATGAATTGTTAATCAATTATTCAGTTTTGTGTAGTAACAATCATAAAATAAATCAACTAATCAATTTTATGTTGCATGAATTGTTAATCAATTGTTCAATTTTGTGTAGTAAGAATCATAAAATAAATCAACTAATCAATTTTGTGTTGCATGAATTGTTAATCAATTGTTCAGTTTTGTGTAGTAAGAATCATAAAATAAATCAATTAATCAATTTTGTGTATTAAGAATTATTTGAGAGCTTGGTGGTTGGTTTTGGAATCAGTAATTTTTCTATAATAAACAAAGTACAAACAAATTCATTAGTTTCCATTAATTTCAATAATGTCCAATTTACAAAACAACAAAATTCAATCACTGCAAAAGAATCATGCAAAAAATGATAACTAAACAATTAATTAGTTAAATAATCAGCAAGTCAGTCCATGAATAAATTAAGAACCATTTCTAAACAAAATCACCTAAATTTGAAAAAACCAATATGATATTTGCTTAAGAGTCAGGATTTCAACAGCTATTTCTAAATAAATAAATTTGAAATGATCAATACGATATTTGCTTAGAATACAGAATTTCAACTGCTATTTTTTAAAAATAAAAAAGCATAAACTTGAAAGGACCAAAGTCATTTCTTCTTAAATAGCTACAATTTTTAACGAAAAAAACATATACCTTTCCCTCTCTGCTTCTCTCTCTTCTCGAGCACGTCTGCGATCCTGGGGCTTGGTATATGGAGGAATGACATCATTATACCAGTGTCGCCATGGTGGATGGATAGCTGAATTTTGTTTTAAAAAATGATTACATAACAAAATGCACATGAAATGTACTTCTGTTTTCCTATTTTTCGATGAAAATAATTGTTTGTGAAATACACAGTATAGGTATATTTGCTAAAAAATAAATTTATTTCTTTTCATTATTCTTAAAATAAAATGTATCACAAAAACTAGATTATCATTTCTTTGTTGTAATTCAGATTTAAAGATTGTTTGGAAAACATAAACAGATAAGGATTCCTAAATAAATGAACAGATACCATGTGAGTTTATTACATTTATAAGGAAGTACTACACCAGATGTGGTCTGTATATTCAAAGTAATGGGGCATCAATGGGAGAAAGTCATATGTTTATGGGACAGGTATGAATCAAAGATAACAGTCATGAATTCCAAGCTATTGACAACTAATGTGACATCAAAAGATATGAAGAACTAATGGGACAAGAAAAGATATGAAGAACTAATGGAACAAGAAAAGATATGAAGAACTAATGGGACAAGAAAAGAGACATAATTATACAGTCAAGCAATCCACCTATTGAACAACTAAACATTAGTATCACATATTGCCTTTTATGGACAGTGATAATTAAAAATAATGCAAAATCAAAGACTACATTGAAATCCATGTTGTAACTGGCAATATCCTCTAGATATCAATCACATGGCAACTGGCCATGTTGCTCTAGGTATCAATCATATGGTAACTTGTAATATCACTCCAGATAACAATCATGTGGCAATTAACAATATCACTCTAAGTATCCATCATGTGGTAACTTGTAATATCACTCAAGATAATCATGTGGCAACTGGCAATGTTGCTCTATGTATCAATCATACAAGTTGTAATATCACTCTAGATAATAATCATATCATAACTGGCAATAACACATTTTTGATACCTAAACTAGCAATAACACTCTTGGTATCAATTATGTAGCAACTGGCAATGGCACTCTAGAAATCAATCATATGGCAACTGCAATGTCACTCTAGGTATCAATTATGTGGTAACTGGCAATGTCACTTTAGTTACCAATCATGTGGCAACTGGTAAAGTCACTCTAAATATCAATCATGTGGTAACTGGCAATGTCCCTCTAGTTACAAGTCAAATGGTTACTGTCAATGTCACTCTAGGTACCAATCAGGTAGTAACTGGCAATGTCACTCAAGGTAAAAATCATATGGCTACTGGCAATATCACTCCAGGTATCAATCATGTGGCAAACGACAATGTCATTCTTGGTACTAATAATGTGGCAACTGGCACTGGCACTCTAGGTATCAATCATATCATTACTGGCAATGTCACTCTAGGTATCTACTTGCAATGTCACTCTGTCAATCATATGGCAACTGGCAATGTCACTCTAGATATCAATCAAATGGCAACTGGTAATGTCAATCTAGGGATCAATCATGTGGTAACTTGTAATATAACAGTGACTAGATAATCATGTAGCAACTGGCAATGCCACTCAAGGTATAAATCATGTGGTAACTTGTAATATCACAGTGACTCTAGATAATCATGTAGCAACTGGCCATGTCACTCTAGGTATCAATCCTGTGGTAACTAGTAATATCATGCTAGATAATAATCATGTGGCAACTGGCAGTGTCACTCTAGGTATCAATTATATGGCAACTGGCAATGCTACTCTAGATATCAATCATATGGTAACTGGCAATGTCACTCTAGTTATCAATCATGTGGCAACTGGCAATGTATTCCAAATCATGGATGCTGTACAATTCATATTTCTTCATGGTGATATTGTCTAAGGACATATCAAAACACTAATTTATGTTAATGTAAATGTAACAGCATCTGTGGAAATGACCCATAAACTAACCCTTACTTTAATGCTGATGTCTTAGGTATGAATTGGCATCATCAATCCTGAAATACATATCATTAATCTTATTCATAAACAAACAGGCATCAACAATCCTTACTGATGTACAAAGAGGCATTATCAACCCTTACTGATGTACAAATGGGCATCCTCAATTATAACTAATGTACAAATAGGCATCAACAATCCTTACTGATCTAAGAAACATGGATCATCAATCCTTACAGATGGAAAAACAGGCATTAACAATCCTTACTTATGTACAAATAAGCATCATCAATCCTTACTGATGTATAAATAGACTTTAATCCTGACTAATGATACAAATAGGCATCATTAGTTATTACTAATGTACCAAGAGACATCATCAATTATTACTAATGTACAAATAGGCATGATCAATTATGATTAATGTACAAATAGACATCATCAGTTATTACTAATGTACCAATCATCATCATCATCAGTCTCTTGTCCTAGTGTGGTCATTGATGCACTGTGCATCTGAACATCTGACCAGTTCCCTCCACTTGTCTCGATCATGTGCCAATCCTGCAAACTTTTCCTGGTCCATTCTGTGATGTTGTCACTCAACTTTTTCTCTGTCTACCTCTCCTTCTGTCACCTTGGACACTGCCCTGCAGTACTGTTGTGGATAGACTGTGGCTCTAATGACATGGCCATACCATTTCAGCTTTCTCTTTTTGACAGTGGTGAGGAGGTCTTCATAATGGCCTACTTTGTGCCTGATGGTTTTACACACTTCTTCATTTGTGATGTGGTCCATGTAAGAGATGACATGGATGATTCTGTAGCATCTCATTTCAAGTGCCTGGATTCTTCGTTGTAATTTTGCTGTTAGGGTCCATACATGAATACAGAAAGATTGAGATGACTAGTGCTCTCAATAGTCTGATTTTAGTTTTCAGACAGATATTCTTATCTCTCCATATGGTCTTAGCTTTGACATAGCTGCTGTTGTTTGTGCTGCTCATGACAAAATTTCTGCTCTTGATCCCTCTTTGGTGATTATGGAACCAAGACATTTGAATTGGCCCAATGTTTTAAGTTCCTATCCTTAGGCTTTAATCTTGGTTGAGATTTGTTTGCCACTATTTTTCATCAGCTTTGTCTTCTCGGTGCTTATCTCCATGTCAAATCTGGAAGATGTCTCATCCAGGCTCTTCACTAAGATGGCAAGCTCATCTTCACTGCCTGCCAACCCATCAATGTTGTCTGCAAAGTGTAGGTTGGTGATGTTGCGCCCTCCAATGCTGACTGTTCCACAGTGGTTTCCAGGGCTTCACTCATGATGCACTCTAAGTAGATGTTGAAAAGTGTGGCTGACAGAAGACAGCCTTGATGTACTCTAACTGATGTCTTGAACCAGTCTCCCACTGAACCTTGAGCAATTAATGCACTGGTAGCCTTGGCATATAGCTGCTTGATGGTATTGGTCAACTTTTGGCCCATGTTGTACTTCTTCACTGTGGCCCACAATGCCTCATGCCACACTCTGTCAAAAGCTTTTTTGAAATCTATGAACACACGATAGATATCTTGTTGATGTTGTGAGTAATTTTTATACAGAATCCTAAGACTGAATATTTGTTCTGTTGTGCTTCTTCCACTCAGGAACCCTGCCTGTTCTTCAGCAATTAATTCTTCTGCTTGTGGGTTCAGTCTGTTCAAGATGATATTTAGCATCACCTTACTAGCATGGCTGATTAAACGGATAGTTCTGTAATCTGTAAAGCTGGAGATTGTCTATTTGGGGGAGTGTTATAATCAGTGACTAAGTCCACTGTGATGGCCATTTGCCTGTCTAACAGATCTTGTTGCAGATTTTTGTTAGTAGCTCGATCACTGATTCCCCACTATTCTTGATAAATTCAACTGGGATGTTGTCTACTTAATGCCTTCCCAGTCTTCAGTGCTCCACCTCTTCCTTGAGAATAGGAATATCATCATCATTTGCAGAGTTTGGAACTCCAAGCACCTCTGGGTCTCCTGTGTTCAGATGGTTGTAGAGCTCTTTACAACACTCATTCCATCTTTCTGCAATGTCACTTGCTTCTGTGAGGCATATTCCATTTTCATCTTGAATGGTACTGACTCGTTGGCTGCTTCTGTCTAGTAAGGTCTTTCACAATTTGGAATACCTTTTTGCTGTTATTTTTTATCAGACTGCTCTCTATTTCTGTGCACTTTTGTCCAATCCAATCTTCTTTTGCTTTTTTCAAGTTTTTTCTGATATTCTTGTTTATTTCTCTGTACTCCACTGCCCCTGTTGTGTGTCTAGTGTTTTTGAGGTCTCTTCGTACATAACACAGATTCTGAATCTCTTCTGTAACCCAGGTTTTTTCCTTTGGGCGATGGAGGCCAATGATGTCCTTTGCAGCTGTTGACCCTGATTTTCTTTGGCTTGTTAATTTGCTTCAGCCTCACTCGGAAGTTCATAATGACGATGTCATGATCACTCCCAACATCAGCATCTGGGAATGTCCTTGTTTTTGCTCTATTGATGACAGATCGGTAACGGTTTTGAACCAGTATGTAGTCGATCTGGTTATGATGGGTTCCATTTGTTGCGTGCCAATAGACATGAACAATTATGACTAATGGTACAATATAGGCATCATCAGTTATTACTAATGCACCAACAGGCATCATCAATTATGACTGATGTTTCAATAGGCATCATCAATTATGACTAATGTTTCAATAGGCATCATCAATTATGACTAATGTTTCAATAGGCATCATCAATTATGACTAATGTTTCAATAGGCATCATCAATTATGACTAATGTTTCAATAGGCATCATCAATTATGACTAATGTTTCAATAGGCATCATCAATTATGACTAATGTTTTAATAGGCATCATCAATTATGACTATTGTTTCAATAGGCATCATCAATTATGACTAATGTTTCAACAGGCATCATCAATCCTTTAACCAGAATAGCTTAGATTTGCAATACAGACAATATAATGAATGCATCTACTGTACATTAAAATAATTAGACTAAAAACAAACTGACAATTCCTTATGTTTGGTCCAGTATGGTCATGGCTGTGTCTATTGTACATATAAAACAATGGACTTTATACAATCTATACATACCTTGTGTTGGGTCTAGTACTGGCATGGCTGTGTCTATTGTACATATAAAACAATAGACTTTATACAATCTATACATACCTTGTGTTGGGTCTAGTATTGGCATGGATGTGTCTATTGTACATATAAAACAATGGACTTTATACAATCTATGCATACCTTGTGTTGGGTCTAGTACTGGCATGGATGTGTCTATTGTACATATAAAACAATGGACTTTATACAATCTATGCATACCTTGTGTTGGGTCTAGTACTGGCATGGATGTGTATATTGTACATATAAAACAATGGACTTTATACAATCTATGCATACCTTGTGTTGGGTCTAGTACTGTCATGGATGTGTCTATTGTACATATAAAACAATAGACTTTATACAATCTATGCATACCTTGTGTTGGGTCTGGTAATGGCATGGATGTATCTATTGTACATATAAAACAATGGACTTTATACAATCTATGCATACCTTGTGTTGGGTCTAGTAGGGTCATGGATGTATCTATTGTACATATAAAACAATGGACTTTATACAATCTATGCATACCTTGTGTTGACTCTAGTAGGGTCATGGATGTGTCTATTGTACATATAAAACAATAGACTTTATACAATCTATGCATACCTTGTGTTGGGTCTAGTACTGGCATGGCTGCCTTGCCATCTTGATGTAACATAGCCCCCAGCTTCTGATAGTGATGTTTTTTCACCTGTCATAAAAGCATTTAAGGAATTGAATATATTGTTCCATAGATTAAAAATGATCATACACATCATTTATTTAAGTGCACTATATGCATCTGCTCCCAATAAAATTAAAAAAAAGTCCTAATGCAGCAATAAAATAGAAAGAGATTTAGTATTTTCTAAGGCCAATTTTAGCAAAGTGGAAAAAATGAGAAGGCAAGTAAAATTTCCTGATAATCAGAATGTACCTCTATTTATAATAGGAGGATGTTAATGTGTGAAAAATGGGTCACTTTGGCCTCATTATCCATGTAGCAATTTCCAGTATATACACTGTTTCAATCATTAATATTGTCGGAAATGATGTTTACCGACTGGAGTTGGATATAACAGACTAGCTAACTATTAAAAACTTGTGTACATATGGATTATTTCTTCTGGACAGATCTGAGCACTAGTTAGAATACTTGAATATCATTAGTTATGAAATCTGTTATCAGGGCATTAGTTAAAATACTTGAATATCATTAGTTATGAAATCTGTAATCAGGGCATTAGTATATTTGAATATCATTAGTTATGAAATCTGTAATCAGGGCATTAGTATATTTGAATATCATTAGTTATGAAATCTGTAATCAGGGCATTAGTATATTTGAATATCATTAGTTATGAAATCTGTAATCAGGGCATTAGTATATTTGAATATCATTAGTTATGAAATCTGTAATCAGGGCATTAGTATATTTGAATATCATTAGTTATGAAATCTGTAATCAGGGCATTAGTTAGAAT
This sequence comes from Unio pictorum, assembly GCA_030141615.1. Lineage (NCBI taxonomy): Eukaryota > Metazoa > Mollusca > Bivalvia > Unionida > Unionidae > Unio > Unio pictorum. Next base: position 2,104,171 of record JARLTB010000067.1, read on the forward strand.
ACTTGAATATCATTAGTTATGAAATCTGTAATCAGGGCATTAGTATATTTGAATATCATTAGTTATGAAATCTGTAATCAGGGCATTAGTTAGAATATTTGAATATCATTAGTTATGAAATCTGTAATCAGGGCATTAGTTAGAATACTTGAATATCATTAGTTATGAAATCTGTAATCAGGGCATTAGTATATTTGAATATCATTAGTTATGAAATCTGTAATCAGGGCATTAGTTAGAATACTTGAATATCATTAGTTATGAAATCTGTAATCAGGGCATTAGTTAGAATATTTGAATATCATTAGTTATGAAATCTGTGATCAGGGCATTAGTTAGAATATTTGAATATCATTAGTGATGAAATCTGTAATCAGGGCATTAGTTAGAATACTTGAATATCATTAGTGATGAAATCTGTGATCAGGGCATTAGTTAGAATACTTGAATATCATTAATTATGAAATCTGTAATCAGGGCATTAGTTAGAATACTTGAATATCATTAGTTATGAAATCTGTTATCAGGGCATTAGTTAGAATACTTGAATATCATTAGTTATGAAATCTGTAATCAGGGCATTAGTTAGAATACTTAAATATCATTAGTTATAAAATCTGTGATCAGAGCACTAGTTAGAATACTTGAATATCATTAGTTATGAAATATGTGATCATGGCATTAGTTAGATTATTTGAATATCATTAGTTATGAAATCTGTGATCAGGGCACTAGTTAGAATACTTGAAAATCATTAGTTATGAAATATGTTATCAGGGCATTAGTTAGAATAGTTGAATATCATTAGTTATGAAATCTGTGATCAGGGCATTAGTTAGATTATTTGAATATCATTAGTTATGAAATCTGTGTTCAGGGCACTAGTTAGAATACTTAAATATCATTAGTTATGAAATATGTGATCATGGCATAAGTTAGTATACTTGAATATCATTAGTTATGAAATCTGTCATCAGGGCATTATTTGGATACCTGGATATGGTTAGTTATGAAATCTGTGATCAGGGCATTAGTTAGAATACTTGAATATCTTTAGATATGAAATCTTTGATCAGGGCAAATGTTAAAATACCATGATAAAGTTACCTATGAAATCAGTAATTTGGGCACTAGTTTAATACCTGAATATGGGTAGCTATGAAATCTGTAATCTAGGCCCTAGTTGAATACCTGTCACTAATTGGAATACCTGAATATGCTTAACTATGAAAATGTGATCACAAATAGTTTGCTATAAAATCCCTATTCAGGGCACTTAAAGGATACAATGTTTAAGAGAGATTCTGTGACATGTTAGCATAGGCAGTTTCAAATATCTAAGGATTAGTAATAATAACAAGAAGAAAACAAAAATCATTTAACTTCAAACAATTGAGATCCAGAGTAGACTAGCATTTTAGACTCTCAGTTACAAATGTATCCAATTATAAAAGGGTTCAGAGTAGACAAAGTGTTTAGACTTCCAGTTACACATGTCTCCAATTATAAGCAAGGTCCAAATTGACAAAGTGTTTAGACTCTCAGTAACAAATGTCTCCAATTATAAAAGGTCCAAGTAGACAAAGTGTTTAGACTCCCAGTTACAAACGTCTCCAATTATAAACATGGGCCAGAGTAGACAGAGTGTTTAAACTTGCAATTACACATCACAAATAATGAGACAAATCCAGTAGATTAAGTGTTCAGACTCACAATTTCATGTCATTAATAAAAGAGACAGCATTTGCCAACAAAAATGCACCCAATGTCAACTACAATGCTTAAATACAAATACCATGTGTGTTAAAATGAAATGTTATGGTTAATTTTATTTTATTTTCTTCTTCTTTTATGCATGCATTCATTTAATACATCCTTGATTTATGACAAGGTCTAAAATGGTTAAAGATTAATAAATGCATTATTTGTACACTAAAAAAAAGATTGAATCACACAGAAGCCTTGTGAAGACAAATTTTGACACCAATCCTGAGTCTGGATCACACAGAAGCCTTGTAAAGACACATTTTTACCCCAATTCTGAGTCTGGATCACACAGAAGCCTTATAAAGACACATCACAGAAGCCTTGTAAAGACACATTTTGCCACCAATCCTGAGTATGGACACACATAAGCCTTATAAAGACACATTTTTACCCTAATTCTGAGTCTGGATCTCACAGAAGCCTTGTGAAGACACATTTTTACCCCAATTCTGAGTCTGGATCACACAGAAGCCTTATAAAGACACATCACAGAAGAATTGTAAAGACACATTTTGACACCAATCCTGATTATGGATCACACAGAAGCCTTATAAAGACACATTTTTACCCTAATTCTGAGTCTGGATCTCAAAGAAGCCTTGTAAAGACACATTTTTATTCCCAATCCTGAGTGTTGATCACACAGAAGCCTTGTAAAGACACATTTTTACATGAATCCTGAGTCTGGATCACACAGAATCCTTGTAAAGACACATCACAGAATGTGATTTAACCACATCACAGTGTGGGTTAAATATTAGGATCAAATTTAGTTTGAGATACTTAAATTACCCTAAAAAATACATAGCTTACCTAATGTTTAGCACCTTTCTTATTATAATTTTAGTAACAGATTGTTCTAGAAATGAACTTTGGTCCTATATCATGGCTATTCTTTTGTCCTATAGTTTTTTTTAAAAATACAATATTACCTAATTAAAAAATTATTTATTCCTGCAATAACATCTGCAGCAGAAATAATTCAGATTGTTGTGTTCAGTACTTGATTTGGGTGGAATTATTTATTCAAATTTATATTCACTGTAAATAAAGAGTGATCTTTAGTAATATTCTTGGACAGAAACATTAACTTGGAATTATAGTGAATTCAGACAAGGACATCATGGATTAAATTACTGTGATTCATCTGAAGACTTTTAGCACATCATCACATTAAAGGCGACTTGTACGTTAATAATGTTTAAGACTACATGCACATCAACATTTTAAGTGCTGGAATTTAATTGGAACTTTATTTATTAGGACTGGAGATAAAACATTTTGGACTATTTGCGATTTAATTCACAATCCTGTAAGTTACTTTTAAATTTCTACTTTGTAATCTCTCAAATTATTTTATTTCTTGAATTTTACCCCCAAAAAAATCTGTTATTTAGTTTAAGACCACTGAGTCATAATACTCTATGATTTGACACTAATATTGAGACTGGATCAATAAGAAGACTTGTAGAGACATGACATTTTGACACTAATCTCAAGACTGGATCATAATGAAGGCTTTTGTAAAGACATATTTTGACACTAATCTTGAGACTGCATCAGACAGAACATTTGTAAAGACATATTTTGACACTAATCTTGAGACTGCATCAGACAGAACATTTGTAAAGACATATTTTGACACTAATCTTGAGACTGCATCAGACAGAACACTTGTAAAGACTTCCTGTTTTACACTAAAACTGAGAGTAGATCAGAAAGAAGACTTGATATGACATGACATTTTGATGCTAATCCCAGACTACATCAAATAAAAGACTTGTAAAGACACAATATTTTTTGACATTCATTCCAAGAATGGATCAGACAGAAGACTTTTGTAAGACATATTTGACACTATTCCCAGACTGGATCAAACAGAAGACTTTTGTAAGACATATTTGACACTATTCCCAGACCAGATCAAACAGAAGGCTTTTATGACACCACATTTTAATATTAATCTTACAACTGTATCAAACAGAAGATTTGTAAAGCAATCACATTTTTATATTAATCATACAACCGTATCAAACAGAAGAAGATTTGTAAAGCAATCACACTTTTATATTAATCATACAACAACTGTTTAGTATCAAACCAAAGATTTGAAATCCTAAACATGATATCAAACTGAAGATTTGTAAAATGACCATATTTTGATATTAATCATAAACTTTCTATCAAAGATTTGCAACACTATCACATTTTGATATTAATCCTACAACTATGTCAAAGAGAATATTTATAAAACAATCACAATTTGATATTAATCCTAAAGTTTATCAAAAAGAAGATTTGTAAAATAACTACATCTTTTCCTACTTGAAATGATTTACAGCCATCAGTTTTAATGTTATTACCAGATTATCAACCATTAGTTTTAATGTTATTATCAGATTATCAAGCATCAGTTTTAATGTTATTATCAGATTATCAACCATTAGTTTTAATGTTATTACCAAAGTATCAACCATTAGTTTTAATGTTATTATCAGATTATCAACCATTAGTTTTAATGTTATTATCAGATTATCAACCATTAGTTTTAATGTTATTATCAGATTATCAACCATTAGTTTTAATGTTATTACCAGATTATCAACCATTAGTTTTAATGTTATTATCAGATTATCAGCCATCAGTTTTAATGTTATTATCAGATTATCAACCATCAGTTTTAATGTTATTACCAGATTATCAACCATTAGTTTAAATGTTATTATCAGATTATCAGCCATCAGTTTTAATGTTATTATCAGATTATCAACCATTAGTTTTAATGTTATTACCAGATTATCAACCATTAGTTTTAATGTTATTATCAGATTATCAGCCATCAGTTTTAATGTTATTATCAGATTATCAACCATCAGTTATAATGTTATTACCAGATTATCAACCATTAGTTTAAATGTTATTATCAGATTATCAGCCATCAGTTTTAATGTTATTATCAGATTATCAAGCATCAGTTTTAATGTTATTATCAGATTATCAAGCATCAGTTTTAATGTTATTATCAGATTATCAGCCATCAGTTTTAATGTTATTATCAGATTATCAGCCATCAGTTTTAATGTTATTATCAGATTATCAAGCATCAGTTTTAATGTTATTATCAGATTATCAAGCATCAGTTTTAATGTTATTATCAGATTATCAAGCATCAGTTTTAATGTTATTATCAGATTATCAGCCACCAGTTTTAATGTTATTATCAGATTATCAAGCATCAGTTTTAATGTTATTATCAGATTATCAAGCATCAGTTTTAATGTTATTATCAGATTATCAGCCATCAGTTTTAATGTTATTATCAGATTATCAAGCATCAGTTTTAATGTTATTATCAGATTATCAAGCATCAGTTTTAATGTTATTATCAGATTATCAAGCATCAGTTTTAATGTTATTATCAGATTATCAGCCACCAGTTTTAATGTTATTATCAGATTATCAAGCATCAATTTTAATGTTATTATCAGATTATCAAGCATCAGTTTTAATGTTATTACCAGATTATCAACCATTAGTTTTAATGTTATTATCAGATTATCAACCATTAGTTTTAATGTTATTATCAGATTATCAGCCATCAGTTTTAATGTTATTATCAGATTATCAAGCATCAGTTTTAATGTTATTATCAGATTATCAACCATCAGTTTTAATGTTATTACCAGATTATCAACCATTAGTTTTAATGTTATTATCAGATTATCAGCCATCAGTTATAATGTTATTATCAGATTATCAAGCATCATTTTTAATGTTATTATCAGATTATCAAGCATCAGTTTTAATGTTATTATCAGATTATCAACCATCAGTTTTAATGTTATTATCAGATTATCAACCATCAGTTTTAATGTTATTATCAGATTATCAACCATCAGTTTTAATGTTATTATCAGATTATCAACCATCAGTTTTAATGTTATTATCAGATTATCAACCATCAGTTTTAATGTTATTATCAGATTATCAACCATCAGTTTTAATGTTATTATCAGATTATCAACCATCAGTTTTAATGTTATTATCAGATTATCAGCCATTAGTTTTAATGTTATTATCAGATTATCAGCCATCAGTTTTAATGTTATTATCAGATTATCAAGCATCAGTTTTAATGTTATTATCAGATTATCAGCCATCAGTTTTAATGTTATTATTAGATTATCAAGCATCAGTTTTAATGTTATTATCAGATTATCAGCCATTAGTTTTAATGTTATTATCAGATTATCAGCCATCAGTTTTAATGTTATTATCAGATTATCAAGCATCAGTTTTAATGTTATTATCAGATTATCAACCATCAGTTTTAATGTTATTACCAGATTATCAGCCATCAGTTTTAATGTTATTATCAGATTATCAACCATCAGTTTTAATGTTATTACCAGATTATCAAGCATTAGTTTAAATGTTATTATCAGATTATCAGCCATCAGTTTTAATGTTATTATCAGATTATCAAGCATCAGTTTTAATGTTATTATCAGATTATCAAGCATCAGTTTTAATGTTATTATCAGATTATCAGCCATCAGTTTTAATGTTATTATCAGATTATCAGCCATCAGTTTTAATGTTATTATCAGATTATCAAGCATCAGTTTTAATGTTATTATTAGATTATCAAGCATCAGTTTTAATGTTATTATCAGATTATCAAGCATCAGTTTTAATGTTATTATCAGATTATCAAGCATCAGTTTTAATGTTATTATCAGATTATCAGCCACCAGTTTTAATGTTATTATCAGATTATCAAGCATCAGTTTTAATGTTATTATCAGATTATCAAGCATCAGTTTTAATGTTATTACCAGATTATCAACCATTAGTTTTAATGTTATTATCAGATTATCAACCATTAGTTTTAATGTTATTATCAGATTATCAGCCATCAGTTTTAATGTTATTATCAGATTATCAAGCATCAGTTTTAATGTTATTATCAGATTATCAACCATCAGTTTTAATGTTATTACCAGATTATCAACCATTAGTTTTAATGTTATTATCAGATTATCAGCCATCAGTTATAATGTTATTATCAGATTATCAAGCATCAGTTTTAATGTTATTATCAGATTATCAAGCATCAGTTTTAATGTTATTATCAGATTATCAAGCATCAGTTTTAATGTTATTATCAGATTATCAACCATCAGTTTTAATGTTATTATCAGATTATCAAGCATCAGTTTTAATGTTATTATCAGATTATCAAGCATCAGTTTTAATGTTATTATCAGATTATCAACCATCAGTTTTAATGTTATTATCAGATTATCAACCATCAGTTTTAATGTTATTATCAGATTATCAACCATCAGTTTTAATGTTATTATCAGATTATCAGCCATTAGTTTTAATGTTATTATCAGATTATCAGCCATCAGTTTTAATGTTATTATCAGATTATCAAGCATCAGTTTTAATGTTATTATCAGATTATCAGCCATCAGTTTTAATGTTATTATTAGATTATCAAGCATCAGTTTTAATGTTATTATCAGATTATCAGCCATTAGTTTTAATGTTATTATCAGATTATCAGCCATCAGTTTTAATGTTATTATCAGATTATCAAGCATCAGTTTTAATGTTATTACCAGATTATCAACCATCAGTTTTAATGTTATTACCAGATTATCAGCCATCAGTTTTAATGTTATTATCAGATTATCATGCATCAGTTTTAATGTTATTATCAGATTATCAGCCATCAGTTTTAATGTTATTATCAGATTATCAAGCATCAGTTTTAATGTTATTATCAGATTATCAACCATCAGTTTTAATGTTATTATCAGATTATCAACCATCAGTTTTAATGTTATTATCAGATTATCAGCCATCAGTTTTAATGTTATTATCAGATTATCAGCCATCAGTTTTAATGTTATTATCAGATTATCAACCATTAGTTTTAATGTTATTATCAGATTATCAGCCATCAGTTTTAATGTTATTATCAGATTATCAGCCATCAGTTTTAATGTTATTATCAGATTATCAGCCATCAGTTTTAATGTTATTATCAGATTATCAGCCATCAGTTTTAATGTTATTATCAGATTATCAACCATCAGTTTTAATGTTATTATCAGATTATCAAGCATCAGTTTTAATGTTATTATCAGATTATCAAGCATCAGTTTTAATGTTATTATCAGATTATCAAGCATCAGTTTTAATGTTATTATCAGATTATCAAGCATCAGTTTTAATGTTATTATCAGATTATCAACCATCAGTTTTAATGTTATTATCAGATTATCAACCATCAGTTTTAATGTTATTATCAGATTATCAACCATCAGTTTTAATGTTATTATCAGATTATCAACCATCAGTTTTAATGTTATTATCAGATTATCAACCATCAGTTTTAATGTTATTATCAGATTATCAGCCATTAGTTTTAATGTTATTATCAGATTATCAGCCATCAGTTTTAATGTTATTATCAGATTATCAAGCATCAGTTTTAATGTTATTATCAGATTATCAGCCATCAGTTTTAATGTTATTATCAGATTATCAAGCATCAGTTTTAATGTTATTATCAGATTATCAGCCATTAGTTTTAATGTTATTATCAGCCATCAGTTTTAATGTTATTATCAGATTATCAAGCATCAGTTTTAATGTTATTATCAGATTATCAGCCATCAGTTTTAATGTTATTATCAGATTATCAGCCATCAGTTTTAATGTTATTATCAGATTATCAAGCATCAGTTTTAATGTACACAGTTTTAATATACACATACAAATATAGATGCAGTGACTCTGTGGTTAAGGCGATAGATACATTAATAGAAAAATGTCAGTTCAATTCCCATTATTGGATCAGCCCATATCAGTTACCATGATGTCTTTGGGCAAGGCACTTTCCTCTACTTGCCATGGAATTAAACAACCCAAGAGTGTTGATGTGCTGTAAAACAACACTAAAACAACACTATGTATGTGCACAATCTATAATAATTAAATTAAAAGCTTATAATTTTTATAATACCACATTCATCTGAAGCATTCAGATCAGCTTGCAATGTAAAATAAATTCTTTGTCAGTTCGTTACCAAAAGTCCAGCTCACCTCATATTGGAACTGCTGAATGGTCAGTTTGGGAGCTTCCTGTTTCAACATAACCTCCAATGTGTTGGGCTGGAAGTTGAAATTATAGGAACACATTAAAATAAACAATCATTACAATTCAGTCAAAAATTTGAGCAAGTAAAGCTTCTCAATTTAATATTTAGAAGAGCAATAACAAACAAAGTAATGATAAGAGCAATAATGATGATATCAACTGATTTTAGTGAGAACAAGAGATGATAGATGGTACAGTGGTTCTTTGATACAATGATCTCCCAATTGCTTTCACATTACTTCTTTCACTGTAATGTGATATTTTGTCCATAATCATGGAGTGTATGAGGCATAAAGATGGTACTGAATCCATTACATTTAGAAATGTGTAATTGTGATGCAAGAGTTAAGAAATCTCTATACAAAAAAATCCAATTGCCCAGCCAGGCAAGCACTAAAAAATCCAATTGCCCAGCCAGGCAAGCACTAAAAAATCCAATTGCCCAGCCAGACAACCACTAAAAATTCCAACTGCCCAGCCAGGCAAGCACTAAAAAATCCAACTGCCCAGCCAGGCAAGCACTATAATATCCTATAGCCCAGCCAGATAAGCACTAAAAAATCCAACTGACTAGCCAGGCAAGCACTAAAAAATTCACCTGCCCAGCCAGGCAAGACCTAAAAATTCACCTGACTAGCCAGGCAAGTACTAAAAATTACAACTGCCAAGAATAAACTCTTACTCAACCAGCTAAGATAAAAATAAAAACTTGATGTTAATGACATAACGTAGATTGTATGGAAAGTTGTTTTTATGGATCTTATTGACAAATCCTTCTAATATCAGTTCAATTAATAATTATGAATTCTTATCTGCTAAGGGTTAGTATTGAAGACTGAGAGCAAAATACTAGTATGAATTTGATCAAAATAAATTTAAAACATGCCTCTGGTACAAAGTTTACTTTAAATGACAAAGTCTAATATTTGCAGAAGAACACCTTTTATTAGTTCATGATAAATACTTTAAACAAAAGAAATCTGCAATATTTTGAATGAAACAGCTTTTTCAGACAAACACTATAAATGAAAAAAGTCAGAAATATTTTCAATGGAACACACTTTGGACCTAAATAAGTATTGGAAATTCACTCAGCCACCACAAATTATTACTCACCATTGTTAGATGGACTATTTTTGAGCCTGATGTTTGAACTGTTGTATATATAAGGGACATTACACAATTTGTATTTGGTACTGCTGTATATATATGGGACTTGATACAATTTGTATTTGGTATTGCTGTATATACATATAACGGACTTTATACAATTTGTTTATGGTACTGCTGTATATTTTGCATGACTTTATACATTTTATTTTTTGTATTGCTGCAAATATGGATGACTTTATACAATTTGTATTTGGTATTGCTGTAAATATGCATGACTTTATACAATTTGTATTTGGTGTTGCTGTAAATATGCATGACTTTATACAATTTGTATTTGGTATTGCTGTAAATATGCATGACTTTATAAAAAGTTTATTTCGTATTGCTGTAAATAGAAGGGACTTTATACATTTTATATTTGGTACTGCCATATATATCAGGGACTTTATACATTTTATATTTGGTATTGCTGTAAATATACATTACTTTATACATTTTATATTTGATATTGCTGTAAATATGCATGACTTTATACATTTTATATTTGGTATTGCTGCAAATATACATGTCTTTATACAATTTGTATTTGGTATTGCTGTAAATATGCATGACTTTATACAATTTGCATTTGGTATTGCTGCACATATACATGTCTTTATACAATTTGTATTTTTTATTGCTGTATATATGCATGACTTTACACAATTTGTATTTTATACTGCTGTAAATATACATGACTTTATACATTTTATATTTGGTATTGCTGTAAATATAAACAGACACAAATAAAAAGTAAGATTTTGATGAATGCATTAATGAGAAGATAATAATTAGTTAATTTTTTTATCAACTTACATATGTACATGCATAAATGAGAAGATAATAATTAGTTAATTTTTTATCAACTTACAGATGTACATGCATTAATGAGAAGATAATTATTTAATTTTTTATCAACATACTAATGTACATGCATTAATGAGAAGATAATAATTAGTTAATTTTTTTTATCAACTTACAGATGTACATGCATTAAGTTGCTCCTTAAGTAGTCCCAGTGTGATGGCAGTTACAATGGACAGCCATTCCACATTGAACCCTGGAGTGTCAAGGCCAATCACATACTGATCCCAAACATACAGCAATGTGTCCATCCTGTGGTAACCTGGCAATAACAAATATTGGAAAGACAGTTTGATATATTCAAAGTTACATATCCTATCAAATATTACTTCTCTGATGTATACAATTTATTATACTTATTTAAAGCACTCTCCTATTTTTATCTTAAGAAATCAAATCAAGCCAAATATTTCTTGTGATTATATTTCTACTGGAAAATTTTTTTATACAAAAGATGATGTAAATACAGCAGTAGTTGTATCACACAGCAATGTTACAGAATTCGTTGTATCACACAGCAATGTTACAGAATTCGTTACAGCAATTCGTTGTATCACACAGCAATGTTACAGAATTTGTATATCTCTTGCAAAATTATCACCAAATAAGGTTGCCCAAAATGTATATGTATGTCCTGCTATATTTTTTTTATTAAGTATGGTGGCAATATATATATATATATATATATATATATATATATATATATATATATATATATATATATATATATATATTAAGTATGATGGCACAATATAATTATGTCTTCTACAAAGTCTTTATTGTGTATGATGAATCAATGTAAGACTCCTGCAAATTCATTATCATGTCTGGTGCCATAACTGAAACATAATCAATCCTGTATAACTAACAGCCATCAAATCAAAGAATTATTTATGATTTTCCCAGAAGGTTTATTCTGAAGGAGACAACCTTAATTTTGAAACAACTCTGTTTTGTGATTCTCTACTTATGTATGGAATACAATGGAATCATCTGTACATGTATGATACAGAATGTGGTTATCAATTGATGTATGGTATAAAAGTGATGGTTTCTTAATATATGGTACAGATTGGGATCATCTTTAAATGTAAGGAACATGGTAGGGTCATCTTTAAATGTATGATACAAAAGCGATGGTTTGTTGATGTATGGTACAGATTGGGGTCATCTTTAAATGTATGGTACATGGTGGGAACATCTTTAAATGTATGGTACAGAGTGGTGTCATCCATGGAAATATAGTACAGATGGGGGTCATCCACAGATGTGGAGCATAGAGTGGGGTCTTCCGTAAATGTACAGTACAAATGGGGTCATCCATAGATGTATGGTACAGAGTGGGGTCATTCATAAATGTATGGTACAGAATGAGGTCATCCATAGATGTATGGTACAGAGTGGCCTGTACAGAAAAATCTCACTAATTCACATAAGCTGTTCATAAGCTGCACATGAGAACCTTGTTAGAAATGTATGCAAATTGGGTAGATTTTGCTGACTCATGTTAGCAGTCTGTTAGATGTTGTGAGCAAGGGAAAAACCTAACCTAATTCTCACATGTGCAGATGTTGCTCACGTGAGAATTTGAATATTCACATGAGAAAGTAGAACTTAGAAAATTATTCTGAACAAATGTATCTAACAAGTTTGAAAATAAGGCAGAGTTCTAAATTCTCATGTGAGTTATCACGTGAGAAATTTGGACTTTGAGGAGACTTTGTGGTAAACACTTGTATAAAATTTGTTCTAACTTGGATTTTCTCATTCAATGTTTTCATCCAGAATTGAAAACAATGTAATCCTACTTCTCAATACTCCACAATAAAACTTTAAAACAAATACACCCACAGCTGGAAAAAATTAACCACTGATGTGTAGTCCTTGTGGCTTAATAAACTCTCATTCTTTGTCCAGAGGATTTAGAGAACTACACAAGTATAGTAAGTTGTTTTCTTCTATGTTTACTTTCACACATAAGTTAATAATATCTGTTACTGAAACTGCTACTGACTTGTGTAATTTGGGTTATTACAGAAAACGATATGCTCCATTAGTCTGTTTGGTGTAATTTGGGTTATTACAGACAACGATATGCTCCATTAGTCTCTGTTTGGTGTAATTTGGGTTATTACAGACAACGATATGCTCCATTAGTCTTTGTTTGGTGTAATTTGGGTTATTACAGACAACGATATGCTCCATTAGTCTTTGTTTGGTGTAATTTGGGTTATTACAGACAATGATATGCTCCATTAGTCTCTGTTTGGTGTAATTTGGGTTATTACAGACAATGATATGCTCCATTAGTCTTTGTTTGGTGTAATTTGGGTTATTATAGACAACGATATGCTCCATTAGTCTTTGTTTGGTGTAATTTGGGTTATTACAGACAACGATATGCTCCATTAGTCTTTGTTTGGTGTAATTTGGGTTATTACAGACAACGATATGCTCCATTAGTCTTTGTTTGGTGACTTTATTATATGGAAATCTGAATTCATCTTCTGCATTAACTGTCAGTTAAAAAAACATACATTATTGTGTGCAATATAATCTTTCTAAGTACTAAAAAAAAAGCAGCAATGTTCAGTCTTCTTTTTAAGAACCTCCATTTTAATAGTCTATCTTTTCGAATATTAAATATGAGATCCAAATATCCATGTTGAGTCAATGTGCTGCATTTTACTGCTTCATCTTGACATCCAGTTGTGATAAATTTGTGTTTCCAAATCTTCTGAAAGCATAACAAATAAAAAAATAAATAAATAAATAAATAAATAAATAAATAAATAAATTTCTTCAGTAGAGACTGATAAATGTAATAAATGCATTCATATGCACAGATAAAGTTTAACGCTGCAGACGTGGATTCGCTTGCATATTGCAATTCATTATCATAGTTGGAAAAGAAAATCATGGTAAACTCAACATATTTAATGCTGCAACTGCATTTCAAGTGATTAACAATACTAAATTGAAGAACATATTAATTTTGGAGCAATGTATCTGAACTAAGCAATCCAATTGAGTAGCAGATGGAATTAACAGAAATTAAGTATGTGTCAGTTCCATTATGTAACGAACGTTTAATATATTAGCTTACTTTGAAATATTACTTAATTAAAAAAATTAAATATGTGCCGAAAAACTATTTTGTTGCATGTATGTGTTCTTTAAATCCTCCTTCTACCTTTTGCATATGCCCTAAAGTTTCCCCAAACTTTTACAATTACCAAGTTTCGAAAATAATGCTCTCATTTTATTATCTACTATCTTAACATGAGACCAATGTATAATTGTTTGCACAACAACAAAAAATCGAATAATTCTGTCGTGATTTTTAAATATTGTGACTAATTTTAGAGTGAAAAATGTCGCTACTTTTACAACAATATTATGCTATAACCTGGAAATATTAAATTTATTAATAGTTGAATGAAACAATAAATGGAGAGTGCAAGTAATTGCAAGTCAGATCCGATCTAGTGTTGGGGTGTGGGGTGTGTGTGTCCAATATGTCAAAGGGGCCCTGACTTTTCTCAAAAGGATACGATGCAAAAGTCTGTCTTTATACTCCAATGTACAGAACGTTTGTGTGTGCAAGGTTGTTTTGTTTTGTTTTTTTGTTTTTTTTTGGTGGGGGTGGGGGTGGGGTCTAAATACCCCATACTCATTCCTGCAATCCGGCCCTTAGATTGTATGCATCATGCAACTACGATTAGGTATCATATAATTACCACCAGCTATACAACAGTGAGAAGTTAAAGGGCAATACTACTACTACTAATAATAATAATAATAATAGTAATATACCAACCTTTCAATTGTATACTGCAAGTAACTTTTTCTCTGTTGAAGATGTTATCCCATTGTAGACGAAACAAACAATTGCCATCGGACGGCAAGAGCAACACGTAATATGTCAACCCAAAACTCAGTACAAGACTAATCAATATATATAAAAAAAAAAACTGTCATTATGCTAACTATTTAAGCAGGTAAACTTAATTCCTAAAACTAGTGGACATTTTTTAAAAGAATTATTCCTCTACCATTAATCTATAATCTAACATGGACAATGTGAGACCCAGGTTATCAGATTACATGATGGAAGAATGAGCTTCTTCAAAACATAGTGTCCTATGGGGCATTTAAAATGTATAAACATCAAAATTAAATACGGCAATATTTATTAACTTATCAATGATATTAGTTCATTTACATAGATCAGTTTTTATGAAACATCTATAAAGAAAACAGCTTATTTGATATATAACAATAAGTCATATCTGAGTGAATATGTACAAAGGCGCATATAGTTAAAAGTGCACCCTCTATGGTGCCTCAGATAAACTCCAGGGATGCTGCAAGCTGACCGACAGTGTACATGTAGAAGAGTACATTCAAACAGAGATTCGTGCGCGAGCCACGTTTAGCAACAACTGTAATATGCTGCTTAGAAAGTCATTTAATATACTTCTGCAACAAGTTCGCTGTTGTATACTTCTATGACGACAAGAGTGTTGATATTGTGAACAAACCAAAAATAAGATCAACCTCCAGTCGTGTCCATGTGGGTGCTGCTATTTGACTATGAAACAGAAGACATTGATGAAAGTCGGAGAGATATCAGAAGATTCAAGGATTACGAAGGAAGGGTTCTTTGTCTTGAAAGAGGTAAGTTATCTTTATTCATTTCTATTTACTATTTTCGCATATGGAATACTCAAGGTGTATAACCAGAATAATCGATTATATAAGCATAAATTCATATGGTTGTATAAAAATGGACCAAGGTCTTGCTCCAGCCTCCAGTTAAGTTACAAGACCGAATTGAACTTGACAGTGATTATAAACTACACCACTCGATGAGTGGCCCATTAACATTCTCTGCCCATAACAACATAACAAACCCGGAAACCCCAAATCGGCCTTGAACCTTATTCGGGCCCTTAACATAGACTGCCCAATTGTAACGGTCACTACCTCCACCAATAATACTGGCCACCATGTACAGCCAATCGTGTGCTAAAACATGTGGTTAAACCCTACAAGAACAACTGCAACAACAAATTAATCTACATCTGCACATGCACTAGCTTACACTTGTGACATAAATTTTATTGCAGGTAAAGCTGGAGAACAGTCTTTTTTATCAGCCAATGATGAGTAAATCCATGATAAAGGAAAGCAAGGCAAAGATGATCTTGTTGCATGTGACAAAGAATTAATAGCAACAGAAGAAAAGTGTCAAGGAAGAAAGCCAAAAAACACAGCAAATGAAATGGAAAGTGAGTTGTTAGAAGATCAGGAGATCTCGAGACAGAGAACCTCTCTGAAAAAGAAAGTAATAGAAAATAAACCGGAGGGGACACACATGAAAGTGGAAATTTCAGCCAAAAAGTTCAGACCATGGAATATTTCAGGAAGAAGAAAGATGTAAGTTCACAACAAAAAGTGTCTTCCATGTAAGCCCTCCCACTCCAAATATATATATTTCCTATTCCTACATTATGCCCATGAGGACTTTAAAGTACCAGGTTAAACCAGCTCAGTTATATGCAAAGTGCAATTATGGCTAATTTATTGTTTTTAATTTTTTTAAATTTTCCCCAGAGTGGAAGTGCTAGGTCAGCAATAGAAAACAGGGCTGGTCAGCTTGTGGGAAACATTTTTCCTTTGGCTTTACTTAGTTAAAGTGTAGATAAAAGTATCTGGTTTATTTCTTTAATATGAGATTGGTTTGTAATATAATTCATATCATGATTTTAACAATTATATTTTTCCAACAGTACAGAACATATACTAGTATTAGCAATTTCCATTTGCATACAGCACAAAAGCCATCATTTTTTATAACTAACCTATGAAGTTTAAAATTTAAAGAAGAAAAGTGCCAACCTAAGGTCCAGCAAGTTCTTAAAGTTAATTTGTAAAACTGGCATTAGCCCAGAACTTTATAATTAGATTCATAAGCTAATACATATTAAGAAAACTAGAACTAATTGTGTTACTCTTCAATTACTCTGCAAAACCAGTTTGTATTGGACCACATGAATGTTTCATTTTCCTATTTACCATTGTATATTATCTTTTAAAGGATCACATGTTAAGATGAAAAAAAGATCATTAAAAAATTCTATTTTTCTAGGCAGAGAAAAAGAGAATAGTTGCAAGTAATGCAGTAACCCCACAAATGGTTCATCAGTGTTCACCACCATTCCAAGAGTCATCACAGTGACAGTCACCAAACAACTACAAGAACACCAAGAAGAAAATCCCCCATATACTTGTCATCATATAAAAAAAGTCACCATTACAGATCCTGCAGAGACGGACATCTCCAAGATATTTATCAGTCACCAACATCTATGCAAGCTGGTCTGATACAGAAAGTATCAACCACAATTTAATTGGAAGTTGCCTTCAGCACATATCCATCACAATTAAGCAGCTTTCCTTCTAATGACAGTACAAGCTTGGCCATTCAGCTGTCTAAATAATATGTTAAAAGTGCCATTGAAACCGAACAACAATTGTGTTTTTCCTAAGCGTGTCATGCCAAACACTAATTGGAACAAATTCTTCATTTCCATTCCAGACATTATTTTTCAACATTTCAAGTTAGCCTGCTAGCCTAAATTCCATGATCAACTGAAAATGCCTATATTCCAAAAGAAGAATCTCAAATTGAAATTAATTTTGTGCCAGACTATATATACATACTAGTTTTTATCTTTTCCTCATTTGAAAACAAAAAAAAAACAT
Source organism: Unio pictorum (assembly GCA_030141615.1). Classification (NCBI taxonomy): domain Eukaryota; kingdom Metazoa; phylum Mollusca; class Bivalvia; order Unionida; family Unionidae; genus Unio; species Unio pictorum. The sequence goes on from JARLTB010000067.1 coordinate 2,121,902, forward strand.
GCATAACTGAATACTAATTACCACTGGATTTTAATATAGCTGTGAAAGTCTCTTTGTAGGTGTTAAAAAAAAATTTTATGATAGAAAACTTTATTCTTGTTTTGAATTTTTGTCAAAAATTACTTGTATTAAAATTACAAATCAAATGATATGCTTGGTTTTTGTTGTGGGTTTGCTCACTTGAGCAAAACCTTTCTCAAAATCTTCACATAAGCAATTTCCCTGCTCATGCAACTTTCACATGTGCAGACTTGCTCAAGTGAGCAGTCTTGCTCATGTGAGGTGAGCAATCTTGCTCACATGAGTTTATAGTAACAATTCTTGCTCATGTGATTTTCATCTTTTTCTTTAAATCTAATGCTCACGTGAGTTCTACCTAATTTGCATGTTAAAATGCACATGAGACTAACCCGAGTTAGATCTCATGTGAGAATCTTATGTGCAGAAGGGTAGGCATTTTTGGTGTGGGGGGGGGTAATCCATAGATATAAGGTACATAGTGGAGTAATCTGTAGATTTATAGTACAGATTGAGTTCATCTGTAGATATATAGTACAGAGTGGGGTAATCTGTAGATATACGGTACAGAGTGAGGTCATTCATAGATGTATGGTACAGAGTGAGGTCATTCATAGATGTATGTACAGAGTGAGGTCATCTGTAGATATATGGGCAAGAGTGGGATCATCTGGATGTGTATCATACAAAGTGGAGTCATCTGGTTATGTATACAGAGTGGAGTCATCTGTAGATATATGATACAGAGTGGGGTCATGTAATGATATGTGCCACAGAAGAGATGACGTATGGTACAGATTGCTCAAGTGACAAGGCCCACAACAGGGTAAATAAATATTGTGTCCAAAGAGAATATAAAATTAAAATTATTTTATGGATAATTTGTGAAAAGGTACATACTGCTACAAAGACCCAAATCTGTTGATATATAATGCTACAAACGATGAAGCACTATACTCATAATGATAATTAAACTGAGATTATAGACCCAAATCTGTTGATATATACTGCTACCAAGACCCAAATATGTTGTTATATACTGCTACAAAGACCCAAATCTGTTGATATATACTGCTACAAAGACCCAAATATGTTGATATATACTGCTACAAAGACCCAAATATGTTGATATATACTGCTACCAAGACCCAAATATATTGATATGTACTGCTACAATGACCCAAATAGGTTGATATATACTGCTACAAAGACCCAAATATGTTGATGTATAATGCTACAAAGACCCAAATCTATTGATATATAATGCTACAAAGACCCAAATCTGTTGATATATAATGCTACAAAGACCCAAATATGTTCATATATAATGCTACAAAAGACAAATCACTATACCTGTACTCATAATGATAATTAAACTGAAATTACAGACCTAAAATTGATGGGATCTGCTGTTACAAAGACCCAGATCTGTTGGTATGTACTGCTACAAAGACCCAGATCTGTTGGTATATACTGCTATAAAGACCCTGATCTGTTGGTATATACTGCTACAAAGATGAAGAACTATGGTCGTAATGATAATCAATCTGAGATTAGCCCAGTTGATGTATGTTGTGGTGTTCCACAGGGATCTGTTCTTGGACCTGTTCTCTTCATTCTGTACATTCAGCCGCTCTAAAGTGTCATAGATCATCACCCAGTGTCGCACCAATTGTACGCTGATGACACCCATATATACAAGTCTAGCCACCAAACTGAAGTTGATGCTACCATCCATGGAGTAGAGAAGTACATTTCGGATGTGAAATCATGGATGACATGTAACAAGCTGCAGATGAATGATGATAAAACTGAGGCTATTCTGATCACAACACAAAGACTTTCTCATTCACATCCTTTACCTCAGACAATAAATATCAGCTACACCAACATTAAATTCTCAGTCAGTATGGAATCTAGGTGTTACTCTAGACAGTACTCTCACATTGCACCAATATGTCATGAACATCTATAGTGCTGCATATCTTGAATTGAGACGCATTAGTTCCATTCGTAAATATCTTTCAGTTGATGCCACTAAAACACTTGTGTGTTCATTAGTACTTTCAAGACTGGACTATTGTAACTCAATTCTGTCTGGTTCATCACAATATTTACTCCAGAAACTTCAAAACACAGCTGCATGGATCATCTTTAGAGTACCTCGATCAGAGCACACCTCACCACTGCTCTGTACCCTACATTGGCTATCAATTCGATACAGAATCAAACGCAAAATTTGTTCTCTGTGCTATATTTCAATGACAGACTCCAGTCCAACATACCTATCCAGTCTCACCCATGTGTATACACCAACTAGATCCTTATGCTCTTCTTATGATAATCGTATACTCATTGTTCCCAAGGTGAAAACAAAGTCATATGGACAATGTTCGTTTGCATACCAGGGCCCGGCAATGTGGGACGAATTTCCCATTGAAATTAGACACAAAGATACAGTGGTCCTTTTTAAGAATGCTCTCAAGACTCACCTGTTTTGACTGCAGGGACAAACTTAGCGACCTAATCATGTTTTGTATCTTATGTTTTCAGCATGTTTTCATGTTTTCCAATTTCATTGCTTTTGTCATTTGTTGTTCTATAGTTTAGTCATTATCATTATTGATGGTGTAAAGCACTTAGAGCTTTGAAAGATTAGGCGCTATACAAATTCCTCATATTATTATTATTATTATTATTATTATTATTATTATTATGGACCCAAATAAGCTGGTATGTACTGCTACAAAGACTATGATCTGTTGGTATATACTGCTACAAAGACTCTGATCTGTTGGTATATACTGCTACAAAGACCCAGGTCTGTTGGTATATCCTGCTACAAAGACCCAGGTCTGTTGGTATATCCTACTACAAAGACTATGATCTGTTGGTATATACTGCTACAAAGACTCTGATCTGTTGGTATATACTGCTACAAAGACTCTGATCTGTTGGTATATACTGCTACAAAGACTCTGATCTGTTGGTATATACTGCTACAAAGACTATGATCTGTTGGTATATACTGCTACAAAGACTATGATCTGTTGGTATATACTGCTACAAAGACTCTGATCTGTTGGTATATACTGCTACAAAGACTCTGATCTGTTGGTATATACTGCTACAAAGACCCAGCTCTGTTGGTATATCCTGCTACAAAGACCCAGGTCTGTTGGTATATCCTACTACAAAGACTCTGATCTGTTGGTATATACTGCTACAAAGACTCTGATCATTTGGTATATACTGCTACAAAGACCCTGATCTGTTAGTATATCCTGCTACAAAGACCCAGGTCTGTTGGTATATCCTACTACAAAGACTCTGATCTGTTGGTATATACTGCTACAAAGACTCTGATCATTTGGTATATACTGCTACAAAGACTCTGATCATTTGGTATATACTGCTACAAAGACCCAGCTCTGTTGGTATATCCTGCTACAAAGACCCAGGTCTGTTGGTATATCCTACTACAAAGACTCTGATCTGTTGGTATATACTGCTACAAAGACTCTGATCATTTGGTATATACTGCTACAAAGACTCTGATCATTTGGTATATACTGCTACAAAGACTCTGATCTGTATATACTGCTACAAAGACTCTGATTCGTATATACTGCTACAAAGACTCTGATCTGTATATACTGCTACAAAGACTCTGATCTGTGTATACTGCTACAAAGACTCTGATCTGTATATACTGCTACAAAGACTCTGATCTGTATATGCTGTTACAAAGACTCTGATCTGTATATACTGCTACAAAGATGAAGAACTATGGTAACGTGATAATGATAATCAAGCTGAGATTATTGGTCCAGTAGATGAGCACTTTAGTGGTATTGATAAATTTAATAAGATCATTGACCAAGCCTACTTTGCATTACTTGATGACAGCTTTTGGTCTAATTTGCAGTTGGGTTAGATAGAAGAGAAAATAAAGTAACTTTGTATTGTAGTTACTATATACAAGTAGCTACCTACAAACATGTCTTCTGACCATGGAACATATTAATTTGAAAGAGGTCTAGCTACTGTCTGTAAATACCAACATACAACAATAAAAATCTCCAGACCAGGGGACTTATTAACTTTAAATAAGTGTGACATATTAACTTGACAATAATGTAGCTACTCAAAGCAACTACCAACATACAAAAAAAAAAAAAAAATAATAATCTTCAGACCATGGATCTTCTGAACTTGATAAGAGTGTAGCTACTCAATGTAACCACCAACATACAAAAAATAATATCTTCTGATGACAGGACCTATTAACTTGGAAATATAATAATCACTGTCTGCAAGCACCTACCTACAAACATGCTCCTGATCATGGGACGTACTAACTTCACCAATCCATCTAATAAAATCTGATAATTTCCTGTGTCTGTCTTCACAATCTTTTCTGTAACAAGAAATAAAATGATTGTCAATGATGTTTACATAGTACTTGAAAAATTGTCATTAAGGTCAAAGTTATAATTAGTTTCTGGAGTAAATATTTAGATAATACAGTCTGACCCTGCTATGGCATGCTCTGTTATAAAACAAATTTAGATTTAACAGTGTTGTGGCATGGCTCCCAAAATTTCATATACATGTAATTTTCTTGTACATGACAAAAAGATTGTTTCTTAAAAGAACGAAGAAAACCTCGTAAAATGTTTATTATCATTTTATGAAAGAGATTGTGTATGAATAATACAAGATGATCATGGTGTGGCTCCTGAAATTTTATACACAATTTTCTTGAACATGAAAACATAGTTTTCTTCTTCTTAAAAGTACAAAAAATAACATGTAAAAAGTTTATTCAGGGATTGTGCAGGGCTTTGGAAATGTCAACAGTCGCAAAATGTCTTTTCTTACTGGCGGCGAAATATACCATCTGGCAATTTTTAAATTGGCAACATTGATGACTGTTTGAATTTGTATATATAACTCTTGGTCTGGAGTGGAGTTTCAGAGACTCCATGAATGGAAGCCACAAACTTGACATAAAATGCACTGAAATTTGTATACTGTTACATAAACAAATTCTTTGTCCACATTGACAAACCATCTTAACTCTGCATTGTTTATCATAATCTGCTTATGTTGACATCTAGCATGAGTATTGTATGTTGTAAGATATTCACTTTTTTTTATTGTTGACATTTTTGGAAGCGAAGATCAGCCAAACAAGACACTGTCCCAAAATCTATCTTTCACTGGATTTTCGACCACTTGCTGGTAATTAATATATTTACATAGACTGACATTTGCATGTGGATGGTAAGTAAAATTCCTCTTCTTTTCACTCAGAATTAAATCCATTAGAAGACTCAAATTTGTTTAAAGTAATCGCCATCATTAGACAAGCATACTTGTCTGTTAACCCTTTTTTAAATTTCTGACGCAAGTGTGGAAGGCAGCATGCATGGAAGGCAGCATAACTTCACCATCATAAATGTAAAAAAAAAAAAAAATTCAATTAAAAAAAAGATCAATAGACAGGGAGGAACAGTTTCTACAATTGACCAAATGATGGCCTATTCCTTTTTTAAAAATGTATCCAGATACAACAGCTTGCTGAAATTAAGAAAAACAGATTACGTTTGAAGCACCAATTGCAATGGAAATGTACCAAGCAAATGGAAACAAATTAGTCTCAGTCATGCAATACAATTATTTGATGTTCCGCCACAATAAGAATTGGGCATTTGTTTGGTTCTCAAGGTGTTCCTTCAGCAGTTACTTCAGTAACGCATGCACCTTTATCAAAGAAAGCTGACTACAATCTTCAATAAAAACATAGAATCTTTCTTCAAAGGAAGTCAGTACCAAACTTAATAAAAACAATGGAATCTGATGGATTGTTTCATTTTCCAATGTGACTGGAACACATTTACTATGCCATGAAAGTTTCTTTTTTAAAGAAAAAAGTTTATACTCATGAACACTACCAATGCAAACTAACTTTTACTGACTTGGGATATACTGAAAAGTAAATGAGCTTCATCATCCGTTATGTGACTGTGCTATTTTTTTCAACTCAATTTAGACCTATATGACCTGTGACAAAATTACTGAATATTTTAAAGCTCTGTCTGTGTGCATATTTTTGATGGAATCACATGTATTGTGGATTCAATGTATATGATGAGGTTCGACGGCAAGTACACAGTGTAGATTCTCTATTCATGCTATACATTAGACATGTATATATAAACAGTATTCACGTATATGTACCAATTTGTGGTTCTCTAAATAAAGTAAAATATTATATATGCCTTCTGTTTTCACTACAGGTGTATTTCTCATTTAATATACATCAATTTAAAATGGTAACTGTGCCAACGAAGAATGTAATTTTGCGCCAGCATTTATTACCCTGTACATTTTTTGGGATACATCATCTGGTTCCTTATAACACAGTTCAGTCTAAAACACAGTCAGGTTCTATTACTCCCAACTACCGTGTTATGGAGGGGTCACATTGTTACTCTTATCTTCCTTATAATTCTATTTATTTATACATGTTAAAGCTTCCTACTGGAGTACTAATATTTTCTCTTTCTCCTCTTATCTTGAAATAATATGCATATATATGTTGATCAGCATAATTTGTTTAAACAATTACTGCCATTACCACACCCTCCATTACCATCATTCTCATGACCAGAGTAATCTTGATTATCCTCCTCCTCTTCATCATCATCATGATAAATATCACCATCATTATCATGATAAACATCACCATCATTATCATGATAAACATCACCACCATCATCATGATAAACATCACCATCATGATAAATATCACCATCATCATTATCATGATAAACATCATCACCATCATCATGATAAACATCACCATCACTGTCATGATCATAATCACCATCACTATTCTCATGATTATCATGACCAGAGTGATTCTGATTATCCTCCTCCTGATCATCATCATAATTACCATCACCATCATTGTCATGATAAAGATCATTATCATGATCATTATCACCAATATCATCATGATTACCATCACCATTATCATTATTATAATTCTTTCATTCTATAAATCAATAGACATAACTGTATTGTTCTCTTTCCCTCGGTCTTTGGGAAGGACACTGAGCTTCCATTTTCTTGGTATGATATAACCAATAATGTCTTTAAAAAAAACTATTAAAATCCAAGCAACACACTCTGTTACTTATCAATAACTGAGACCTAGCTTTAATGCAGTCAATATATATGAAATACCTTTTGAGGGTACAAACTTGCTAACAATTATTTTGGTAACATCAGGGTAATGTTCCTGTAGTAACCTGGCCACTTTATCCACAAACCCATTCATCTCCTCGTTGTGTGTCTATGGAAGTAAAGAAAGAAATGATACTGGTTCAACATTATGCCTTGAAAGAACAGTTCCAGAACAGAAAATATGGATGGGGGAAAAAATGGCATAAATGTAATATATCCTATATTTGTGAGTCTTAATGTGGGAGATAAGATTTTTAAAATCTGTGACATTCTCTGTTAGGAAAATGATCTTTCCCATATTTGTGAAAGCACAAAATGGAAAATGATGTTTTTTGCATTTACAAATAAATGCAACATAGCTAGTAGTGAAGCTTAAAAATAAATGAGTGGTAGCAAGCTTATATAGAAAATACAAGAATCAGGAAATATAACAACCAATATGAAAGACTGATACATCAGGAAATGTACAACCGATGTGAAAGACAGATAAATCAGAAAATGTACAATTGATATTAAAAACTGATACAACAGGAAATGTACAACCAATATGAAAGACTGATACATCAGAAAATATAACAACTGATAGGAAAGACTGATACATCAGGAATGCACAACTGATATGAAAGATGGATTCATCAGGAAATGTACAACCGATATGAAAGATGGATACATCAGGAAATGTACAACCGATATGAAAGATGGATTAATCAGGAAATGTACAACCGATATGAAAGATGGATACATCAGGAAATGTACAACCGATATGAAAGATGGATTCATCAGGAAATGTACAACCGATATGAAAGATGGATACATCTGGAAATGTACAACCGATATGAAAGACTGATACAACAGGAAACAACAATCAATAAGAAAGACTGAAATATCAGGAAATAAAACAACCAATATGAAAGATGGATACAACAGGAAATGTACAACTGATATGAAAGACTGATACAACAGGAAATATAACAACCAATGTGAAAGATGGATACAACAGGAAATAAAACAACCAACATGAAAGATGGATACAACAGGAAATGTAACAACCAATATGAAAGACATCCAATCAGGAAATAAAACAACCAATATGAACGACTGATACATCAGGAAATATAACAACTGATATGAAAGACTGATACAACAGGAAATATAACAACCGATATGAAAGACATCCAATCAGGAAATATAACAACCAATATGAAAGATGGATACAACAGGAAATGTACAATCGATTTGAAAGACTGATACAACAAGAAATATAACAACTGATATGAAAGACATCCAATCAGGAAATAAAACAACCGATATGAAAGACTGATACATCAGGAAATATAACAACCAATATGAAAGGTGGATAAATCAGGAAATATAACAACTGATATGAAAGACTGATACAACAAGAAATATAACAACTAATATGAAAGACTGACACATCAGGAAATAAAACAACCAATATGAAAGATGGATAAATCAGGAAATATAACAACCGATATGAAAGACTGATACAACACTGATACAACAAGAAATATAACAACTGATGTGAAAGACTGATACATCAGGAAATATTACAACTGATATGAAAGACTGATGCATCAGAAAATATAACAACCAATAGGAAAGACAGATACAACAGGAAATATAACAACCAATATGAAAGACGGATACAAGAAGAAATAAAACAACTGATATGAAAGACTGATACATCAGGAAATATAACAACTGATATAAAATTACAATTATATGTAATTTATCTACATGAATCCATGTTATATAATGTCATAACCAAAATTATACGTGATTTATCTACATGAAGTTTCTGTCATATTACACTATGATTTAGCATGTCCTAACTAGAATTTCATCAATGGCAATAGTTAAAAAGAATAGATAACAACTAAAGAAAATAATCAGACATACATCAGAACCTGAGTCTACCACAAATCCTGGCCTTGATTCCATGTAAGTGAAGAATTCCTCTACAAGCTCTGCCACCACTCGCCCTGATGGTGGATCCTTCCTGTTTTCCATTAAGAAATAAGTAAAACACAGCAAGTTTATAGGCTGTATAGCTTTATGATATACTTGTTGCTAAAGAGCCCATGGCAATAATACTATGTTGCAAATATGTTATCTCAAATCAAGAAAACTGGACAATGATGTGGTATGCTTTCATGTATACAGGCCTATGGTAACACAAGATTGGACAATGATATAATGTTATGCTTTCATGTGTGCAGGTTATGGTGATAAAAGATTTGACAATGCTATAATGTTATACTTTCACTAATAAAGGCCTATGGTAATTCAAGATTGGATAATGCTATAATGTTATATTTTCATTTATACATACCTACAGTAAAGCAAACTGGACAATGCTATTATGTTTTTAAGTGTGAAGGCCTATGGTAATACAAGAGTGGACATTGCTATAATGTTTTGATTTAATGCATATAGGCCAATGGTAAGAAAGGATTGGACAATATGATAATGTTATGCTCTAATGTATACTGGCCTATGGTAATACAAGATTGGATAAGGGTATAATGTAATGATTTCATGCATACAGGCCTATACAAGATTGGACAATGCTATAATGTTGTAATTTAATGTATACAGGCCTATGGTAATACAGGATTGGACAATGCTATAATGTTATGATTTCATGCATATAGGCAAACGGAAATACAGGATTTGACAATGCTATAATGCTATGATTTACTGTATACAGACCTATGATAATAAAAGATTGGACAATTCTATAATGTTTTGATTTAATGTATACTGGCCTATGGTAATATAAGATTGGACAAGGCAATAATGTTGTGATTTAATGTATACAGGCCTATAGTAATATAAGATTGTCTATAATGTTGTGATTTAATGTATACAGGCCTATAGTAATATATAATTGTTTATAATGTTGTGATTTAATGTATACAGGCCTATGGTAATACAAGATTGTCTATAACATTTTGATTTAATGTATACAGGCCTATGGTAATACAGGATTGTCTATAATGTTTTGATTTAATGTATACAGGCCTATGGTAATACAAGATTGTCTATAATGTTGTGATTTAATGTATACAGGCCTATGGTAATACAAGATTATCTATAATGTTGTGATTTAATGTATACAGGCCTATGGTAATACAAGATTATCTATAATGTTGTGATTTAATGTATACAGGCCTATAGTAATATATAATTGTTTATAATGTTGTGATTTAATGTATACAGGCCTATAGTAATATATAATTGTTTATAATGTTGTGATTTAATGTATACAGGCCTATGATAATACAAGATTGTCTATAATGTTTTTATTTAATGTATACAGGCCTATGGTAATATACGATTGTCTATAATGCTGTAATTTAATGTATACAACCCTATGGTCATACATGATTGGACAATACTATAATGTTATGATTTAATGTATACAGGCCCATGGTAATACAAGATTATCTATAATGTTGTGATTTAATGTATACAGGCCTATGGTAATACAAGATTATCTATAATGTTTTGATTTAATGTATACAGGCCTATGGTAATACAAGATTGTCTATAATGTTGTGATTTAATGTATACAGGCCTATAGTAATATTTAATTGTTTATAATGTTGTGATTTAATGTATACAGGCCTATGGTAATACAAGATTGTCTATAATGTTTTGATTTAATGTATACAGGCCTATGGTAATACAAGATTGTCTATAACATTTTGATTTAATGTATACAGGCCTATGGTAATACAAGATTATCTATAATGTTGTGATTTAATGTATACAGGCCTATGGTAATATATAATTGTTTATAATGTTGTGATTTAATGTATACAGGCCTATGGTAATACAAGATTGTCTATAATGTTGTGATTTAATATATACAAGCCTATGGTAATATACGACTGTCTATAATGTTGTAATTTAATGTATACAGGCCTATAGTAATATATAATTGTTTAAAATGTTTTGATTTAATGTATACAGGCCTATGGTAATACAAGATTTTCTATAACATTTTGATTTAATGTATAAAGGCCTATGGTAATACAGGATTGTCTATAATGTTTGATTTAATGTATACAGGCCTATGGTAATATAAGATTGTTGTCAACATTCTGAAACATGGTTATATTTACATGATGTTGTATGGAGACCCAATGTGGCATTTATTTACTCAGTGTGGTAAAAGAGACCCAATGTGGCTCTTTTTACTTAGTGTGTTTAGTGTGCCCAATGTGGCTATATTTACATAGTGTGATAATATGACATGAATGTGGCAATATTTATGTAGTGTGGTAATGAGACCCAATGTGGCTATATTTATGTAGTGTGGTAAGAGTAACATTTCACTACAAGCAATGAAAGGCTAGTGTTCATATTGTCTCCTGGTTTGTGATGTTAAAATTCTACAATGGCAACACAAACAGATATTATAATATGTGATCAACTTAGCCCTAATACCTGGGAATAGCGGGAGAAGAAACTTGCATGAAGGGTACTATCAGCAAGTGATCCACATCTCTCAGTCGGGCTGGGGTTCCTTGTTTTGCATGAAAGTATGACAACACAGCCTTCATGCCAAAAAACACACCTGAAAAATAAACACACTCAGTACTAGAGACATGTCATGTAAGATAAACAACCTCAGCTACAGTGTGCACAAAAACTCAATTACCCATCCCCAATAAAATGCTCACTTAATTATATGACCCACTCAGCTAATTGCCACTTAAACACAATTACTGTCTTAACATAGGTGAACCTTAGTATTGCCAGAGCCAGCGCAACTTTTAGCAGATTGTATGCCAGTGAGGCATCAGCATCCAGACCAAGCTAAGTGTTCAGAGGGCAGTTGTGGTCCCCACACTACTTTACGCATGCGAAACGTGAACTATGTACCAACGCCATGCCAGGAAGCTGAACCACTTTCACAGCACAAATCTCAGGAAAATCCTCAACATCAAGTGGCAGGAAGAGGTTCCAGACACTGAGGTACTCGCCAAAGCAGGTCTCCCCAGCATCTACACCATCTTGATGCAGTGCCAGCTATGCTGAGTGGGACATGTTGTACACATGCCAGAACATCGGCTGCCTAAGAGACTTTTCTATGGCAAGCTACAGCAAGGACAGCGATCCCACAGAGGTCAGAAGAAATGCTTAAAAGACAATCTGAAAGCTGCACTGAAAGCATTCAATATTAACAGCAAGTGATCGAGTCACTTGGCATTCCTCTGTGCACAAAGGCTCCATGTTGTGCGAATCTAGCAGGACAGCATCTGCAAAGCTGAAGAGGCAAGCCAGAAAAGCACTTGCCATCAACCCTAATGGAGATGTCCCACTCATCCCCTATCCCTTATGCAAATGAACATTCTGGGCAAGGGTTGGCCTCATCAGTCACTTGCCCACACAGAGAATAGAACCAGCCCTTCAAACCCTTGGATGACTAGAGAGGTCCTCGTTGAATTGATGGATAAACAACACTGATTATGGTGATCCTTACAGCATTAGTGATTACTGTTATCCATACAGCAATAATGATTACAGTGATAGTTACAGCTTTCATTAGTGATTACTGTTATCCATACAGCAATAATGATTACAGTGTAAGTTACAGTTTTCATTAGTGATTACTGTTATCCATACACCATTAATGATTACAGTGAATTACAGCTTTCATTAGTGATTACTGTTATCCTTGTAGCATTAGTGATTACAGCAATAATTAGTTTTCATTAGTGATTACTGTTATTCATACAGCATTAGTGATTACAGTGATAATTATAGCTTTCATTAGTGATTACTGTTACTCATACATCAATAATGATTAGTGATAATTACAGCTTTCATAGGTGATTACTGTTATCCATACATTAGTAATTATAGTGATAATTACAGCTTATATCAGTGATTACTGTTATTCATACAGCATTATTGATTACAGTGATAATTACAGCTTTCATTAGCAATTTGAGTAATCCATACAAACAATTTAAAGTAATTGTACTATTCACATTGGTGATTACAGTTATCCTTACAACATGAGTGATTGTAGCAATTCTTACAACATCAATGATCACAGTAATCCCTTCTGCATTAGCAATAGCAGTAACACCTTCAGTATTAGTGATTAAAATGACCCCATACAGTACTCAGTTACCCCCCTGAGTATAGTGATTCCCTACTTCAATAATTATCACACAATTATGAAACAAATGAGGATGTAATAATGTGTAACAGCAAACTTACACAATACTGTGTAATACTGAATCTATGGGATAATGTGTAACAATAAACATAAATGATATTGTGTATTATCAAACCTACAAAATAACTTGTAAGAGGAAACTGTCAGGATAATGTGTGATAGAAACCTTGCAGTATACTGTGTAATAGAAAACTTCTAGGATAATGTGCAATAGCAAATGTAAAGGATATTGTGTAATAGGAAACATTCAAGATACTTTGCAATAGCAAATGTACAGGTACTGTGTAATATGAACATTCAAGATACTTTGCAATAGCAAATGTACAGGATACTGTGTAATATGAACATTCAAGATACTTTGCAATAGCAAATATACAGGATACTGTGTAATATGAACATTCAAGATACTTTGCAATAGCAAATGTACAGGATACTGTGTAATATGAATCATTCAAGATACTTTGCAATAGCAAATGTACAGGATACTGTGTAATATGAAACATTCAGGATACTTTGCAATAGCAAATGTACAGGATAATGTGTAAAAGGAAACCTTCAGGACACTTTGCAATAGCAAATATACAAGATAATGTGTAAAAGGAAACCTTCAGGATACTTTGCAATAGCAAATGTACAGGATAATGTGTAAAAGGAAACCTTCAGGATAATTTGCAATAGCAAATGTATAGGATACTGTGTAATAGGAAACCTTCAGGATACTTTGAAAAAGCAAATGTATAGGATACTGTGTAAGACCAAACATACAGGATACAATGAATGGATTTAATTTTGTGGCTATCAATTTCAATGGTTTTGCTACAAAAAATATTATTATGGTACTTTTCAAATTTGCAGATAGTGAAAGAAGCCCATGGTTTGCACAGAAGGATTACTGTTCACTGGTTCTTCAGCCATTACATCTACAATATTTGCATATGTATGTAATACAAATGGTTAAGTTTGACATAATAACTGGCACACACATCACAAATGGTTAAGTTTGACATAATAATTGGTACACACATAACAAATAGTTAAGTATGACATAATAACTGGTAGACACATAACAAACAGTTAAGTTTGACATAATAACTGGTAGACACATAACAAATGGTTAAGTTTGACATAATAACTGGTACACACATAACAAATGGTTAAGTTTGACATAATAATTGGTACACACATAACAAATGGGTAAGTTTGACATAATAATTGGTACACACATAACAAATAGTTAAGTATGACATAATAACTGGTACACACATAACAAATGGTTAAGTTTGACATAATAATTGGTACACACATAACAAATGGTTAAGTTTGACATAATAACTGGTACACACATAACAAATAGTTAAGTATGGCATAATATTTGGTACACACATAACAAATGGTTAAGTTTGACATAATAACTGGTACACACATAACAAATAGTTAAGTTTGACATAATAATTGGTACACACAAAACAAATGGTTAAGTTTGACATAATAACTAGTACAGACATAACAAATGGTTAAGTTTGACATAATAATTGGTACACACATAACAAATAGTTAAGTATGACATAATAACTGACAATGTTCAGATCTACATCCTGACAAATGTCTCACCTGAGGAGCCCCTGAGATCAGAGAATGTCCTCTCAGAGCTGAGAAGCTGTTCACATTTCTGTGTGATTTCATAGTCGTACTGAGATATACATCGCCTAGGGTCTGTGTTTAGAAGGTCTATGTACTGCTTTCGTACTGAAAATAAAAAACACATTGTTTTTTATATATATATATATATATATATATATATATATATATATATATAATGTCAGTTTATCTGAGCTATACTGCATGATTTCATATTTTCTTATACAAAGGTAGTAACCATTTTATTATTTACTCATTTTGCTTTTCTAAGAAAACTAATAAAAAGAAACACTACAAGAAACAAAAGAATTTGATGTATCTGGATTCCAAAGTAAATACACAACTGTAGTAAAACAAATATACAGTAACATTATCTATGCACACATAGCACTGCCCAGTGACCTTTGAACTTGCTAATCTCAAATGTTCAGTCATTCAGTCATTTTTAAAAAAAATCTCATTTAAGGTCTACTTCAAACTGAAATTTAGGGTCATATCATGAATGATGCCCTGAAAATTACTTTTCCAATGGGTCTGGAATGGAGGGATTTTGTTTTTCTTTTGATCCAACTAAATTCTAATTATCTAGGCATGATAGACTGGAGTTAGCTGGGTCACTTCCATACAATGTACAAGTTGCTGGAGATATTAACAAGCTCATTTCTGTACAATATATACACTGCTGGAGTTGTTAGCCAGATCAATTCTGTATAATGTACATGCTGCTGTAGTTGTTAGCTGGGTCATTTCTGTACAATGTGTATGCTGCTGGAGTTGTTAGCCAGATCAATTCTGTAGATGTACATGTGCTGTAGTTGTTAGCTGGGTCATTTCTGTACAATGTGTACGCTGCTGGAGTTGTTAGCCAGATCAATTCTGTAGATGTACATGTGCTGGAGTTGTTAGGTGGGTCAATTATGTATGATGTACATATGACTGGAACAACTGGCCTTGATGCAAGCTGCACATGTTCATCTGTTCTGTCATTGATAGTTTGGAATCATCAGATAAAGAAATGTTATTCTTTCAACTGAAATTCTCTAGACGACACAGGATTAAATGTTTGTTAGTGAATATAAAATTCATTTAGTTCTGAAGTGCAGTAGATTTTTCTTTGAAATGTTTTTTTTTCATTTAAAATCTAGTCTAAATTGTAGTCCAATTTAACAATGTGGATCAATTTTTTTGGAACCCATGTAATTCTGATTAGCAAAAATTAGCAAGAAAATATATTTTGAGGGAATTTCAAGATGCAGAAAGACTCATGTATTGTCACTGTTACTACCCGGTATAGATGACATTTGAAATTTCTATCATTTGCTTGAATGTTGCTACCTGGTATAGATGACATTTGGAATTTCTATCATTTGCTTGATTGTTGTTGGAGGTACCAGTGGAAATAATTCTTCTTCATCAGCATGGTTTATAATTTTTATGGCTCTTGCTTTCTTCAGTTGCATTATTTTTTAAAGTTAGTGCTTAGATAGACTTGAAAAATGGGACATCTGAGTGAGACAAGATATAAAATAACTGTAATAAATCTTTCTATTTTTGTATAGACTATGAGTCAGAACCATATGATTGGCTTTTGATTAGTTCTGCTAAATAGGTCTTTAATGATAAGAATGATATTTACAATCCTGCAAGTCTCACATTTGTTGTCAAACATTCATCACTGGATATTGCAGATATCACATTCTATCATCTGCTTAACTGAAAGTTTTTATTTGACTCAGGGACCTCCTTCACATTGTCAACTTTATCATCTCTACTTTCAAATGGATCAAAAGCTTCTTTTAATCTGGCAGACAAATGTAATAAAACAAAGTTCTAGCATCTGGTGCATGAGCATTACATAGTTTGCTTACTATACTACTTTTGACATAGATGTTATGCAGTATGAAGCAGTGCAGTATGAAAAAATACTGCATGATACTACAAATGTAAAGTTAATGAAGAATAAAAGGAGTAAATAATATTTTGCAGTATTATATTTATTACTGAGTAATATTATATTCATATTTTTGCGGTGTAATATTAATTACGGTATTAATAACTGACCTATGATCGAGAACATGATCAAGACAGTTTTATAAATTTAACAAGATCAGGTAATAAATTCATTATCATGTAAAATAAAAATCTCATAACAGATTAGTCTTCTTTTAATCTTTCATTTTTCAGAACAATGGACTTACTAGTCTAAGATTGACTAGACTGATTTTTTTTAACACTCGATGTACTACAGTCTGAAGATGATGGGATTAATTTTTCACAACAATGGACTTAGTTAAAATTTAACATGACTGGATAGAAGCATCTGCTGGAATGATTTTTAATTTCTCCTCATTTTGGTGATCAATAATTGTCACGCCTCCAAGATGTGTTTTATAAATCTATTTAATTCACAATATTGGTGTTCTAAATTTGTCACAAAATCTTTTTAAATCTATGTAATTCACAAATATTGGTGTTCTAAATTTGTCACAAAAGTTTTTTTAAATCTATGTAATTCACAAATATTGGTGTTCTAAATTTGTCACAAAAGTTTTTTTAAATCTATCTAATTCACAAATATTGGTGTTCTAAATTTGTCACAAAAGCTTTTTAAATCTATATAATTCACAAATATTGGTGTTCTAAATTTGTCACAAAAGCTGTATTAAACAAACTGAAACAGCCCAAATATTACTTTCAGTTTGCCCTCACCAGACAAACTTATCTTGTGTATAATGGGGTTTCTTCAAGTTGAAACCTTTCTTTGTATTCTGATTCATAAGGTTCTAAGGTGAATGTACACTTTAAAATGTTTCACAAAGAAGCAGTAACAACCAAAATCTTTGTTTTCCTTAGATTAATTATGTGGTAATTCTTTAACTGTGATACAGATACACATATTATTTAATTCCCTATGTACAGAACTATGAAAGGTAGTGAAATACACAGTGGTAAACAATCATCTTCCAAAATTCAAAACAATGTAGGATGCGTTGTCACCAGCACCAATATCAACACAATCAGTCTTCACACATTTCCAATATCTACACAATCAGTCTTCATACATTTTCAATATCTAAGCAATCAGTCTTCATACATTTCCAATATCTACACAGTCTTCATACATTTCCAATATCAAAACAATCAGTCTTCATACATTTCCAAAATATACACAATCAGTCTTCATACATTTCCAATATCTACACAATCAGTCTTCATACATTTCCAATATCTACATAGTCTTCACACATTTCTTCCAATATCTACACAATCAGTCTTCATACATTTCCAATATCTACACAATCAGTCTTCACACATTTCTAATATCTACACAATCAATCTTCACACATTTCCAATATCTACACAATCAGTCTTCATATATTTTCAATATCAACATAATCAATCTTCATACATTTCCAATATCTATACAATCAGTCTTCATACATTTCCATTATCAGGGCGAGGTCTTTCTCTTTGGTACTTAGACTTTTAGAACCAGTGTTAGCTTTTGCCTACTCATCTAAAACTGGCAAATGAAAGATGATTTATTGCATTGCAAATGTTTAATCAGCTCATGGGTTGTTATGAAATGTAGCACAACACAAAGACACTCTTGATTACAATTTGTATATTATAGCAGTTACAAAATACAGTAACTAAACATTTCAAAATCAATCTCTGGTAATCTTAGAATTCTGTATATTTATTATTTTAGACATAAAGCTGACCTCATGTAATGCAATGTTTTTCTCAGGAATCCAAGACTTAATGCTGTGTACTCATGTACTGCCTTTTTCCTAAGACCTGATGTAGTATACTCATGTACTATCTTTACCTAAGGCCTGATGTAATATACTCATGTACTACCTTTTTCTAAGGCATGGTGTAGTGTACTTGTGTACTACCTTTTTGTAAGAGTTGATGCAGCAATCTCATGTATAACCTTTTCCCAAGACCTGATGCAGTTTACTTGTGAACTCCCCTTTCCCTAAGAACTGAAGCAGTGCTCTCATGTGCTACCTTTTCCCAAAGACCTGATGCAGTGTACTCATGTACTACCTTTTATATATGACCTGATGCAATTTACTCATGTACTAGGGGCCCCGAGTGGAAAAGTGGTCTAAAGCGCTCTCCGTTAAGGATCACTGCCATCTCACCTCTGTCTGCATGGGTTCAAGTTTCAGATTTGGCCAATGTGAGTATGTGAGAAAGCTTGCCAGTAGCTTTTTGTGGGCCAGTGGTTCTTTCTGGGAGTTTACTCGGGTCCTTCCTCCACCATTAATTCTGGCCACCATGAATGGCCTATCATGTGCTGAAAAATGGCATTAAACCCCACAACAGCAACAACAATAACAACTCGTGTACTACCTTTTTTCTAAGACCTGATGCAGTGTACTCATGTGCTACCTGTTGCCTAAAAATACGCATGCTTGAACTCATTTGTGCTTACATACTCACCTGACATTTTATAATCTGCAAATTACATATTAAAAGTGTGATATGATTCAATGTACAATTTATTTTTAGGTTTGAGTTATTAAATTACCCTTTAATTGGTTTATAAATTAATTATTTAGTTTCTTTTTAGTTATGACTTATATACTGAAAACAGCATAAAATGGTTTTAAAAATGTGCACAATTAAGTCTGGTAAATACACTGTATGCACAGTTAAGTCTGGTAAATACACTGTATGCACAGTTAAGTCTGGTAAATACATATGCATGGTTAAGTCTGGTAAATACACTATATGCATGGTTAAGTCTGGTAAATACACTATATGCACAGTTAAGTCTGGTAAATACACTATATACATGGTTTAGTCTGATCAATACACTGTATACACAGTTAAGTCTGGTAAATACACTGTATGCACAGTTAAGTCTGGTAAATACACTGTATGCACAGTCTGGTAAATACACTTTATGCACAGTGAAGACTGGTAAATACACTATGCACAGTTATGTCTGATAAATACACTATATACACTGTGAATAATGATCAAATCACTGTATGCACAGTGAAGTCTGGTAAATACACTATGCACAGTGAAGTCTGGTAAATACATTATATGCACAGTAAAGTCTGGTAAGTACACTCTATGTACAAAGAATACTTGTATAAACACTATGCAGAGTGAAGTATGGTAAATCCACTTTATACACAGTGACTGAAAGTAAATACACTGTATAAACAGTGAAGACTAGTAAATACATGTTATACACAGTGAATGAAAGTAAATACACTGTATAAACAGTAAAGACTAATAAATACACTTTATACACAGTGAATGAAAGTAAATACTAGTACACTGTAAAAACAGTAAAGACTAGTAAATACACTTTATACACAGTGAATGAATGTAAATATACTGTATAAACAGTGAAGACTAATAAATAAACTTTATATACAGTGAATGAAGGTAAATACACTGTATAAAAAGTGAAGACTAGTAAATACACTTTACACACAGTGAATAAAGGTAATAATACTGTATAAACAGTAAAGACTAGTAAATACACTTTATACACAGTGAATGAAGGCAAATACACTGTATAAATAGTGATGACTAAAAAATACACTTTATATAGAGTGAATGAAGGTAAATACACTTTATAAAAAGTGAAGACTAGTAAATACACTTTACATGCAGTGAATGAAGGGAATAATACTGTATAAACAGTGAAGACTAGTAAATACACTTTATACACAGTGAATGAAGGTAAATATACGGTATGATGAGTGATGACTAGTAAATACACTGTATAAGCAGTGATGACTAGTAAATACAGTGTATAAGCAGCGATGACTAGTAAATATACTATATACACAGTGAAGACTTGTAAATACACTGTATACACTTTTACCTTGATATCTCATACATAATGGGGTCCAAAAACATAGACTGCACAGTAAGTGAGAGTGCAAGTCACCAAGGGATCTCTTTAACAATATAAAATGATACGATGCTTGCAAGACATTGAAAACTGCCAGGGGGACCTACTCTATAACAATATAAAATGATACTGTGCTTGCAAGACATCGAAAACTGCCAGGGGGACCTACTCTATAACAATATAAAATGATACTATGCTTGCAGGACATCGAAAACTGCCAGGGGGATCTACTCTATAACAATATAAAATGATACTATGCTTGCAGGACATCGAAAACTGCCAGGGGGACCTACTCTATAACAATATAAAATGATACTATGCTTGCAAGACATCGAAAACTGCCAGGGGGACCTACTCTATAACAATATAAAATGATACTATGCTTGCAAGACATCGAAAACTGCCAGGGGGACTTACTCTATAACAATATAAAATGATACTATGCTTGCAAGACATCGAAAACTGCCAGGGGGACCTACTCTATAACAATATAAAATGATACTAAGCTTGCAAGACATCGAAAACTGCTGGGGGGATCTAACTAGTCTGTTTGATGGCTGAATACAGCATTTGGAATAATTGTCAATAAAGCACTTTTTCTAATGAAGTTATTGGTTTTTATGTAAAAATTACCTTTATTTTCAAGATGTCAACTACTGAGAGATTGTTAACATTAATAGAATGGTTTTCAACAACCTTTACACATCTTAGAAAACATCGTGTATTACATCATTACTTTATGTTGCTAAAAAGTCTGGTTCCCTGATCTGTTTACTAAAAGCTTAGCTCTCTTCTTTTGTGAAATTCAACATTGGGAGCAAGGTAAGCAGGTAACCTGGCAAGTTATTGATTCAAATTAACAATCAAACAAGATTCATTTTATGAAGAAAAAAAACCATTTAGTTCATGAAACAGCCATTATCTTTGAGAGTCAACTGTTTTATTGTTCATGTAATAAAATATTGATGAGATTATTTCATTCCAAATAAAAGAGAAATGTCTTCTCATCTGTGAGAAAATTTCTGAGTGCCAGTTCAGGAATTACAAATTAACTACAAACTCTGAAACTAGCATTTCATTAATCAAATGTATCTGTGAAAAGAATTTTACTTCATCAAGTATTTATTTTGCTTGGTTGTCTATCATTGGTGATATGCTAATTTAAGGAAATTTAACTATAATACATTCTCCCAAAATATTTCAACGGAGTTAAACTGATCGCTTGAAATGAGTTGACCTGACAATAGTCCATGGCCTCTAGCACTTATACAGGTTTGATGTGCATGCTTTTAAACATCAGTCCACCCCACTTAATTCGATAAAAAGACATAATTGATGTGGTAATACGAGGATATCTTTTAATTCAGTGCAATAATGCAACAAATATTAACACAAATTAGGTATCAAAAAACTGTTGACACTTAATTAGGTTCTCACATAAATGCTTCTGGTGATAGCTGTTATACTAGAATGACAATTTCACGTTTGAATACAACCGGGCACATTGTATTTATCATCATTACACTTAAACCTAGCTAAAAGATATAACTAAAGCACATATTTTCACTTGAAAAAAATACTTTTTTAATTGGTACTTATTTATTAAAGTGCTGCCTCAAGTAGACATTAGTGATAATTTCATTGATTGAATTTTCATTCCATACTGTTATGTATGGTATACCAAGAATGTTGTTTGGAAAGAAATTTTTAACAAAATACATGACTTCTTATTTAAAGTTGATAATTTCATAATGTTTCAAATTTTTAAGATCATATACACTGTTTTTGATGATAAAATAAGAGATATATCAAGGTTTCAGTTAACAATTTTCATTGTAATTGTTTTCATTATCAACAAATAGAGATCAAATTTTTGGTACTTTCAAGTAAAAACAATGGGATCCATGACTAACCTCGCCTTACAAGCAAAGTCACGAGTTATTATGGTGCAAGTTATCATGGAAATGGTGTAGTGTGTAGTATCAAAAGCATTCTCAAGCCTTTGCAAAATAATGTATATGATGTAAAAAGAACATCATTCCTGGCTATGTATTAGATAGGTACAGTTTTCAACACCTTCTGCATTAGATAGGTACAGTTTTATCACCTTCTGCATTAGATAGGTAAAATTTTATCACCTTCTGCATTAGATAGGTACAGTTTTATCACCTTCTGCATTAGATAGGTAAAATTTTATCACCTTCTGCATTAGATAGGTAAAATTTTATCACCTTCTGCATTAGATAGGTACAGTTTTATCACCTTCTGCATTAGATAGGTAAAATTTTATCACCTTCTGCATTAGATAGGTAAAATTTTATCACCTTCTGCATTAGATAGGTACAGTTTTATCACCTTCTGCATTAGATAGGTAAAATTTTATCACCTTCTGCATTAGATAGGTACAGTTTTATCACCTTCTGCATTAGATAGGTAAAATTTTATCACCTTCTGCATTAGACAGGTACAGTTTTCAACACCTTCTGAATTAGATAGGTACAGTTTTATCACCTTCTCTATTAGATAGGTACAGTTTTATCACCTTCTGTATTAACAGTTGTCATCACCTTCTGTATTATATAGGTACAGTCTTTTTAACACCTTCTGGATTTGACTGGTACCATTTTAATTAGCTTCTATATTATATAGTATGGTTTTCATCACTTGTATTGGACAGGGTACAATTTTCATCACCTTGTGTATTCGAGAAGGAAAGTTTCCTTTACCTTCTGTATCAGACAGGTAGTTTCATTTACAATTTATTTGAGAAAGATACAGTTTTTCCTTTCACTTTGTACTGAAGAGGAATTGTTTAACTTACCTTTAATCATAAAGGTACATTTTTACTTACATTTTTGTCGTTTGTATTAGAGAGGTACAGTTTCCTTACTTTTTGTAATGGCGGAGAACAGTTTCTCTTACCTTTTGTATTGGAGAGATAAAGTTTCCATGCCAGCTGCCTGATCTGTACTGTTAGTGGCTGATTCAGACAGTGATGCAGTTTTGTTTTCATGTCAGGCCATTTTTTCAGCAAGCTCAGTGATCCTTCCTCTGCACATTCCACTATGAGGTCTGATTTTGTCCCAAATGGTGCATCCTCCAGTAGTGCCCTAGACACATCCTCATTCATATTTTGGTCCAGGATCAGGGAAACTTTCTTGTACAGACTGCTGTATGCAGTTCCTACAAACAGAATTAAAAATGAACACAAACTTAAAAAATGTCTACCATTTTCATTTAGAATTATAAAATGGAGATAATGCTTAAAATAACTATAATCAACGTATAATTAGAAATGAAAACTTATACTATTTTTATGACAGTTGTACAGGGCACTAAGGCATTTGTACAGTACATTGTGGCAGTTGCAAGGTGCATTAGGGCTTTTGTACAGTGCTTTAAGACTTTTGTAGAGTGAATTATTTCTCTTCTTTGTATATAAAGCTCTCTCATTATAATGCATTTCTCTATTATCTGACAAATTGTGAGCATTCCTGCTATACCATGTCCTGTATATAACAATATTCTTGAGCATTCCTGCTATACCATGTCTTGTACATAACACAATTCTTGAGCATTCCTGCTATACTACACAACACTATTTTTAAGCATTCCTTCTATACCATGTTTTGTACATAACACTATTCTTGAGCATTTCTGTTATACCATGTCATGTACATAACACTATTCTTGAGTATTCCTGCTATACCATGTTTTGTACATAACACTATTCTTGCTATAATGCAGCTCTGTACTTAGTAAAGACTTTGTAAAGACCATAATTATGGTCCACAGTTACTATGTTACAACAAGGGAGCAATGCATATCTATAATTGTAAATGTGCTTTTCCATCAAACAACCTTTAGACTGCAGATGTAGTGAAGTATGCCAAAGCCTATTCAAGTCATACTGATTCATTCCATCAATACAATCCACAATATAAATTTAGCCAATTTATAAATTATAGGTTTAAAACAATTTTTTAAATTTTAAATCTAATTAAAATTAACTGAGAAACAAACATAACTGGTTGATGTTGATAAAGAATCATCTCTTGAAGAACAAACCTTAAGTCAATAATGATCCTGTCATGGTGTAAAGAGTGCCAAAATACATGAGATCAGAATAATTAAATCTTTCCATCAGACAGAATATCTAAAATAACTCTAGTCTGATCCACCACTTTGAAATTTCAAATACAACAGCTCCCTTAGTGTCAACAAGAAACACAATCCAACACCTGTATATTTCAAATGAAAGAGCGCCCTAGGGGACATTTACGTCAACATGAAACAAACTTTAAGATTTCACAGTGAAGATGAAAATAGGTGAAGACCTTGTGGGAAGAAATGAACAGTGTGTAAATATGTGATGAAACCCATCCTATTTTACATAAAAAACATTACAGAATACAAAGTCCAGGTCATATAAACTGTCAATCAGTGGAACTTATTTATTCTATTGTCTGTAAGAAGTGTGGAAAAACAGTGAATGCATGTCAAACAGGAGATGCCTTATAACAAAGAATATATTTAATGAATTTCAAAAGAGTGAACAAAACATTAAACCTTTGCAAAGCAGTTTAATTTATATGCACTTATCTTTATATAAGTATTCACTGATTGGCATTGAGAAAGTGTATGCCGGAAAATCATCCTGTTTGATAATGGAATCACTTTGATATCAAGAAGCCAAACATGCTATCTCCATAGTGACTAGATTCTGGATGTGAATTGTTTTGACCTTTTTATGTCTTGACATTTGTCTGTATATGTGATGTCACTATTGATAATACATCAATGAAGGAAACTCGAAGAGACACTGTCAACTGTATGTACTGTACCTGCATCAATGGCTTTGTGAATTGTATCAATATATTTATGTTATGATACCAGACTATATAAGTCATGTCACTACTGATGACAGTTGTTACTGTTTGCACTGTACCTCCATCAATGGCTTTGGTTGCCCTCTGTATGAAGAGTTCCTTTTCAGCCTCAGACAAATCACTAAAGTACTGGACATGACTTTCTGTAAGCTGCTGCTGGATTGCATCATGTAGTTCATGGAGAAAGGCATTCCACTCCTGAGGGTTCAAATATACAAATTATCTATGAAACCAAATTGCATGCATTTAATAAATATTTCATATCTGAAGTCATTGACATAGTGATTGGAAATTTGACAATGTATTTGTAAATCTCAGAAGTCTACCTGCTGCTGTAATCTTATAAATATTTATTTCCAAGAAAATAAAAATCTCATCTACATGTAAAGATTCAGAACACAATAAGATGTAATGCAAAATAAATGGCACTTCAGTTTTTTGTCTGATTATTTCAATCAAACATATAGTATAAAATGAAATGCCAACAATAATGATCACCATTATATAAGGCATGTAATGACAAGAGAGAATGGTACTTTTCTACTGTAATAATGCCAATTCAATTTACGTAAGAATTTTCTCAGTCTCTAAATTTTAATTATTATAAGAAAATTTAATTTTCAAGTTCTTTATTATTATGAGGGAAAGTCAATCTTTAAGTTCTATATTCATTGTCATGGTACAAGACTTGTAGTTTTACATTCATCATCAAGCTATAAGTCAATTTTCAAGTTTCATAGTAATGGGACAATTATATTTTGAATGCTTTCATGGGACAAGTTTCATATTCTTTATCATGGGACAGCTTCATATTCTTTATCTTGGGATAAGCTTCATATTCTTTATCATGGGACAAGTTTCATATTCTTTATCATGGGACAAGTTTCATATTCTTTATCATGGGACAAGTTTCATATTCTTTATCATGGGACAAGTTTCATATTCTTTATCATGGGATGAGTCAAGTTCTTTATTTGTTATCATGGGGCAAATATTGAAGTTCTACATTTATCTTCATGGGACAAGTCAATTTTCAGGTTTGACATTCATCATTATGGGGAAGGTCTACATTCACCATAGTGGGACAGGTCTACAACTTAATACATTTATCACCAAGGGACAGGTATGCAAGTTCTACATTCAATATCATAGGACAACTCAGTTTTCAAGGTCTATATTCAGTGTTTTCACAACATTGATTTCTCTTTTTTAATCTGTTTATTATCACAATAAGAATAAAGTGGATGATATGAGAAATCAATATTTCCATATCTTGTGAATGATCAAAATGTGCTTAATAACATTCATATATTTTCAACTTCTGAAAATTTATAACTGGAAAAAATGTACTAGTCTGAATCTGCGTTGCCACTGAAAGTCTTCCATTATTAAAATAAGTGATTATCAGTAAGCAGCTTAGTATCACTCGCAAAAAACTAATTTCACAGCAATAAGATCAAGAAAATCATAGAGAATACCTAATCTACCTTCATTCATCACAATAGCTGTAAAACATAGCTGTAATGAATACTAACATCTTTAAATTGTTTTAACATCACAATAAAACAGTAGCTTGAGATCTACAACCAAACTTCTGTGTGCATGCAGTTCCATTATTTATATCCACATTAAGAATATATTACTGTAGACAGGAAAATTGATTAATACATTTCCTTCTTCTAAAAAGGTTTCAAAAAGACTGCAGAATATCACCAGCTACAATTTGATCAAATGAAAAACAAATATCAGAAATGGGCATCAATATACCTGCCATATACCTTGTATTCATATGGATACTTATACATTTTTCTCTCCCAAGAACCATCAAAGATTTAAATATTTTACAGCTACTATTGATCACAAGTATGAAATATCTGGAAACTCAAAATGACATTTTCAAATTAACAACATCTCATCTACACAAAAGTTTGTTAAAATTTGTTTGCTCCAAGGTGCATTAATGTCATTGGAATGTATCAATGACATCATGAAGATAATAGTCATGGCAATCTTATGCCTGATATCACCGTGAGTTGAGGCAATCATAGGCCTGACATCATTGTGAGTCGAGGCAATCATAGACCTGATATCATTGCAATGTATCAATGACATAATGAAGATAACAGTCATGGCAATCATAGGCTTGATATCATCGCCAGTCAAGGCAATCATAGGTCTGATATCATTGTAATGTATCAATGACATAATGAAGATAACATTCAAGATAACCATAGGCCTGATTTGCCTTAATAAATATTATAAGTATTTAACTAATAGTGGCAGCGGCTACGGTAGCTCAGTGAATAACATGCTGAAACCAATGGATGTATGCTGTCATACATGTATAAATTCCAAACTATAATCAATAAACACTGCTGTCGGTATTTTACTGCAGATGGATGGATCGGAGAAGTGGGTATAGCGACTGCTATTTGTGGTGAGGTGAACATTATTTAAACAGTAGCGATGTCAACGATGAAAGTGGCACAAAATGGTATTTTGTTGCATTTTCATTAATTTATCGTAAGTTTAGTTTAAATAATTTACTTTCGTCGAATTAATGCCTTCTTTGCTGTCAAGCAGCCATTTAGGGTAACCCTTGGCCGCCATGATGTAAACATTCGTTTACCAAGGTAGTTTTGTTTTATGCAATTTGATTCGTCAATTTATAATCAATGCCCAATCAAATTCAATATAATATTTTAATTCGGCTTTGCTGGGAACATGGCATCTGTTCAAAGTAGAAGCGTATACACAAGGGTGACGTGTATATTTCTGTTATTGCAGGGTATGTTTGAAGTCATACAAAAAGTTATTTATTTGTATATATATTTTTTTCTGCACTGTCGTTGAACCAGTTTGTTTTTATTGCCAGAAAACAATATCTGAAGTATTCTGCAGTTTCGTTTGCGTAAGTGGCACACATATGTGGATCAGTGTCAACGTTTTCAATGATGAGTGGCTCATAACTTCAGTCAAACTGTAGGTTTGGGCCATTTAAATTTTGGGGAAGTGCAGTTATTTTGTTGTTGACATTTTTGGTCCTTGTCCTACAGTGTAAGACATCGACCCTGAAGCCCGAATTGGCGCATTTATATAATAATTTAAAAAAGCAATACAGTTTTATCCCGACTTTACTTTGATGTCGTTTTTTTCCTTCTAATAAATTCAGATTCTCAAACAATCAAGTGGACATATTTTCATTTTTTTTTTTTTGCCTACATTTAAGTTGGCTGGAATGTGGTGGAAGTCCCAAATACCGAAATCAGAAAAATAGGATAAGAATTAAAGTCCAAGGTGGAGAATTTATATTCTTACTTTAAGTTAGTTGCTATGCCAGATGCTGCAGTTTCCTACCTCGAGACAACAACAGTCAGTCATGACAGTTCCAACATTGACATTCCTTCATGGACATGTTCAGTGTCATAGTTGAATGTTTTAAAATGCACATTAACAGTTGAATGAAAATGTCACAACACTTTAGAACTAAAATATGTTACATAGCAAGGCAGTAAGATGTATTTTTCCAAATCAATGTCAACATGTTACATTATATGAATACATCAAGTCTGGCTTGATGCAAATCATTGTCAACATGTTAGATTATATCAAGTCTGGCTTCATTGTAAACAAACTATGGTAAGCATTCATTAGTGGTTAATAAAACAAAACATATACTGTTCAGGAAAGAATGCATGCAATGTTGTGCAAAAATGATCTTACATGTAGTAGGCCCAATATTGCCTTCACTAACTGATGCTATTAATACCTCTCTCTCATCGGGGGAATTTCCATAAGTTTTCAAAACTGTGATCGTAAAGCCTCTAGTGAAGAAACCAACACTCGACCATAATGATTTAAATAACTACTGCCCAGTTTATAATCTCCCATTCTTATAAAAATCTTAGAAAAAGTTGTTGTAACCCAGCTTGTATCATTTGATTTCAGTCGTTTTAGCAATGTACAGTTGGCATATTGCCCTTGCCACAGTAATGAATGTACTCTTCTGAAAGTAGTTAATGACATTTTCTCTGCTTTGGATAGCAGAAAGATTACAGTTCAAGTCCTACTTGGTGAACAGGACACAAATTGCATCTCCAAATGGATTACACTCCAGCCCAGTTAATCTATATTGTGGTGTTCCACGGGGGTCTGTTTTTGGGACTGTTCTCTTATTTCTATACACTCAGCTGCTCTCAAGTGTTATATGTTATAGATCATCACCCAGTGCCTCACCAGTTGATGATGACAGAATCCTAGGATTTTAATTATTTTATGATGAACTATTTTATGGGATTTTAATTATTTTATGAGTATTATTTATGATGACAAAATCAAAGAGGCTACAATTATTTTATGATGAAATTTTTTATGATGACAAATCAAAGGGACTAATTATTTTATGATGAATTATTTTATGGGATTTTAATTATTTTATGATGATTATATTTTATGATGTCAAAATCAAAGTGGTTTTAATTATTTTATGATGACAAATCAATAAGACTAATTATTTTATGATGAATTTTTTTATGATGACAAAATCAAAAGGACTTTAATTATCTTATGATGACAAAATCTAAGAGATTTTAATTATTTTATGATGATTTTTTTAATGACAGAATTAAAGAGATTTTAACTAATTTTTTTATGACAGAATTAAAGGGATTTTATTTATTTTATGCTGCTTGAAATAGCTGTTTAATTATCTTGACCTGCTCATGCCAGTTACTAGTCACATGACCACAGGCTGTATTATTGTCAATATACTACATAGATAGCAAGGTGTGAAAAAAAGGAAAAGATATAATTTTTTTATAATAAGTTCTGATTTTAGTTAGGAGGGATTAACTGCAGTCATCCATTGATGAAAGTATTACAAAGTAATTTAAAAGCAAGACACGGGTTATTAACAACATGGTGTCACCCAATAATGAATAGTATCACCCAATGAAGAATGCATTGCACAGTACTTAACAAGCAAGGCACTGGGTGTTAACATGGAGTCATCCATTGATGAATAGTATCACCCACTGAATATTGTACGCAAAGTATCATTACCAGATTGACATAATTCCTTAGAAGTAAGTCATGCTGAATGTCACCAAACAAGCCAACCCATTTCCAAGCATAACTCAAAATAAATCTAAACCATATTACAGATTAAGCTTCTGTGTGAATTGGTTAAATGCTAGGCTTATGATAATTAGGTTCATGCCTTCTACCTTAAAAATTAGTGAGGTGTCAAAATATGAAACTATCCACTGAGACCTAATTGTGGACCCTCCTGCCACCATCATTCCTAACAGAAAAGGGAATCTAGATGTTGGATTTTCTTACTTAAATTAGTGTTTTTTTTCCTTTATAAGAATAATGAAACCTTTGTGCATGACTGGATCATAAGTATATTTAAATGTTTATAGATTTAAGATTAAATTAATGAAAATGAAATGTATTAATTTTTTTTTCAGCTCTAATACGGAATGGATATTGTGACGAATTTGAAGAATCTATAAAGAAGCTAGAAACTTTGGAAAATGGTAGGAAACATGATATAACATACACTAAGGATATGTCTGCATACAGTAGATGAATAAATGTCCCAACTCTTACACTTAGGATATGTTTGCATTTAGTACTTAAGTAAATATATCAAGTCTTACACTTAGGATATGTCTGCATATAGTACTTATGCAAATGTTCAAGTCTTGCATTTAGGATATGTCTGCATACAGTACATAAATAAAAATCCCTAGTCTTACACTTAGGATATGTCTGCATACAGTACTTACGCAAATGTCTCAAGTCTTACATTTAGGAAATGTCTGCATACATTACTTAAGTAAATATCCCTAGTCTTACACTTAGGATATGTCTGCATACAGTACTTAAGTACATATCCCTAGTCTTACACTTAGGATATGTCTGCATACAGTACATAAGTAAATATCCCTAGTCTTACACTTAGGATATGTCTGCATACAGTACTTACGCAAATGTCTCAAGTCTTACATTTAGGATATGTCTGCATACAGTACATAAGTAAATATCCCTAGTCTTACACTTAGGATATGTCTGCATACAGTACTTACACAAATGTCTCAAGTCTTACATTTAGGATATGTCTGCATACAGTACATAAGTAAATATCCCTAGTCTTACACTTAGGATATGTCTGCATACAGTACTTACGCAAATGTCTCAAGTCTTACATTTAGGAAATGTCTGCATACATTACTTAAGTAAATATCCCTAGTCTTACACTTAGGATATGTATGCATACAGTACATAAGTAAATATCCCTAGTCTTACACTTAGGATATGTATGCATAAAATACTTAAATACATGTCTTGAGTCTTACACTAAGGATATGTATGCATACAGTACTTTTAAAGTACTTAAGGAAATGTAATTTATTTATGAATCATTTTCTGACTCAGATGCAAAATTAAGGGTAGGGTAGTGTTGGAAGCATCTGGACATTTAAACAATGAAATGTTTACCATTGAACAGTTGCTATTAAAGACATGAGAAGGAATACAAAATACCCATTTTAATTCAATACAAGTTGCAGAGTATACATTTTTCTTCATTAAAGATATTATTGTGAGACATGGAACTGAACTAAATGACTCTTCTGTTTTCAGATACATCACTGGCTAACATAGTGTTTGTTGCCTTAACTCAGTCAGAAGGGTACCATGCCAACAGAGCCAAAGCCTTTCAGAAACATTTTAATGACCAAATAAAGCACCTTGAGAAGGTTTGTGTGTGATAGGGAAGAAGATAATGTGTCTGGTGTGGAATGGATGAGAAGAATGCGTGTGGTAGGGATGAGAGGAATGCATCTGGTGGAGAAGAGTGGATGGGTGTGGAAGGGATGAGAAGAATGGGTGTGGTAGGGAAGAGGGGATTGAGGTGTGGAGGGGATGAGAAGAATGGGTGTGGTAGGGATGAGGGGAATGGGTCTGGTGGGGAAGAGTGGATGGGTGTGGAAGAGATGAGGTGAATGGGTGTGGTAGGGAAACTGAGAAGGGGTCTGGTGGGGAAGATTGGATTGGTGTGGAAGGGATGAGAGTGAATGGGTGTGGTAGGGAAACTTAGAAGGGGTCTGGTGGAGAAGAATGGATGGGTGTGGAAGGAATGAGGGGAATGGGTGTGATATGGATGAGGGGAATGGGTTAACAGGGAAGAGCAGAATGGGTTTGGTTAGGTTAAGGGAAATGGGTTAACAGGGAAGAGCAGAATGGGTTTGGTTAGGATAAGGGAAATGGGTTAACAGGGAAGAGCAGAATGGGTTTGGTTAGGATAAGGGAAATGGGTTAACAGGGAAGAGCAGAATGGGTTTGGTTAGGATAAGGGAAATGGGTTAACAGGGAAGAGCAGAATGGGTTTGGTTAGGATAAGGGGAATGGGTTTAGTACAGAAGTAGGAATGGATATGGCAGCATATGAGCAGATAATTATAATGGATTCAATTATCTTGTTACTTTGGTGAAAGATAATTTATATTTCTTTTACAGGAGAATCGCCCCCAACTGTATCTGAGTCACAAAAAGTGGGCAGATATTGGGACTTGGACATTATTTCCTCTGTTGACAATGTAAGTATAAAGATCACATTCACATTTAAGTTATTTTCAGTTGGTTGTTGAGAAATCACATGTTTTTGAATGAGTTATTGTTCACCAAAATTATGTTGTATTTACATTTGTTGGTCTTTATAGTGGTCTCAAGTGAATATTGATAGTTATTAGGTCAGGAAACTCATTAAAAGTGAGGTTCATTTGTGATAATGATCTTCATTCTTTAATTTTCTTGAGTGTCATTTTTGGGGTTTTTATGAAAATAACTTGTTATTGGTACTTTAGCTCAAGAATCTATACAAAGATGTCTATTGTTTCCATCAAAGATGCCTGTTGTTTGTGCACACAGATGCCTGTTGTTCTCATGCAAAGATTATTGTTGTTGGGTCTTTAAACATTTAGCTTGTAGCAACCATTAGGTCTACAAAGGTTGTTACCTAACAAACGAATTGTGATTTCATGGTAATTTATTTTTCCTCTGTAAGCATGTAACAATACTTGGATATAATTGTTGTACACATTACTGTTGATGTTGTACTTTTCATTAGGATCAGGAATATTACAATTTTATTGGGCAGGGGAATGTTTACAGATATACATTTTAAAGGTCTATGTTTACATATATGTTTTACAGGTGTATGTTTTACAGCTGCATGTTTACAAATGTATGTTTCACAGATGCATGTTTTTCAGGTGTATGTTTACAGATGTATGTTTTTCAGCTTTATGTTTACAGATGTATGTTTTAGAGATGCATGTTTTTCAGGTGTATGTTTACAGATGTATATTTTGCAGGTGTATATTTTACAGGTGTGTGTTTACAGATGTATGTTTTACAGGTTTATGCTTGCAGATGTATGTTTTACAGATGTATCTTTACAGATATATGTTTTACCTGTGTATGCTTTACATGTATATGCTTACAGATGTACGTTTTACATGTATATGCTTACAGATGTGTTTTACATGTGTATGTTTACAATAGAGTTGGGTACTATGAAAAATTTTGTATTGCAGTATACTATAGTATATCTGAATGTATCACAACATGTACCTCAGTTTACTGCAATTATATTACCAACCAACAATTCTGTGTTCTTATTTTTGTTTAATTTGTGTCTTTGAATAGTTTTGAAAAATGTTTTGCTCTGATCTATAACAAAATAACACCATATTATTTGTGATATTATTTGCAAAAATAAATAAATAATTATCTTGAGATATAAGAAAAGAAAATATTTTACCTCAAAACAAATTACAACAAAATTTGAATGGCTAGTGCCTTAAAGTAAATGAATTTGCTATATGTGTATTATTCTTTTAAACATTGTAGTGTAAAACTAAAGTTGGATGATTAAGCTATTGCCTATACTATTACAAGAGGAGTGCAGACATTTGAGAGCCTGTTGATAAAAAATGAAAATGTTGAATGCGCTAGAATGTGTTCTAGTAATGGAATTGTCTCAACAACATTTTAATTTATTGTAACAAGATGTAATTCTTCAAACTTTGTGTCATGTTCAGAACAACAGCTAATCTATCTGATATGTATACATTTATGTTGCAAATGTTTGTCAGTTTTATACTTAGATTTACTATTTTAAAAAATTTGATTCCTCAGTCATTAATACACCAATTTAAAAGCCTTCCGTTTAAACTTGTTTCTTAGGGCTATTCCATTTATTAGACAAATTGCAATCCTTCCACTTAAACTTCTTTCTTAAGACTGTTCCATTTAATATACATATTTAATTCCTTAAGCTTGTTCCTTAGGGTTGTTCCATTTAAACATTGGAACAGGGAAGTAAGTTTTTTAAAATATATGCCAGGGTAGTTCAATTTCACAGAGTTCATATTAAAATGGCAAGAAAATTCTAAAATGGTGAGTACCTCACTTTAAATTGCCTACATTGATCCCTTGTATGTTTTAATGGAACAGCTCTTAGAAAATATCTATAAAAGTTGTTTTTTGCTACAATTTCTTGAACTGTTTTGCTTAAGGTTGCTACATTTTGTGGTAATAAGCAACTCATTAGAAGATCAAATGATGTACCAATATTTAGTGTCAATGAATTAAATATTATTGTTAACTATTAGGTATCTGGTTCATGGTAAAAATCATTTGTTTTCATTAGTTACCAGTTATTAACCAATTTAAGTGTCTAATTAAAGAAGGGTAACATTTTCTCTGAACTTGGAGGAATTTCTAACCATGACTAGATCTTGAAATAAAAGCGTAATTCTTTATTACTTTGGGTTTTTAAACTTTCAATACAAGATTTCATTAGCAAAGTACTTGGTTGCTCCCACTCCAGTGCTAAAAAAATAAGATAGCCTGACACCTGGGTCCCCTCTTCTTTTAGATTGGACCCATTCTATATTCATAGTGAGGTGCTCATCTGGCATGTTGAAAAAAATAATTAATTTGCCTGAGTAAACTTTGTTCTTTCTGATGAAATGTGTAAATATAGTTTTAAGATGTTGGCATGTAAAATTGAGATTGATTTTAATCAGATTGAAGCATGCTAAAATTGCAATTTTGTACTCCCATCCCTCTTGACACAGACCTATTTCGAGAAAACACAATTTTCAGTAATCTTAAAAGAAGACAAAGAACAAAAAAAACTTTCAGTATTTGCCTGTTACATGTAAGAAGTATAAATGGTAAACAGTCTTGATTGGAGTTGATGTAAAACTATCCTGTTTAAAATAGCAGCATTTAAAGGCAAAGAGGTGAGGTATAAACCACCATTAGTTACTTGGCTGAAAATAGCTAGTGAGCAATGTTTGAAGGTTGCAGTGGGTGAGCCCATTGTGGTAATTTACATAGTTAAGATCAGGAAGTGGAACAACTCACTGTAGGTAAATCAAAGAGATCCTAAATGCATGTTCAAGAACAAACGTTATTACACATTATTGCTTTGAATGAGAACGTTTAAGCCATATGTATTATGTTTTTGACATGTTTGTGAACAGCGGCAGTGTTTCTTCGAAGTCATATTCTCTGCATGTATGTATGTATATATATATATATATATATATATATATATATATATATATATATATATATATATATATATATATATATATGCAAAGCATGATCATTTCATCTCTCAGAATAGTGTTAAAGAGTAATTTATTTTTGAGGCTAATCAAGAGTAGCTATCAGCTAAGCGCAACAAAAATACATTTAAAAATTCTTGGTTGATGAAGTTTTACTTGGTGAAGCATGCCAGCATGGCGATGAACACAAAGGACACTTGCATTACCTTCAGATCCCTTTTTAACCCTATTGAATTTATATTCAAATTGTAGCTATTGCAATGTAGTGTGACAGTATTGAAAAAAGACAAATTTTGGGCCTGTGGAAATTGGACTCCAGGGTTGTGGAATTTCAGTCAGGGCTTGTGAGTTTTTTAAAGTCATCAGCCCAGAGCCTGTGTCTAATATAGTTTTTCTTTGAGCACTGCACTGTCATTTTTGATATCAATTGGAAACACCAGCTTTATATGTGATCTCATTGCAAAGCATTTAATTCAAAATACTGTTGTCATACTTGCCTATATTGAATTTTTCAGCGGTAATATTTTCAGTTGTAATGGGTAT
This sequence comes from Unio pictorum, assembly GCA_030141615.1. Lineage (NCBI taxonomy): Eukaryota > Metazoa > Mollusca > Bivalvia > Unionida > Unionidae > Unio > Unio pictorum. The sequence goes on from JARLTB010000067.1 coordinate 2,159,008, forward strand.
TTAATGAAAATATATTGGTAATATTATTCAATTCAATAATATTCAATATTTTAATATTCACCATTATATTATAACAGATACATAATGAATAAAAATACTATGTTAATATCATTAAAATCATAACAAAATTCCTTGGGAATTTCTATACATTTGTTACTGATGGAAACTATTGATACACCAGAACATTGAAAAAGTATTGAGGTATATATCACTGGAGAAAGTACTGATGTCTACATATATACTGGTAATTCTGTGCACCTGTAGTTTGCAGGTATGTGCTGTACAGGTGTGTGTTTACAAGAGTATGAGCAGCAGAGAGGGTGAATCCTACAACCTTTTTTTTTTACTTTTTTGATTATACCCTAGACCCTTCTCGCGAACCAGAAAAAAAAAATGACAGTGATTGTATTCGCGTTTTCGTTGATGAATCATAAATGTCGCAACGTCGTTGTCACTCACCCTCTCTGCTGCTATGGGTTACGGTGATTTTAACCGAATATTTGATCCAGTCCTATACGATATCGTGTCCTCGGGGCTGATAAATTTATCGTTACAAATCCGTGTGGTTTTGACTGAGCGTGACTAAAGAAATTTCTAAACTGATTATGATTCATATCACCGCAGCACCAAGTTTGCCAGATATTTCGTAGCGTATGAGTATCAACTCCGTTAAATACACACAACACATTGCAATTATCTCTGATCACTTTTGGAATCTGAGTGTAGCGTTGAGTGACATAGATCACGTCCGTGTTTTTATGCCTGCCTCGGGAAAATATTCTAGCTGGGTTTTTTTGTTTATCTAACATGACATCGTCGTATACCACTAAATTGTTAATACTTCCATCGATGTCTTCCACGGAAGGGGCTTCCTCTATATCAGTAATAAATTCAATAATATCATCACCAGCAATCTCTGAAGCGTTTTCATTAAAATCTTTTAGCACTTCATAGCATCGTTGGTCATCTACGCTAGGGGCAATTAAATACAACTTATCCCACTTCATCCATCTCATTATTAAATTGAGCAACAATTGCGTCTTGCCGGATCCAGATGGTCCGATTATAATTGCGCGGATAGATTTTGGTAGCGCTGCATGATGCTTAACTGGTTCTCTTGTTTTAGTTGCTGAAAAATCAATTATATTCATGCCGTTATATATAAATTATGGATCTATATTGTGTGAAGTGTAAAAAACGTACTGGCACAGATGACTTGACGACGATTACAACTAAAAATAACCGATCAGCGCTTTCTGGTAAATGCGTACAATGTAGTATAAAGAAATTTAGATTTGTTTCTAAACCCAAGGAACCTTTAAAAAAAAACGAGGAGGTGATATCGCTGCCAAATTAGCAAAACTCCCTGGAACCCCATGGGCAAAATACCCTGGAGAAAAGCACCTTCCAGGATATAGCTACTGTGGACCGGGAACAAGACTTGATATCAGACTCAATGATCAAAATCAGCCCCGACTCGGTGAGGAACCAATAAACGCTATTGATAAGGCCTGTCACCTTCATGATGTGGCTTATAAAAGCAGTAATTTGCAACACAGGCATCTAGCAGATGTGAAATTAATTCATGCGTTAAATGCTATTCCTGATAAATCTTTCAAAGAAAAATTGGCTTCCTTTTTGATAAAATCGGCTATGAAAAGTAAATTGATGTTAGGTGCTGGTAATTAATAACAACATGGAATCTATTTATTATTCCCCAAGAGGATACTGGAGGGGTAAATCAGCAATCCATAAACTCGCTAGCGCTGCAAAAGTGAAAAAGGCCACTGCGGCTCATTGGTTATCCAAACAGGCACTATGGCAAATTTATCTACCACCGCCTAAACAAATTAATGTCTCGCATTTTGATGTGACCGGACCCAATGAAGTTCATCAGGCTGATCTATTATTTTTGCCACATGACCACGGTTACAAATACGCATTAACCGTAGTTGATATTGCAAGTCGATACAAGGAAGCAGAACCGTTAAAAACAAAATCGGCCACTGAAGTAGCTTCTGCATTTGAAAGGGTTTATCGACGAGGTCCTCTGCACTGGCCAAATCTATTACAAATTGATCCCGGCAAAGAATTTCAGGGTGTAGTGTTATCTACAATGAAAGATCACAATGTCACTATCAGACGGGGGCATACTGCACTGCATCGTGATCAGGCCATTGTAGAACGATTTAATCGGACTCTTGCTGAACGGTTATTTGGATATCAATACGCAAAAGAATTCATCCAAGAAAAAAGATCCCGTGAATGGGTTAAAAGGTTACCAGCTGTGATTACTGCACTGAATAATGAGATTACTAGAACAATTAATTTGAAACCTATCAATGCGATTAAAAAGAAGTCAATACCTGAAATGGAAATTCAAAAAGATTTCAAAGAACCAATTCTTGGTAGTAATGTCATTGTGAGATATTTATATGAACCAGGAGAGCTTGAGGGTGGCAGAAAAAGGGCTACTGATCCTATTTGGAGTATTACTGCACATAAGATATCTAGTATAACACGATCTACGGGTAGACTTCCAATCTATAAACTGGATTCAACTGCCCCTCAACGAGGATTTACTAGACAGCAATTACAAGTGATACCTGAGGATACTCAATTACCACCGCATGGGCTTAACTAGCACCCTTGCGTCTATTGCACTCAAGACAAGTCAACATCACATTGTTTCTGACATGACCGAGACTATTATTTTTTCTGTCAACGGTAAATTGGCCAGGATCCTTATCCGAATACTGCCAACGCATTATACAATTGCAACTTGCGCAGTGATTATTCTGTTGTTGTTTCAAAGTGATTATTAATTCAGCATCAATGTCAAATTCTCGTTGTTTTTTTTGTCCTGTTGTTTGTAACCGGAGAGTTTTTTATCAATAATATCATCTATTCTGGTGTCATTATCATCACCAATGATTTCATCATCCAGGACAATTCTTCGAAGTTGATTTATTTTTCGTACTCTGGATACTGAAAGATAGACTAAATTCGACCATTCTATGCGATTATCTACCATCCAAACAATTGTATCCGATATAGTCAATCCCTGTGAAGAGTGTATTGTTGCTGCGTATCCTAGCGTCCACGGGGATTTATTAGCACGCAATGCATCTTCAACGACATTGATATCAACCAGCACAATATCATTTAATACTAAATTCTGTTTTTGAAATCCTTCGGATTTTGGGCCTGGAATATCAACTTCAATGTTCTGTTTTCGTGTATCTGATGGCCTATAACAGAGGGGCACTGGAAGTGTTGCGAATTTTTGTTTATGCAATTCAAATAATTTCATCTGAAGTGTGTCTCTGACTATTTTTCTACTTGCAATGATCAAATCATTTGGTCTCCATGCTTCCCAAAACTCATTCATTGGAGTTTCTGAAATTATTTCACGCGCTATTTCACATTGGATTTTATCCGGATGTAATCTAATTAGTTTCTTAAATTCTTTTAATTCATTATCAAGTGATCTATGATCGGTATCAATTTCTTCATAATAGTCTACAAAACCCTTTAGCCATTCATGTGGGGAAGCACCGACAAATGGTGGTGGTTGGCCGTGATCACCGCACATGACGATTTTTGTATTTTTCAATAACAACCACTCAAGAAATATTTTTAATACATCTAATGGCACTGTGTCTGTTTCATCCCAAATGATAATTTCAGGAATAAATTTCTCTCCCATGCGCTCAGGAGTCCATTTATCTCCCTTCCATCGGAAAAAACTATGATAGGTACAGGCATTAACTCCTCTCTGTATCATCTCTCTTGCAAGTCTGTGTGTGGGTGTTAGCACAATCATGTTTGATTTTGAAACGCTAGCGTTTCTACGAAATAACTCAATTGCCCGGGTTGTTTTTCCTGACCCACCACAGCCGTTTAAATAAACTGTTTTATATCTACAGATTGGATCAGAAATCGGTGGTGCACTAGAAAATTTTGAACACTGATTGCTTTCTAAATAATTATTCTCAATGGTAACATCTGCTGATGGAATATAATCATGAAGCATTTCTTTCTTAATTCTCCATGACCCCCAATTCTCGTTGCCAGTAGCCTTAAAATCAGTCATTTTGCTATTTATGTAAAATGAATCAGTGGCGACTCTAACTGCGGTGGTAGGAAATCTATTGATCATTGAAAATAAATTAATAGAAGCATAACCAAGCATAGAAGCTCTCAAATGTGTGTACTGCGGATTGTATCCATCAGTGCAAGTAACAATTGTACCCAATTTGGTTCCATCGGACATAAATGCGTCCTTACGATTGACATATAGACCTTTATTCGTTAAATCCGCGATTACAAAATCGTATTCAGCATTGTCTATAATCAATCGTGAAGAATATCGCGTATTATCGTATTTACCACCCTGAGTGAATTTACCGATTATTCTTCGTCCAAGATCTTTTGCTTCATTGTTTCTGATTTCAAATAACTGTTTGGACCAATCCATGATTTGTTGTTCACTGAAATTTGGAAACAGTTTTCGCTCTTCGCTAATTATTTTTTCTAGATCAGGTTGTGGTAACCAGACTGATTTCTGTGCTCGATAGGATATAATTGCTTCACTGACAATTAATGATTTTAACATCTTACAATCAAGCATATACCGTAATAACACTATTGGCATCCAGTGTTTTTCAGACATGTGTTTACCAATCCAAAGATAACTACATGGATGAAGTCCTTCAGCCATTTCAAATGATACCACACAAGCGAATCCGGTTAAATCGAAATGTGGCAGTGGTCCATTAATAGCAACACGGGTCATTTCGTGTGTAGGGTGTCCAAATCGTTTGAAATATTTCTCGCATTCTCCATACCCAAGAAAACTTCCTGGATAACATGCAATCATATCAACTGAAATAACGGTATCAGCGGTGTATTTTGTATTCCATAATCCTCCATGGCTGTATTCAAGACAGGACAATTTGACATCTGATAAGAACTCACTTCGTGTTGGTTTCCACGCGTTTTTCTTTCTAGCAAAATGTGCTGCAATGGATGGTACTGTAAAACAGTTTGCTAATAATTGATCTTCGATTTCCTCTCCAGAAAACTCACTAGCTAGTTGTTTCATTTGATTATGCAGTTCTTCGGTACGATATAATTCTCCGTTGGGCCTTACAAACTGATCAAATCTACATTCTTCGTCTGAAGCACTATGAAATAGCCACATTGACACAGGATCGTTTTTACTCAAATGGTAAATAGCATCAAATAATTTCTGCTCGGTAAAACATTCTTCAGGTCCCAACCCTGTTTGGAAAATATATTTTACGGTTCTATCCCGTGGGAATATTGTTACTGCAGATGACCACGCGTGTTCATTATGATCAATAATTTCAATTGGGGCTCCATTTTTATTATATTTCGATTCGTATAATACTTCACCGGTGATTGTCCTTACCGTTATTGGAAATCTCAATGATGTTTCTAATTTAGCTATATCCTGAATTGTTGCCCCATGCTGTTTCACTGTCAGTTCCCATTCGGTTATTTTTTTTCGTCTTAGATCAGTTAGTTTATTTCCCCGGGACGCATTTGTGAAGTGTTCCATTATTCGTGTTGCTACACAATTGAGCCCTGTCGAATATTTCATGGGTGCTAGTTTTGCAATATCGGGTTTGTCATTGAGCGGATATATCCCGTAAACAACTGCTGTGGCAGGATAAGATCTTTCGTAGTAGGGTTTATCAAGTCCAGTCAACATTCCTGGTTTTGAATCCTGAGTCACAGTGACAGTTTTTTTGTCCTTAAGAATAGGCTCGTATTTGTCCCTAATGATCCATTTTCCATTATCACGGATAAGGAATTTTATTCGAAAAAATTTCTTTCTTCCCCAAGACGTGAGATTATCACTGCTGCTTTTTCATCATTCATGGTAGCGTCAACAACACCATCAATTCGAAATGTTGACCAACAATGAGCTGCTCCATCACGCTTGAATTCATTAAAACAGTCTCTGATTTTACTAATCAAGGTTCTATCAAGAATTTTATTCTTTGGTGTATCAGAAACTCTATCAAGATTGAATTGAACACTTTTCCAAGGCGCAATTTTCGATAATCTCTCAAACTCCTCCATACTATAATTAAAACAAGCATTTAAATGAAAGAATTAAGTATAATGAATCATTGCAAATGGCTTATGATTGGATCAGTGACACCGTGTAACAAATCATGCAGAAATGAATTCTGTGGGTATCATATGCAAAGCTTTCGTCGTGGAAGCCTTGGTCCGTTACCTTGTATTCGATGTGGGGTTGGAGTCAGGGGAAAATCGCAATTATGTTTCAGGTGTGGCGGCAAACGATACAGGGAACTAAAACGCTATTATGATAAACGAATAAAAAATGGACAATCAATCAGAAATTCTGACCCTGACACTGACAGAGTCAGCGACAAAATCATAAGAAACCCCCAAGACTACATTGAAAGATTCTCTAGTGATGTTATTAATGAATTATACAAATAGTATTAGTATACAAATGAACCAAGGGAGTTATCTCCCTTAGATTGTGATTTAGCGGCTGGGTATTGTTTTATAAGAAAAGAAATATTTTCTTTTTTTTTTTAGTGTTTAAGTCAAATAATCTGTCTCATTTAAATACCGTGAAACACCATTAATAAGTAATTTAAGAAAATAAAATAACACCCTGTGGATTGCTGTATTAAGTTACCTTATATACTTTCTCCCTTAGATTGTGTTAACTTGTTTTATGGGTTATTGCGATTCAGCGGCTGGGCATTGTTTTGTAAGAAAAGAAATGTTTTCAAACAATTATAATCTTTTTTCTAGTGTTTAATGCAATTATTCAGTCTCATTTAAATACCGTGAAACACCATTAATAAGTAATTCAAGAAAATAAAATAGCACACCTTGCGGATTGCTGTATTAAGTCGCTATATATACTATATGAATATTTACAACATATATAAGTTAAAAAACGTTATTCTTTATGGACGTGAACAGTGGTCTAACGGTATCGTGTTTGGCTTGTAAACCCAGACAATTATTATTCACATGTTCGCGCCCCATAGCAGACACATTGTCTGATGGTGAAACGGTGGATGTTTGTTTTTTCTATTTAATTGAGGGGAGAGAGGGCAACCCTTCTGTGTGCACATTCACGCAAATCCATGCTATCAAATTTACGGTAGCGTGGGTTGTCGGTTTTTTGACAACTTACGCTACCATGAATTTGATTTCAAATTCATGGGTTGCATGTTGAATGTGCACACATACAATGCCCTAAAATAAATAACATCCATGGATGTAATTAGCTCTCCATCACATTTGGGTAGCCCCGTATGGTGTTCAAAATGAATTACCGGCCAAAAAAGGTTCGTGGATGCACATTGGGTATAAACCCAGAATGAATTATCGGCTAAAAGAAACGGTCATAGGGTCAGAAAGAGTAAAAACAAAAAAAAAACATTCTGATATTAAAACAGAAACAGAAAAATGCTCTCTAGGAACACTATGAAAGACACAAAGGCCTAATAAGGGACCCAATCAATGCAAATAGAACCACAACGGCCTATATCAAGGGGGTCAAATGACTGATAACCGCTCATCATGGTTGTTATTTATTTTTGTCTGCATTTATATTTATATATACAGAATTAATTTTAAAAAAGATATTTATATATACAGACAGAATTTTTAAAAAAGATATTTATATATACAGACTGAATTTTTAAAAAAGATATTTATATATACAGACTGAATTTTTAAAAAAGATATTTATATATACAGACAGAATTTTTAAAAAAGATATTTATATATACAGACTGAATTTTTAAAAAAAGATATTTATATATACAGACTGAATTTTAAAAATATTAACGGCTTATTTATTTTTGAAAAATGAATTAGAAATATGTATTATCATATATGAATTCTGAAAATATGAATAGCATCATAGTTGAAATTGCGAAATTGAAAAATCAGAATATTAAATTGTCAGATGGGTTAAATCCTGATCAAATCAAGTCGGATTTTCAGGATATAGAATACGGAGTTAGCACTAACAAGTATATGTTACCAAAGAAATATGCACTCATCAAAAAAATTCAAAATTCTATTCGAGACTCTCTTGCATTTTCCAGTGAAGTAGATGTGTTTGTTCCGTTATATACTATCGTGGAAGGAATACGAAAAGAATTGGGTAACGAATATGAATTGAAAAAGGAAGTTAATTCTAAAATTAGAAACTTACGAGCGTTAATTCAAGAAAATGAACTATTTTGATTGACCGACCCTCAATATATTTTGTCAGACAGTAAAATCTCCTTGAGATTTTCATTTTTTTGTCATTTTTTGATTGAATCAGTGAAAATATTTCACACTGCGAAAATAAAATAGAATCCTAACTCTTAAAAGAACTTTCCCCTATGGAAAATCCAATGCAAAATCGACTACTTGACCCTACGAGGTTTTTTTACCAAAAATCGATGAAAAATCACTGAAAACAGGCAAAAATTGATGAAAAATGGCTAAAAATCATCAAAAATGAGTTTTAACAGCTTTTCCTTATGGAAAATCCCATGTAAAATCGACTACTTGACTGTAAAATCTCAACTGAAAACCACCAAAACTGTCAAAAACAGGCAAAATCATCTGACATGTCAAGTGTTTTACAATTGAAAAATGGTTTCTGATTTCAAATAATGGTCAATGAAGCATTAACAACCCGATTGGCTCGTGAACGACTGGATGCAATCAGGAGATTTGTACCAATTTGTGACTCTGTAAGAAATTGCAACAACGACAGAGTTTACAAACTGATTTTGCTCTGGGGTCTGAAGAGTTGTTTAAACCAGTAACCACAGCAACGAAAGGGGTAGAGCGTGCTTTACTGGGAGATGGTCCCGAGACGGGAAAATCTGTTATTTCTGTACTTGAAAAACTAGCAACGAAAACTGAACAAACTGAAAAAACTGATCCGAAAAAAACGACTGTTTCTCTGTTGGATAAATTTACTGATCATGCTAAAATAGTAATAAAACAATTTAATTTATTCAAATCAAAGGATTATCGAGCCTTTGGTAATTTTGCTGCTCAAAACTATAATTCAAAAAAAGATTTTTTAAAGGACGAGTATAAGAATGATAGAATATCAAGTAATGATTGGTCCGATAATTTGTATAAACTAAATAAAGGGATTGGTCGTTTGAATAAGGATGAGATGGGGTACAAGGAATTTCAAAGGGGAATTAGTAATTATAAAAGAGAACAAATAGAAGAGCGACAACGAGAATTAGAAGAACGACGTCAAACACCAACACATAGACAAACAAGAAGACAAAAAAAACAACAACTACCACCTGATGATGATGATGATGATTTAGAAGAACGACGTCAAACACCAACACGAAGACAAAAAAAACAAAAAGAACCTAATGATGATTATTTACAAGAAACGGATTTAGAAAAAATAGATGAAGCAACTGGTTATAGCGGAAGTGGATTGCAAAATCCAAGGATTGGAAACACTTGTCCTGATAGTGTTATCAATGATATATCACGATTAGATGTTCTTGTAGGAGGGTTCCGAGCTGGAAATAACTCTCCAGAAATAATTAATGAAGCAGCTGATATCTGTAGACGGTTATTTGCCGGCGGTATCATGGATATCAAAACATATCGAGATTTCATTGACGAGTTAGCAGATGGGTATCACAGCAATTGAAAACACTATTGTTTTTATAATAATGATCATACATTACAATCATGATAAACCAACCCTCGTCTATGTAGTTAATTCACGGTTTCCAGTTTATAGAGCATACTATGGAGATGGCCTCGGCAATACCATTTTAGGATTCTTTTCAAGAATGGCCCCAAAAGTGATGCCGTTAGCTAAACAATTATCAATGAAAGCTATTGATGTTATTCGTGATAAGGGTATTAGTACTGTTGGAGATCTTGCAGGAAAGGCGTTTTCAACTGCAAAGAATAAAATAACATCATTAGTGAGGCGAAAAAAGAAACCGTTACCGTCCACAGAAGAAATGCCTGCAAGTGTTAGTAAAATTATAAATAACGCAGTAGATGAAAAATTAGCATCGATGGCTTTAACTCCCGACCTAAATATGATAGCGGGAAGTGGCTTTAAAAAACCACGTAGAAAACGATGATGAAAATTGCTAGCAATTTTCCAATTTAGACTCTGATAAATAGAATAAAATGTTCAAAAAGTCACGTGATCCAGCATTTGATATAGACGCCCCAGTTGGCAAGGATGATTCTGTACGCGATTATCAATATTACGCCTATCATGCCATAGACCCAAATAGTCGAGCAAGAATTGATCTTCAAGTCCATGATACCAGTAAATACTTTTTGCCCTGTGAAGCGTTTATTGAAATCGAAGGAGAAATTGTACCAGCTGCTGATACTGCTGCTGTACCAGCACCGTATCCAGCTGGTACTCAAGTCGGTTTTGTCAATAATGGTATTATGGCGTTATTTGAAAGTGCTAGATATCTCATTGATGGAAAAGAAATTGAGTCGATAGATCGCAATGTTGATGTGGCCACAACAATAATCGGGCTAGCGAGATATTCTGATGATTATACAAGATCAGCAGGACCTTCTATGATGTTTGCAAAAGATGTTACAAATACCGCTGGTGGAAATCAATTTGTTGTAAGACGACCAAAGAATAATGCTGGTAATGCTAATGCTGATGTCGAGAATATGATTATAAACAAAGATGATAATTTCAATCTAGGAGCTGCAACACGAAACGCAATGTTGCAAGGAGCGCGTAAATCATTTTCATGCGCGATTCCACTGCATCATATTTTTGGATTCTGTAGAAATGTCAGAAAAGTTATCTACGGAGCGAAGCATACAGTATCGCTTGTACGAAAGGGTGATGATAATGACGCAATTTGGAGGATTCCAGCAAACCCAGCTGCAGCACATATAAATGATGATGCCGGTAAAGTCAATTTAACAAAAATATCATTGTGGATGCCAGTGTTGACTCCAGCATTCACCGCAGAAGAACGATTACTATCATTTATGGACCAAGGGGGAAAGTCGTTGTTGAGTTGGTTATCAGTGAGTACAGATGTGAAGCAATCAGAGCTGAACGGGTTATTCACGTGGAACCTAGCATCAAAACAAGGTGTTGCTGCGCCACGTCATATATTTATTGCGTTACAGGATAACACACGAGTTGGCAATCAACTCTCCAGCCATATGATATTTGATCAGTTAGGTGTTAGAGAGGTCTCACTGAGAATAAACGGCCAGCAGGAACCATCCGAGGATATACAACTTGATTACACAGAAAATCATATTGCACGAGTTTATCATAGATTGTTGTCATTTATGGCACGTGATCAAAATGTGGATACCGGTCTACAAATATCACAATTGGATTTCAAAAGCCTCTATCCGATTTATTACTTTTCTCTGGAACATCTTGATTTGATGAGACAATCTGTCGTTGATATACATTTTAGAGCCCGTGTAACCCCCCCTGGTGGTATTAGTTATAGAGCGGTTGCTGTCATTCTCAGTGATAAATCAATGCTACTTGAAGGTGTTGGAGGAAAAATGAGAGTGGTAGATGCGCCTGTAGAAAATCTTTGAACGATTTTTCCATTAGAATCAATCTATTATGTATAATGTCATATAGTGTTATTAGTGTTGCGTTAACTCCTGGTCAAATCAAAAAATTGCAATCAGAATCGGCTAAAAAATGTGGAACCACAATCACTTTGAAACCGAATCAAATGACTGGTGGTGCAAATAAATTATCACTGACAACTCGTCAAATAAAACATTTCAATGATGCACTTGCAGCCAAAAAAGGTGTTCAGATTACTCTTTCTGCGGCTGCTATCAAAAATATGATGAAAACGGGTGGTATATTTCCATTGTTAGCTGCAATACCAGCATTGATTGCAGCAGCAGCCCCAGCAGTAGCTAAAGCAGCGGCGTTAGGAGCCGTTGGTACTGCAGCAGGAATGGCGTTGAAAAAAGCAACTGGACAGGGTTATAAAAAAAGGGGAAAGGGTCTAAGACTACCAGGAACCCCGTTCACGGATCAGGCCTGAGACTACCAGGAACGGTTTATTAATGGTTCCCATGTCCAATTTTGATTTAATGGATGCTGCTAAAAACCTAGCGATTAAAAATTTCAGAGGTGTTTTTATGAAAGATCAATTACCACATCAACCAAACAACACTGAAACAGGTATTATTAATCTCGATAACAGCACCGGACCTGGAACTCACTGGGTTGCATACGCTATTGATCCACGTGGGATTGTTTATTTCGATTCATATGGATTAGCCCCGCCAAAAGAGTTTTTGCGTTATATAAAAAATTTTCCAATGAAGACTTGGTATTCTACGCTACCAACACAACAAATCAATGACCCACCAATATGCGGCAGTGAAGTATTAAATGTCCTTGATGCTATTTCAGCATCTAGAAAACCACCACACATTGTCGTAAATGACTACACTAGTAGTCGCTGGCAACGACGAAGTCGTCAAAAACGATTTTAGAGAGAGAAAGAGTTTTACAATAACATGATTGATATTTGGGGGAGATCTTTGAAACCCAAACCCGATGACACTGCAACGGGTGATATTAAAAAAAAAATCAAAGATGAAATAGCTGAGACGTTAAATTTAACAAGTGTTGACCCGAATGAAATAGTTGTATTTCAGGACAAACAGGGTAAATTGAAATCTAGTGATGTCTCTCTGGATGATATTTTAGTTAAACAACAAAACGCAATCGAGAATACCGTTGTGCTATTTTCCGATCAGGGTAAATTGAAATCTAGTAATATTTCTCTGGATGATATTTTAGTTAAACAACAAAACGCAATCGAGGATACCGTTGCGTTATTTTCCGATCAGGGTAAACTCAAACCGGGTGTACTCTTCTCGACTATTACAGATAAATTCACTGAATACAATAAAGAATTTGACGATCATTTAAAAAACTACAATGGTTTCCGTAGAAATGTCGTTCAAAAGTTCTTTGGGTCTCCAATTGTAGTTACACCATCTATCGCTGAAATTAAAACGTTTGTTGATGATCAAAAGGTTATCAACGAAGCAACAAAAACAACAACCGACGCCATTGATAAATTTATTGGAACCCCGTTAGATAAAATTGAACTAAAACTCCCTGATATTAAAAAATCCATCGATGAGACCAAAAACTTCATCGAAGCCATCAAAGGTGATATTTCGAGGATGATAACAGTCATTGAAAAAACAAAAATTCCTCATGCGAAAACCAACAACATAGTATATACAATCCAACACGGATCATTTGAGTGGACACCTACAAACAACACATTATATATCACTGCAACCGTTAAGGGTATTTATCGATTAACACTAGTAACACCATTGACTCAATTTAATATTTCATCGTCCAGTTCATCCGGGGTCAATAATACGATTTCAACGATCATCGACAAGAATACAACTGAAAAGTTCACAATCACACCTGCTGATAAAAATTTGGTTGGAGTCTCAACAACGTGGTATGTGGAATTCGTAGCGGATTTAAGTAAATCGTAATTGAAAACGCTAGCGTATTTTAAATAAAAATGATTTCATCATCGCAATATCGTTATGATCAGGTCAGAGAGTATCAAAATAGACTCAAAACCCTGTCTGAGGAGTATGCAATGAAAATAAAAAAATATCGCAGGAGAATTACAGCAATTGATGTTACAGTGTATTCAGTGAGTGGTGTAATCACCGGAGCTGGTATTATACTGTCTTCAGTGACAATGATGGCCCCGATAGCTGTTCCAATTTGCATTTCTGCGGCAACAACAATCGCTGGAATAATTTCAATAATCACAAAAAAAATATCATCATGCAGCCAACGGAAACTACAAGACTACATAATTCAATTTCATGTTGTGTCCACTGCATGCTCGCAATTATCCTCATTGATATCGTCATCTCTCGATGATACAATTATATCAGAGAGTGAGTTTTCAGCGATGGTAGATATATATGATTCTGCGATGTCAAAATTAGAAATACAAAAACATGAGTATAATAACAATGACAACACCGATGGAATTGGAAAAAAACAGAATGATCTCAATAACCTCAACGATATCAGATAGTGAGTTCTCAGTGATGATACGTGTCTATGATTCCGCAGTATCAAAATTAGAAATACATCATGAGTATAGCAACGATGACAACACAGATGGAATTACTTCAACAAATAGTGGAGAACACAAACCCAGTACAAACCAGCATGATCTCAATAACCTCAACGACTCCAGAATTCAGTGTGAATTTCCCCTCTCCGGTCCCAGTGAAGGAGATAGCGCTAGCAAAATTACGAGTATACCATAGTTGGCCAAATATCAGATCAAAATCATTTGGTGGTCAACAACCCAATAATTCTTTAGTGTTTGCAAATAAGAATAAACCCGACGGGACTCCAGACTGGAATGTCGTTTCGATACCAACAGGGTCATACCAAATCGAACAAATCAATAATGAATTCGCGCGTAGAATAAAATCGATTACTGGAGCAGAATCAAAAATAGCTATAACAGTTCATGAGCCAACACTATCATCTGCCATTGAAATAAACTCAGAAGAATACGTCATAGATATATATCAAAGCTCAATAAGAACAGTGTTAGGTTGGCCTGAATTACCACCCGGGGGGAAAACCGTTAAATTACCAGAACCACAAAAAACTGATTATATCACCGACAGGATAAAATCTGGTAATCCAATAAGGAGTTATAGAGATTATGATAAGTCGTATTTTTTCATTAGAGTAGAATATGATGAAAGAATACGACTTATTCATCAAGTTGCTAACCGGGATAAAATCACTGAAAATTTCACAGCTTTCAATAACGATATTTCACTGTTGTTAATATCTCTTAAATCCGGTACTCTCACCCGAGATGAATTTATCAGTGTCGTAGAAACATGTAACAAAATCATCAATGACATGGAAACATTTCATTCACAAATTATTCAGGAGGTATTAGGTGACAGTAGTCCTAAAACAAGAGATGTATTTGCAATAGACTATAAGATCCGCATAGGAGATATTCCAACATTCAAACTACCAGGATATAACGTACCACAACTAACAAAACATCTCAGTGACTCCATCGATGAAGGTTTCAAAAAAATCCATGACACATGGAAAAAAACACCATCAACTATCCTGACACACAATAATGACCCAGATGGCGGCGGCAGGCATATTGCTCCGTTCAATGTGAATATTTCATCGGTGATAGCAATCAATTTAGTATGTGATGTTATCGAAGGAAGCTATCAAATAAATTTAGAACGATCAAATCAAGCTCAGCAGGGGTATATTTTATATTCGTTTGCACCAACAGCTCCTCCAGGATTTCTAATTATTGAGTCTCCGGTGAATCCAGTCTATATGCGATGTCATAATAATTCATTAACCAGAATTAATTTCAAACTCACTGACCAGTCTAATAATCTGATTGATTTACAAGAGGAGGTTTTACAAATAAGTCTGTTTGTAAAGTCATAGTGATTTACATCCTGAAGGGGGACACGATATCGTATAGGACTGGATCAAATATTCGGTTAAAATCACCGTAACCCATAGCAGCAGAGAGGGTGAGTGACAACGACGTTGCGACATTTATGATTCATCAACGAAAACGCGAATACAATCACTGTCATTTTTTTTTTCTGGTTCGCGAGAAGGGTCTAGGGTATAATCAAAAAAGTAAAAAAAAAAGGTTGTAGGATTCACCCTCTCTGCTGCTGTATGTTTACAGGTGTATATTATGCAGATGTGTTTTACAAGTGAATATTGAAGACTTTGAAATTCATGTAGAGTATATCATTGCACAGTTAAAAATAGAGACATTGAGCATGTTTCTTGTAAGTTTTTATTAATCTAGGTTACATGCTTGATTTAAATGTTATTTGTATTTTTAGTTTTGCCGAGAAGTTTTCCAAGAAATCCTGGTTTTTCATTTGTGAAGAAGAAACTCGCATTGATCTTCCAAAACTTAGAAGACTCCTGCAGCAATTTAATTCCAGTCAGGTACTGCATTTATCAGATTATTCTCAAATACACTAAGAAATATTAAAATCAATACCATGTGTGTCTTTGAAGGTGACTAGTTACCCTGAAAACTCCTTGAGTTTTGAAGAAGTTACTTTGTCCTTGAAATGTTCCCATAACTACTTGAACTTTTCCAAGGGAATAGAAAAATTGAAATCTAAATAAAAAATATTCCTTTTAATTCTGAATTTGTGTCATTTGCTTCTTTTGAAAAAAAGTAAATAAAACAAATGTAATAAGACTTGGTGGATCCAATGACACATGATATGTACTAATTTGATGGAGTATTGTCTCTTTGCTGTAATGATATGTTAGGTAGGTACTTCTTTTTTCTTCTTCTGTGGATTCATATATTGGTAGATAATATACAAAGAAAGTTCAATATTTACAAGAAAAGATTCACTTTGAAGATATTTGGAAACACATCAAAATTCCTCAAAAAGTTTTAGAAAAAAAAAACATATGGACTGTACAAATCATGTATGTGCCAATATTCCTGAATCAATCCATAATGGATGTGGTTACACACATACACATTAACAAACATGTATATAGAGAATTCGTATAGCTGGAAGATGTTCATAATTTTACAAATATACAGCGGTGTAGACAGGTTTTTGTTTGTTTTGCTGTATAATGTACATGAAGAATTATATTTGCAGTGTGTATGTAAATATTCATAGTGAATAATGTACATGTATATTTACAGTGTCTATGTAAATATATATAGTGAATTATGTACATGTATATGTAAAGTGTCTATGTAAATATACATAACAAATGAAGTACATGTATATGTACAGTGTGTATGTAAATATACATAGTGAATAAAGTACATCAGGACTTTATATAACCAGCAATCATTAATAAAATCATATTAATTTTCATGCATTATAATGTGTAAGTAGATATTTACTGACTCGTCTTACCTTTGTTGGCAGGATTTGTTTTTAGGCAAGCCTTTGAGAGATCAAGAACCAACAATTATCCACCACTTCTCAGATCCCAAGCTTTTCGTATACCCTGATCCTGCTGCTGGATTTGTTCTCAGCTACCCCCTTGTCAAAAAGTAAGTACAGTTTCTCAATAACATTGGTGAAATAAACATATTTTCTATGCATAGTTGTGAATGTTAATGGGGTATGTGGTATTATCTTTGTCCAAGGTGCATGAATGGTACATGTGGTTTTATTCTGTTTCATCTGTACATAAATGGAACATGTAGTTATCTTTGTCTATATGTACCTGCATACCACATGTGGTTTTATCATTGTTCATAACATGCATGGGACATGTGGTTTTATTCAATTGGTACCTGCATGGGATATATGGTTTTATTATTGTTGATTGGTACCTGCATACCTAGGAGACACCATATCGGCCGGAGGAGAATGTGAACTGGCATCAACAACGCGTTGCAAGTCTGCTTGGAATAAGTTTAGAGAGCTTCTCCCAATCCTGACAAATAGGCATTTGACGCACATTACAAGGGGTCGTCTTTACTCAACTTGCATAAGACCTGTGCTCTTATACGGCTCTGAAACCTGGGCTGTCACTGCTACAACTCTCAGGAAGATACATCGCAATGATAAAGCCATGATACGATGGATCTGCCATGTAAATCCCGAGGTGAATGTCCCATTTGAGTCTCACATCAGAAACATTTCTGACATTATCCAATCAAATAGGATGCGATGGCTGGGCCATGTTGAGCGTAGCAAAGGGTGGATATCCAAGGTCCGTTCCTTCATAGTTACTGGAAGTCGAGCTCCAGGCAGACCTAAGCTAACATGGGAAGAGTTGACAAAAAGAGACAGAAAGACGTTGGGGCTGAGCGGAATCAATCCACAGGACCGTAGAGCCTGGAAGAAAGCTTTGAATACTCACATGACGAAACAGACAGGCCTACCCTCGTTAGAGGATTAATAAAAGGCCTGGATAATCAAAATGGATGATGATGATGATGATACCACATGTGGTTTTATCATTGTTCATAACTTGCATGGAACATTGGGTTCTATCATTGTGCATAGGTACCTGCACCTAAAGACAGTGATAACGACATGTGGTACCTAAAAACAGTGATAACGACATGTGGTACCTAAAGACAGTGATAACGACATGTGGTACCTAAAGACAGTGATAACGACATGGTTTTATCATTGTAGGTACCTGTATCAGACATGGTTTTGTCATTGTCTGTAGGTACCTGCATGGGACATTTGGTTTAATCATTGTCCATGTGTACCTGCATGGGACATGTAGTTTTATATCACTGCCCATACATACGATATGGGACATGTGGTTTATCATTGTCCATGTGTACCTGCATGGGACATGTAGTTTTATATCACTGCCAATACATACGATATGGGGCATGTGGTTTTATTATTCTGTATAGATACCTACTTGGTTTATCATTGTCCATTTGTACAAGCATATATCTGGTCAAGCTTTGATCCTGGCTGTACAAATGAAATTTGTGTGTTTAAATTGTCATGACAAGCTTAGCAACCAATTGTTTTTTTAATTTTTTTTATGGTTTAACGCCATTTTTCAGCACAATATAGGCTATACATGGCGTCCAGTATTAATGGTGGACGAAAAAACCCCAGAAAGAACCACCGACCCACGAGAAGCTACTGGCAAGCATTCTCACATAATAATAATAATAATAATAATGAGGACTTTGTATAGCGCCTAATCTTTAAAAGCTCTAAGCGCTTTACACCATCAGTAATGATATGACTACACTACAGAACAACAAATGACAAAAACATTGAAATTGGAAAACATAAAACCATGCTGAAAATATATAAGATACAAAACATGATTAGGTCGCTAAGTTTGTCCCTGAAGTCGAAACAGGTGAGTCTTGAGAGCACTCTTAAAAGGGACCACTGTGTCTTTGTGTCTAATTTCACTGGGCAATTTGTTCCACGTCGCCGGGCCCTATTGTGCAAATGAACGTTGTCCATATGACTTTGTTTTCACCTTGGGAACAAAGAGTATACAATTATCATCAGAAGAGTGTAAGGATCTAGCTGGTGTGTACACATGGGTGAGGCTGGATAGGTATGTTGGACTGGAGTCTGTCATTGAAATATAGTACAGAGAACAAATTTTGTGTTTGATTCTGTATCGAATTGATAGCCAGTGTAGGGTACAGAGCAGTGGTGAGGTGTTCTCTGATCGAGATACTCTAAAGATGACCCGTGCAGCTGTGTTTTGAAGTTTCTGGAGTAAATATTGTGATGAACCAGACAGAATTGAGTTACAGTAGTCCAGTCTTGAAAGTACTAATGAACACACAAGTGTTTTCGTGGCATCAACAGAAAGATATTTACGAATGGAACTGATTCGTCTCAATTCAAGATATGCAGCCCTGCAGATGTTCATGACATGTTGGTGCAATGTGAGAGTACTGTCTAGAGTAACACCTAGATTCCGTACTGACTGTGAGAATTTAATGTTGGTGTTGCTGATATTTATTGTCTGAGGTAAAGGATGTGGATGAGAAAGTCTTTGTGTTGTGATCAGAATAGCCTCAGTTTTATCATCATTCATCTGCAGCTTGTTACATGTCATCCATGATTTCACATCCGAAGTGCACTTCTCTACTCCATGGATGGTAGCATCAACTTCAGTTGGGTGGCTAGACTTGTATATTTGGGTGTCATCAGTGTACAATTGGTGCGACACTGGGTGATGATCTATGACACTTGAGAGCGGCTGAGTGTACAGAATGAAGAGAACAGGTCCAAGAACAGATCCCTGTGGAACACCATAACATACGTCAACTGGACTGGAGTGTATTCCATTTGCAGATATAATTTGTGTCCTGTTCACTAATTAGGACTTGAACCACTGTAAGGCTATATTCTGAATGCTAAATACATGCTGGAGACGGTGAAGTAATATATCATGATCTATTGTGTCAAATGCTGCAGATAAATCCAGGAGAATGAGGACTGTAATCTTTCCACTATCCAAAGTGGAGAGAATGTCACTAAATACTTTCAGAAGAGTAGTTTCCATACTGTGGCAAGGGCGATATGCAGACTGTACCTTGCTAAAAGACTGTTTGAATTCAAATGAGATACAAGTTGAGTTAGAACAGCCTTTTCTAAGATTTTTGATATGAAAGGGAGATTAGAAACTGGGTGGTAGTTCTTTAAATCGTTTTGGTTCAGTGTTGGTTTCTTCAGCAGTGGCTTTACGATGGCAGTTTTGAAAAATGATGGGAATTCCCCTGATGAGAGAGAGATATTAATAACATCAGTTAGTGAAGACAATATTGGTTCTAAGCACTCAAGCAGCAGTGATGTCGGAATTGGATCAAGTTCACAAGACTTTGGTGCACTTTTCATCACGATTGTCCGTACTAAATCTATAGAAACAGGTTCAAATGCTCCTAACGGTTGTCGCTGAAATTCTGCATCATACCTGTATGGTGACGAATCAGTTGAAATTGTGCTGTCAAGCGAATCTCTAATGGTTTGAACTTTGTCATTGAAGAAATTTGCAAATTGGTCTGGTAGGTCTAGTGGAGAGAAGGTCGTTGGAAGTGGTGTACATTTGTTCCTTGACATTAGTTTGTTAGTTATCTTGAAGAGCTCTTTGCAGCTGGAACTCTCCGTGATCTTAGAACTGTAGTGGGATGATTTGGCTAAATGGACTGTGTTTGTGACGTTCTTCTTAGCGACTTCGTAGATTTGTTTATGAATAGTGAGTCTGGTGGAAAGCCAAAGCCTCTCTGCTTTTCGGCGATGTCTTTTAGCAGTGCGAAGCTAGTCCCTAACACTGCTATACCAAGGAGAACACTTTTTTTATTGATACTCTGCATTTGGTGGCTGGGGCATGTTTTTCAAGCAATGAACTCAGGCAGTTATCAAGTTGTTCTGCTGTTGGATGTAAGAAAGTTGTTAGGTTTTTTTGGATGTAATGCATGAATTTGGTTCTATTTATCATACGGAGGTTTCTCTTAGTAGAAAATAGAGGTGGAGGGTTAGGGACTGATACGTCGAGATGGCATACAATGTAGAGGTGATCCGATGCAAGTTCGTGGGATACAAGAGTTGATTGCAGAATATTATCATCAGGTCTAAAATGTGACCAAGTTTATGGGTAGGTTGGTTAACTGACTATTTAAGATTGAAAACATGAATGGAATCTAAGAGTTTTGACGTGTTTGGTTGACCAGGACAGTCATAGTGAAAGTTGAAATCTCCAAGAATAATTAGGTTGCCACCTATCGAATTTCCATACTCTAGAAGATTTGGAAACTGTTCCAAAAAGAGAGATTCTGTCAGCTTGTTTTTTCTACAAGGAGGAGGACGGTAGAGATAGAAAAAATGGACTGACCTTTGTTCCAGTATGAGCGTTGTTTGGACTAGTTCAAACGATGTATTTGATCATGGAATTCTTTGTAATTACAGCAATTCCACCTCTGCGAGAGTTGCGGGGGAACAACTTGATGGAGTAATCGCTGGGTGTTAAATCCGCACACTTACATTCATCACCTACCGAAAGTAACCAAGTTTCTGTCAGGAAGAAGACGTCAGTATTCTGGTCATTGATAAAATTAACAATTTCTGTGCGCTTTTCCGGTGATCCTACTGATTGAGCGTTGAATAATGCAATACATAGTGGTATCCCTGGGACAGTTGACACAACGGTTAACGATTTAAGAGGAATTTGAACCAGGTTATTGAAATTAACAGCAGAATTTTAAGTTGTTTATCCGTTACGGGCGAAAGGGAGATAACTGGAATCCTTCCTGTTCTATGCCGGCCGGCTTTGAAAGAACGTTTCTTTTTTCCCTTCCGTTTGCATTTAAGAAATGAATGAATTCCCAGTTCGTTCAGTCTTGAGCATAATGTAGTATCTAGAACCAAGGTGTGGTCATTTAATCGAATTAATGAGGATTCGTCGTAGTGTAAGCGGTCACGTGACAGCGGTTTATTAAAAAACAAATTACGTCTCAACAGTGGGACAAAACAGCAGAGAAAAAATCCAATTGCTCTCACTTCCAACACAAGGAGATGAACCAACACACACGAACGGAACAGCCAATGCATGATGAAACACAACAATGTAGACGATGACAGAAAACAAGCACAAATATCACAAATATAGAACAAAATCGGAAGAGCCCACTTCCATGTACTAATAAAAAGATTCCATATCATAACTACATTAGCCCAATCTTAGACTCGAACCCACGCAGACAGAGGTGAGATGGCAGTGATCTGTAACGGACAGCACTTTATACCACTCGGCCACTCTGGGCCCCTAGCAACCAATTGATAAGACTGACTATTCCTATGAAACTGATAGCAAACCAGCATTACTTTTAAAGCCGTCTCAATGAGCCAAATTGGCAATGCTGCGATCACTACTGGCAGCATAACTAATGATTAAAATGATGATGCATGCTAAAGAAAAAGAAATTCCAGAACATGCCAATCTGATAATGGAATAGACAGAATTTACCTAATTGTAGCGTTAGAGAAATTCTATTGGTTTAAATGCCTTGGCAGATGTAAATGATGATGATGAGAGTTCATTATTCAGATTTTTGCAGTGATTATTAAAGATTGCAAAAATTATCAGATATCTCTTGGAGCATCCATGATCCCAGTAATTCAAAGCTTCTTTATGCTCACTTGCATGCAGCTTTCATATTTTCCACACACCTATATTGTCTACCTGTTGGCAAAGTGCACAGACAAGTCTTAAAACAACATAAAAGTTGGTTGAGACATTGTGTCCACTTCTTGCCTATTTAAATATGTGCACCTAATGATTTTTGTTTGTCTAGCTGAAAAGGCACAAACAATCGGTGCTTTTTGTATACACTCCTTCTCTTTTGATTCTCCATTTCTGTTTGGGTGCCAGAGTGAGGGGATGAGAAAGCAAGAGGCGCAAGAGGCCCATTGATTTTCAGTGCAGTTTCCTATATCATTTCGACCCTGTTATTGTAATTATAAGAGAAGAGACGATTGTCAACTAGTGGGTAGATAGAGGAGGTAACCTGTAAGAGTTGCTTACCTTTGACACAATAATATATATAGCAAGAAAGACATTTTTCAAACTTTCTCAGAACACTGGATTTGGAGGTAGCAAAGAATGTTATCCCTAATGTAATGTCAGGTAAGTATTATGTGAGAAACATAATTTTCTACAACATTTGTATGCTGTCAGAGCTGAAGGCCCTAAGACAGTTCCAGCTACATATTGCCCACTATTTGTTTTAGACATGTCCCCTAATCTTTCTCAATTGTTACTACATAGCTATCAAGGACATACATCAAATATTTGCCACCATTGCCAGATGAGTGTGGTTGCATGGCTATCCAAGACTTGCACAGAAGGACAGTGTGTGTTATTATGACTCGTCTTACAACAAGTAATAAAAAAATAGTATGCAGGAACAATCTTTTTAAAGAACAACAAATAATTTATTTCTCTAGAATACAAAGTGAAAATGTAAAACTGAAACTTACGGTATTGTGCATTAGATCCCAAATAATCTTAGAATTACAGTTGCAAGTCCCTAATGAATATAGTTTTGAATAAACTTTAGTGGAATTCCAAATTAAAATCCAACTCTAGAAGTGTTGTTATGCCAGTGGTGGTCAGTGTATTGGTGATGTGCCAACAATCTTTTGTTGGATCACAGTAATCCAATGTAAGAATATACCATTATTTGAAATTCACTATAAATTCAAGTTCCTATGTCTAAGAATGTTATTTTTGATGAGCACTTTGTATTTCTGGTGAATAAATAATATGAATAATAAAATTTCAGCTCAAATCAAGTACTGGACACAACAATAATACAATTGATTCTGCTCGTCTTGAATCACGAATGAATAATTCCTAGACAAAAACAAGATTATATAGTCCTCCACTTGACCTAAGGTCACAAATTAGCAATTTTAACATGGGTTCCTAATGATTCCAAATAAAATTTTCATTATAATTAGAATATAAAATGTATCAAACACAATGTCTTTGACTCAGGCAAAGATAATAATCCTAATAGTTAATCCATACTCATTGGAAACTCTTTTTGTATGTATTAGTTGCTTACATAATTAAAAAAAATCAATGATTCAGGTCAGGTAGAAAATGACCTTGAGTTTGGACAAGGTCAAGCCCAACATACAATTTTTCACAGCATATAATGAAATAAAATAAAAGCATAAATAAAAAACTAATAAAAAACATTGCAAATTAAATATACATAACAGTGTATCAAAATAGTATGGTTGCATGACTATCCAAAACTTACACAGGAAGGCAGCATGCATATCAGTAGAATATGCTTTACAATATTATCAAAAACTTGCACAGGAAGGCAGCGTGTGTATCAGTAGAATATGCTTCCAATGTTATCAAAAACTTACACAGGAAGGCAGCGTGTGTATCAGTAGAATATGCTTCCAATATTATCAAAAACTTACACAGGAAGGCAGCGTGTGTATCAGTAGAATATGCTTCCAATGTTATCAAAAACTTACACAGCAAGGCAGCGTGTGTATCAGTAGAATATGCTTCCAATGTTATCCAAAACTTACGCAGGAAGGCAGCGTGTGTATCAGTAGAATATGCTTCCAATGTTATCAAAAACTTACACAGGAAGGCAGCGTGTGCATCAGTAGAATATGCTTCCAATGTTATCAAAAAGTTACACAGGAAGGCAGCGTGTGTATCAGTAGAATATGCTTCCAATGTTATCAAAAACTTACACAGCAAGGCAGCGTGTGTATCAGTAGAATATGCTTCCAATGTTATCAAAAACTTACACAGCAAGGCAGCGTGCATATCAGTAGAATATGCTTTACAATGTTATCAAAAACTTACACAGGAAGGCAGCGTGTGTATCAGTAGAATATGCTTCCAATGTTATCAAAAACTTACACAGGAAGGCAGCGTGCATATCAGTAGAATATGCTAACAATGTTATCAAAAACTTACACAGCAAGGCAGCGTGTGTATCAGTAGAATATGCTTCCAATGTTATCAAAAACTTACACAGCAAGGCAGCGTGTGCATCAGTAGAATATGCTTCCAACGTTATCAAAAAGTTATACAGGAAGGCAGCGTGTGCATCAAAAAGTTATACAGGAAGGCAGCGTGTGTATCAGTAGAATATGCTTCCAATGTTATCAAAAACTTACACAGGAAGGCAGCTTGTGTATCAGTAGAATATGCTTCCAATGTTATCAAAAACTTACACAGGAAGGCAGCATGTGTATCAGTAGAATATGCTTCCAATGTTATCAAAAACTTACACAGGAAGGCAGCATGTGTATCAGTAGAATATGCTTCCAATGTTATCCAAAACTTACACAGGAAGGCAGCGTGTGTATCAGTAGAATATGCTTCCAATGTTATCCAAAACTTACACAGGAAGGCAGCGTGTGTATCAGTAGAATATGCTTCCAATGTTATCCAAAACTTACACAGGAAGGCAGCGTGTGTATCAGTAGAATATGCTTCCAATGTTATCAAAAATTTACACAGGAAGGCAGCGTGTGTATCAGTAGAATATGCTAACAATGTTATCCAAAACTTACACAGGAAGGCAGCGTGTGTATCAGTAGAATATGCTAACAATGTTATCCAAAACCTACTTAAGAGGGCAGTATGTGTATTTTATGAGGCCAGTAATAGTACAGTTCAGTTGTTAGACTGCAAAAAATTCAAAGTGACCTGACTGTGACATTTCTATGCAGAATCAAAACTTTTAATTGAACTCTGAGTGAATTGTTTGATGAAAATGGAGCCAGCACATAAACCCTGCATATCCCAAATTACATAAGAGTAGTATGTCTTGACTTGTTCTAGTCAACATATTACCACTTGACATAGTCAACATACCTGAATATATAACCTAGACAAGTTACCTATTACCACTTGACATAGTCAACATACCTGAATATATAACCTAGACAAGTTACCTATTACCACTTGACATAGTCAACATACCTGAATATATAACCTAGACAAGTTACCTATTACCACTTGACATAGTCAACATACCTGAATATATAACCTAGACAACTTACCTATTACCACTTGACATAGTCAACATACCTGAATATATAACCTAGACAACTTACCTATTACCACTTGACATAGTCAACATACCTGAATATATAACCTAGTCAACTTACCTATTACCACTTGACATAATCAACATACCTGAATATATAACCTAGTCAACTTACCTATTATCACTTGACTTGACATACCTATCCAGCTCCAGACATAATGCTGTTTAATATTATTCTGCTAGCTAATTAATTTGACTTATTCATTTCACATTTAATTATGCCATTTTAGCTATCAATAATATCAGTAATTCAGGAAAAATAGTTTGAATGCTGTAATTTATGTTCATAATGTCTTTTTCTGGAAGAGAAAATATCATTATGATAATAAAGAAGTTTGCTAAGTCATCAGTTTTTACACAAATTTAATTATTTTCTTCTTATTTTGACAGATTAGCATATAGATTGCCAGGCACAGAGTTCAGAATTGACTTTAACATTGACCCAAAACATGAGGTAAGATACTTTTCCTGGTCACATTAACACTGCTGATAAAGTCTGACAACTTGGTTGTGCTGATGTACAATCATCTGACCTAAAATCTGCTTGGTTTCATTTCCTTGAAGGCATTACCAGCAAGTGGTTTATTTATCTCCTTTATTATTTCAAAATACTACTGCTCTGGTGGCTTAGTGGTTAGAGCATCCGACATGGAAGCGGGAGGTCGTGGGTTTGATCTCTGGCCAAGTCATGCCAAAGACTCACAAAAATGGTACTAACAGCTGCCTTGCTTGGTGCTCAGCATTAAGACTTTAGTGTTAGAACTGGTGTCAGAATAATGTGACTGGGTTGGTCATCATGCAACATGTCTGCTGTGTGATGTTCCAGTCAATAGACGTTACTGTAAACTGCCTCGCTGCAGACATCTTAGCGATATGATTGAATTTTTTAAAAGCTACATTAAAAATCTTTATCACACACACATGCATATTTAAAAAAACTGAGTTTGTAAACTCCATGCTGCATGAGCAAAATGCATGCAATGAAAAAACTTATATACCTTTAACAAAATGGCCATTGATTACACCATAGTCCTGGTACTTAGATACTAGGAGTAAACAGTAGCTATACAACACAGAAAGACTTGTCAGGGTGTTGGGAACAAAATCTTCAGCGGTAGAGTTACATGAAATAAAAACTTTTATCTTGTTTTCTCTATCCATATTATGTGATAGAACTGTTTAATATATTGGATGTTCCAGTATTCTAAATTTCACAGATATTGGATATTATTCTAAATTTTATAGATAGTCAGATATTGGATATTAATATCTGCATTTTACAGATAATGGGACTTTTGTCATGCAATGCCATAAATGAATAATAGTCAATTGCCATTTTATCAGTGAAGAAAAAAATTCATTGAAATGTTGCAAGTATTGAGGATGAAAAATGTTCTGGCGCTGAAAGTTCTGTAAAATTTATTTGTAACTGTCAAATACAGACTCTCAGACAAAACATGTTCTTAGGATAATAACCTTGTACATTAGTTTGGATAAAATGATTTATATATATTAATCAACTCCTTGTATGTGTATGCTTAATGTACATTGCTGCATTTGTACATGACCATGACGAGTGTACTATGTAGCTCATTAGTCCTTATATTTTTAGCTGTTTTGGGGGTGTTTGTAGGTGTGACTATGTTTCTAGTTTTGGGGGTTGTTTAGAGGTGTGACTGTTTCTGATTTTGGAGGTATAATTTTAGCCATACAGCTAATAGCTTGTATGTAGAGTTGTACCATTGGGTTGTTGTATAACCTGTGTGGTGTTGTTGTTGTTGACATTGTCTGGAAGGAAGATAGTGACTATCTCATGTTTATTGACCAAAACTTTGAGATCAACTGGTCTGCAGTGAACAGTGAGGGCTCTTGAGGGATACTTTGACAGACTGGGAGGGGTGCTCTGTGTGTGGTGGCTCTTTGGATAATCAGACAAAGTGGTGGGATAGAAGTTAGTTTATGATTATCAACTCGATGTCACAATTTACATGTTCCATTTCTTTTGTAAATGTATTCATTATTACTGAGTATAAACCAGAAATTACAAATTATCACTGTTTGAGTGAAAATAATATTTTACACAGTTTGAGTACTCAGACCCTTCATTATAAGTGTTCACAATCTAATAATACACAGGCCCTTCCTTATTAGTGTCCACTCTAATACTACATAAGCCCTTCCTTATTGGTGTCCACTCTAATACTACACAGGCCCTTCCTTACAAGTGTTCACTATCTAATACTACACAGGCCCTTCCATATAAGTGTCCACTCTAATACTGCACAGGTCCTTCCTTATAAGTGTCCACTATCTAATACTACCTATGCCCTTCCTTATAAGTGTCCACTATGTAACACTACCAAGGCCCTTCCTTATAAGTGTTCACTATGTAACACTACCAAGGCCCTTCCTTATAAGTGTCCACTATGTAATACTACCCAGGCCGTTCCTTATAAGTGTCCACTATCTAATACTGCCCAGCCCCATTCTTATAAGTGTCCACTATCTAATACTACCTGGCCCCTTTCTTATAAGTGTTCACTATGTAATACTACCTAGGCCCTTCCTTATAAGTGTCCACTATCTAATACTACCTAGGCCCTTCCTTATAAGTGTCCACTATCTAATACTACCCAGGTCCTCCTTATAAGTGTCCACTATCTAATATTACCTATGCCCTTCCTTATAAGTGTCCACTATCTAATATTACCTAGGCCCTTTTGTGTAAGTGTCCAAACAGAATTATGAAAGAATAAATAAGTTATGTATAAAAAACAATATAATCTTTTACATTCATTCATATCCATGAATGATTTCCATTCTTTGACACATATTTCATGATTAATGTATACCTATCCATGAATGATTGCCATTCTTTGACACATATTTCATGATTAATGTATACCTATCCATGAATGATTGCCATTATTTGACATATATTTCATGATTAATGTATACCTATCCATGAATGATTTCCATTCTTTGACACATATTTCATGATTAGTGTATACCTATACATGAATGATTGCCATTCTTTGACACATATTTCATGATTAATGTATACCTATCCATGAGAGATTGCCATTCTTTGACACATATTTCATGATTAATGTATACCTATCCATTGTGATTCTTAAGTCCTCATTTCAAGGACCTACACACCTTTCCTTTGCCCAAACTTGACACCAATACAGTTATGACTTAACATGGCAACCAATTCAGTTATGACATGGCTCTAATGTTGCTTGTTCTAAGGAATCATCTGTCCAAAAAACTTGGCAATGGCAAAAAAGCATTTCACTGTCAAGGTTTAAATGATGTCTTAATGTGAAGTTCTTTTTTTATAAAGGTTTTATGTTTTATTTCAGCTAGCTAAATACATTTACCAGGATGGTAATGGTGTCAAAATGACAGAGGTGCCAGAACTGTGTACAGACAATGAGAATGCTCAGTGTGTCACTTCTTATCCGGTCAAATTCCCAGACTGTGTATGTAGGAGTACTACTGTTCCAGAAATCATATGTTGTTGGTAACTATAGAAGCTGCACTGATCATGCCATTTTTAATGTAATGTGTCTTTTTATGTTTTGGTTTGGGGTTTTATATGAAGACCAGTTTTAATTTTAACAGATCTTGCAATTTTTGGCACAATTTTACTTTTAATTATTTCCATCTCATTGCAGTTTCTTTGCATTTGGACATGATAAAGTGAAAAAATATCAATGAAGGGATAGATTTAGATTTCTAAATCTTTCATTTCTTTGGACCATGCTCAATAAAGTTGGTAGAGTCACATTACTCAGCTATCCATGTGTCTGTCTGTCTGTCTATCAATCTGTCAACAGCTTGGTTTCCACAAGATAACTTAGGGGCCCTGAGTGGCTGAGTGGTCTAAAGCGCTGTCTGTTACAGATCACTGCCGTGTCACCTCTGTCTGCGTGAATTCGAGTCTAAGATTCGGCTAATGTAGTTATGTGAGAAAGCTTGCCAGTAGCTTCTCGTGGTTCTTTCCTGAGGTTTTCCGGGTTCTTCCTCCACCATTAATACTGGCCGCCATGTATAGCCTATATTGTGCTGAAAAATGGCATTAAACCATAAAAACAAACAAACAAACAAGATAACTTGACTGAAACGTGTTGGATTTTAGCCAAATACGGTATTCAGTTTTACTTTGAGAAGATCTAAATTAAAAAAGTTTGATTTTTTTTCTGTTTTTGTCAATATTTAGAATTATTGCACCTGAATCCTGAATGTGTGTCCTCATAAGTTTCATTTCTGCAACTTAAATTACCAGCATTGTTGGATTTCTAGCATTGAACATCAACATTGACAGGAGTTATGACCCTTGTTTTGTGATCTTCCTGGCCTTAATTTCTGCAGCAATAATTTAACAATAATTGAAGGGTTTGAGCTGAATGGGACACCATTCTGAATTATGGCTTCTACCTTTTTAGTGATGAAACCTTGAGCAATTTCAGTTTCGAACATTCCATAACATCCCTTAAACAAATTATACCTTCTGCTTTGACTGGTTTCTACAGCATTGGTGTACCATGGATTATTCTATTTCAACCATACATAACATGCATCTTTTACTGATGAGACCTTGAGCGAGTTTGATTTCCAGCATTCTACAACATTATGCACAAGCTTATGTGTTTAATTCTTTATAATAATATCACATGTCTTTATTTTATGATGCAGGGAAAACCAGTCAAAGAGGGTGATTTCTTTGTAGCTGTCAAAACCTGTGAAAAATACCACAAAGATCGAGGTATGACAGATCATAGATATTTTTTTATGGAGAGCATATTAATACTGCAGTTTATCTAAAGATTAATACATCAGTATGAGTCATACATATCTAAAGATTAATAATTCAGTATGAGTAATACATACCTAAAGATTAATACATCAGTATGAGTCATACATACCTAAAGATTAATACATCAGTATGAGTCATACATATCTAAAGATTAATACATCAGTATAAGTCATACACAGCTAAAGATTAATACATCAGTACGAGTCCTACTTATCTAAATATTAATACATCAGTATGAGTCCTACTTATCTAAAGGTTAATACATCAGAATGAGTCATTTATATCTAAAGATTAATACATCAGTATGAGTCATACATATCTAAAGATTAATACATCAGTATGAATCATAACATATCTAAAGATTAATAATTCAGTATGAGTAATACATACCTAAAGATTAATACATTAGTATGAGTCATACATATCTAAAGATTAATACATCAGTATGAGTCATACATATCTAAAGATTAATAATTCAGTATGAGTAATACATACCTAAAGATTAATACATTAGTATGAGTCATACATATCTAAAGATTAATACATCAGTATAAGTCATACATATCTAAAGATTAATAATTCAGTATGAGTAATACATACCTAAAGATTAATACATTAGTATGAGTCATACATATCTAATGATTAATACATCAGTATGAGTCATACATATCTAAAGATTAATAATTCAGTATGAGTAATACATACCTAAAGATTAATACATTAGTATGAGTCATACATATCTAAAGATTAATACATCAGTATGAGTCATACATATCTAAAGATTAATAATTCAGTATGAGTAATACATACCTAAAGATTAATACATTAGTATGAATCATAACATATCTAAAGATTAATAATTCAGTATGAGTAATACATACCTAAAGGTTAATACATCAGTATGAGTCATACATATCTAAAGATTAATAATTCAGTATGAGTAATACATACCTAAAGATTAATACATCAGTATGAATCATAACATATCTAAAGATTAATAATTCAGTATGAGTAATACATACCTAAAGATTAATACATTAGTATGAGTCATACATATCTAAAGATTAATACATCAGTATGAGTCATACATATCTAAAGATTAATAATTCAGTATGAGTAATACATACCTAAAGATTAATACATTAGTATGAGTCATACATATCTAATGATTAATACATCAGTACGAGTCATACACAGCTAAAGATTAATACATCAGTACAAGTCATACACAGCTAAAGATTAATACATCAGTACGAGTCCTACTTATCTAAATATTAATACATCAGTATGAGTCCTACTTATCTAAAGATTAATACATCAGAATGAGTCATTTATATCTAAAGATTAATACATCAGTATGAGTCATACATATCTAAAGATTAATACATCAGTATGAATCATAACATATCTAAAGATAAATAATTCAGTATGAATCATCCATGCCTTAAGATTAATACATCAGACTGAGTCATACATACCTAAAGATTAATACATCAGTACGAGTCATACATATCTAAAGATAATTTATTCAGTATGAATCATCCATGCCTTAAGATTAATACATCAGTATGAGTCATACATATCTAAAGATTAATACATCAGATTGAGTCATACATATCTAAAGATAAATAATTCAGTATGAATCATCCATGTCTTAACATTAATACATCAGTAGGAGTACAGTGGAACCCCGCTATAACGCGCCTCGCCATAATGCGAATTCGGAAATAACGTGGTTGCGGCATGGCTCCCGAAATTTCATATATTTATTCGCACATTTTTTTCTTCATGAGGTGTTATGCCAAAATAAACATGATGTGGTCTTTGTGGTTGTATTCAATTAATTATGTATACAATCGTTGCTCTAGCAATAGCAGACATGTGCTTCTTCATTAACTGCACACACAACCAAGCAACAGACAATGCGGTGGTTGATAAAGCTTCTCACAGTTTAAAAAACATCAAAAAACGAAAGCCGCCAACACGTTTTCTGGGCTTAGCGGTGTTATTAGATGCAATCAGTTGACCAGTAAAAAATGTTTGCTTCACTAGCTGGAAATTGAAAATGACGTGTTCAGCTTTAAAAACAATTATAAAAGTGACCTGTGACCATTGCATGCCTACAGCATATAGTTCTCGGGTTTTACAAGTGTATGGGGTTTGCTTATGAAATGGTTATTAATTTCCCCCTTCTTTTCTCTAATAAATATTTTACTTTTATGGAAAAGCAAGTTCACAATGCACTTTGCGCAAAAAACGTTTATTATGATTTTGGGGAAGAGATCGTGTATGAATTCTGATATAATACAATATATAATACGATAAAGGACAAGAAATAGTGTGTTAAACGCTGCTTCTGAAAGGTATTAATTTCACCAGGTCCTTGAATTGTTATAAACATCGGAAATATAACTTATTATTAATCCAAAAGTCAAGTGTTCTTGAAGTTGAACTTTATAAACAACAAAGCAGCCAACAATGTGGTGGTTGATACAAGATTCTGACAATTTAATAAACATCAAAAAACGAAAGCCACCAATATGTTTTCTGGGCTTGGCAGTGTTTTAGAGGGAATCATTTGACTAGTAAACAGTGTCGGCATT
Organism: Unio pictorum; assembly: GCA_030141615.1. Lineage (NCBI taxonomy): Eukaryota > Metazoa > Mollusca > Bivalvia > Unionida > Unionidae > Unio > Unio pictorum. The sequence goes on from JARLTB010000067.1 coordinate 2,192,691, forward strand.
GTTAGGTGGAAATTGTACATGCGGTACAGCTGGGGAAAAAACTTTATATCAGTGGCACTTGACCATTACAGACTCACCGCATGCTATGATTTAGTTCTCAGATTAATGAACTCGTCATTACTTTCCTATTTTTTGTAGATATAAAAATAAATATTTTACGGTTATGGAAAATCAAGTTTACAATTTATATAGACACCGTTCATAGACCCTTGAATGTAATGAATGTACACTTGCTTCCTCTTTTGTAACCTAATTTTCTGTTAATTTTTCTAATTGAATTCAGACATAATGGTTTGTGACAAAAATATTGAATAGTTGAAATATGTTTACAATTTTTGCAATGGAATTTGGTACAGGTATTATGGATTAGCTGCATGCCATGATGGTACTATATCAGACGGTAAGTAAACAGTGTTAATGCTCTGTTTATACTATATATTGGACATTAAATTCAGACACAACGATCTTGGACAAAATTATTGAATATTTTAAATCAGTGTAATCTTCCAATGGAATTGCATGAATTATGGATCAAGTGCGTGCCACAACGGCACGATAGTAAGCGATGTTAATACCCCCCTATTCATTATATAACGTCAGTCGGGGTGTTATCGATCAATGTGTATTTTCAGGGGAAAACAATAAAAATTAGTAAAACTATCTAATGCAAAGTAATAACCTATAAATATATTATGCTTTCACTTTTTTTGAATAAGTCTTGTTACTACATTGCATTTAATGTTCGTCTGATAATACTCCGATTTTTTACATTAGACATGAGTACACGTATATACGCCAATGCGGTGTTTGCTGAAAAAAAATTAAAAACTGTAAAAGCCCGCGATAACGTGACCCTGCGATAACGCGATCCAATTTCTTGGACCCCAATTATTGCGTAATAGCGAGGTTCCACTGTATTACATGTCTAAAGATTAATACATCAGTATGAATCATACATATCTAAAGATTAATACATCAGTATGAGTCATACATATCTAAGAAAAATAATTCAGTATGAATCATCCATGCCTCAAGATACATCGGTAGGAGTCATGCATGCCTAAAGATTAATACATCAGTATGAATCATACATATCTTAAGATTAATACATCAGTATCAGTGATACATACCTAAAGATTAATATATTATTATGAATCATACATATATAAAGATTAATACATTATTATGAATCATACACACCTAAAGATTAATATATTATTATGAATCATACATACCTAAAGATTAATACATTATTATGAATCATACATACCTCAAGATTAATACATCAGTATGAGTCATACATATCTTAAGATTAATATATCAGTATGAGTCATCCATGCCTAAAGGTTAATACATCAGTATGAGTCATACATGCCTAAAGATACATTTATACCATAGCATGATTAATGTGTTGCACATATGTTGATCTGAACATTTTTGCCATAGCAAGATTGATACATGAGGATATATCAAACCTATATAAAAGTACATTGATGCCATAACAAAATTAATATTTTGCATCAGTATTTGTCACACCTGCCTAAAGTTTAATTTATATCATGGCAAGAGACTGCTCTGATGGCCTAGTGCTTAGAGCATCCACCTCTGATATGGGAGGTCACAGGTTTGAACCCCGACCAAGTCATACCAAAGTCTTATAAAAATGGTACTAACAGGTACTTTGCTGTGTGCTAAGCATTACAAAATTAGTGTTAGGACTAGTTAGCCTGGTGTGAGAACAAAGTGACTGGGTTGGACATCATGCTACATTTATGCAGCATGATTCCCAAGTGCTAAACATCACCACAGACTGCCAGGGGCCCCGAGTGGTCTAAAGCGCTGTCCGTTACGGACCACTGCCATCTCACCTCTGTCTGCGTGTGTTCGAGTCTAAGGTTCGGCAAATGTAGTTATGTGAGAAAGCTTGCCAGTAGCTTCTCGTGTGTCGGTGGTTCTTACCGGGGTTTGTCCGGTTTCTTCCTCCACCATTAATACTGGCCGCCATGTATAGCCTATATTGTGCTGAAAAATGGCGTTAAACCATAAAAACAAAAACAAAACACCACAGACTGCCACACTGCAGATATTGTAGCGATATGACTGTATTTCTTTTAAATTTACATTAAAAATCAAGATCACACACACATATCTTGACAAAATTAAGACAATATGTGTCACAGCGCATAAAGATAGTTCTACCTTAGTGAGATTAATACATTGGTATATGTCACACTTTCCTAAAGATACATTTATACCTTAGTGAGATTAATACATTGGTATATGTCACACTTTCCTAAAGATACATTTATACCTTAGTGAGATTAATACATTGGTATATGTCACACTTTCCTAAAGATACATTTATACCTTAGTGAGATTAATACATTGGTATATGTCACACTTTCCTAAAGATACATTTATAACTTAGTGAGATTAATACATTGGTATATGTCACACTTTCCTAAAGATACATTTATAACTTAGTGAGATTAATACATTGGTATATGTCACACTTTCTTAAAGATACATTTATAACTTAGTGAGATTAATACATTGGTATATGTCACATTTTCCTAAAGATACATTTATAACTTAGTGAGATTAATACATTGGTATATGTCACACTTTCCTAAAGATACAGTTATACCTTAGTAAATTTAATGCATTTGAATATGTTGCACTTACCTCCTGATAAATGTACCATTAGCAATGTAAAGCTACATTTAAATATTAATTGGCAACATAAATAAATGGTGCCTGTAAAGATATATTTATACATCCCACCTACCTTAATGTATATTTATGCATCCAACCTATTTAAATATATATTTATACATCCTACCTACCTAAAGATATATAATTTATATATCCTACCTACCTAAAGATACATAATTGATACATCCTATGTACCTAAAGATATATTTATACATCCCACCTACCTAAAGATATTTTATACATCCTACCTACTTAAAGATATATAATTTATACATCCTACCTACCTAAAGATATATAATTTATACATCCTACCTACCTAAAGATATATAATTTATACATCCTACGTACCTAAAGATATATAATTTATACATCCTACATACCTAAAGATATATAATTTATACATCCTACCTACCTAAAGGTATATAATTTATACATCCTACCTAGCTAATGATATATAATTTATACATCCTACCTACCTAAAGATATATAATTTATACATCCTACCTACCTAATGATATATAATTTATACATTATACCTAAAGATATATAATTTATACATCCTACCTACCTAATGATATATAATTTATACATCCTACCTACCTAAAGATATATAATTTATACATCCTACCTACCTAAAGATATATAATTTATACATCCTACCTAGCTAATGATATATAATTTATACATCCTACCTACCTAAAGATATATAATTTATACATCCTACCTACCTAATGATATATAATTTATACATCCTACCTACCTAATGATATATAATTTATACATCCTACCTACCTAATGATATATAATTTATACATCCTACCTACCTAAAGATATATAATTTATACATCCTACCTACCTAATGATATATAATTTATACATTATACCTAAAGATATATAATTTATACATCCTACCTACCTAATGATATATAATTTATACATCCTACCTACCTAAAGATATATAATTTATTCATCCTACCTACCTAAAGATATATAATTTATACATCCTACCTAGCTAATGATATATAATTTATACATCCTACCTACCTAAAGATATATAATTTATACATCCTACCTACCTAAAGATATATAATTTATACATCCTACCTACCTAATGATATATAATTTATACATCCTACCTACCTAAAGATATATAATTTATACATCCTACGTACCTAAAGATATATAATTTATACATCCTACCTAGCTAATGATATATAATTTATACATCCTACCTACCTAAAGATATATAATTTATACATCCTACGTACCTAAAGATATATAATTTATACATCCTACCTACCTAATGATATATAATTTATACATCCTACCTACCTAATGATATATAATTTATACATCCTACCTACCTAATGATATACATGTACATTTATATCCTGGTAAGATCAAGCTGCATCAACGCCTTATCAACATTACTACATCAGTATGTATCATGGCTAAATACCTTATCAACATTACTACATCAGTATGTATCACACATGGCTAAATACCTTATCAACATTACATCAGTATGTATCATGGCTAAATACCTTATCAACATTACTACATCAGTATGTATCACACATGGCTAAATACCTTATCAACATTACATCAGTATGTATCATGGCTAAATACCTTATCAACATTACTACATCAGTATGTATCATGGCTAAATACCTTATCAACATTACTACATCAGTATGTATCACACATGGCTAAATACTGTATGAACATTACTACATCAGTATGTATCACACATGGCTAAATACCTTATCAACATTACTACATCAGTATGTATCACACCTGGCTAAATACCTTATCAACATTACTACATCAGTATGTATCATGGCTAAATACCTTATCAACATTACTACATCAGTATGTATCACACATGGCTAAATACCTTATCAACATTACATCAGTATGTATCACACCTGGGTAAATACCTTATCAACATTACTACATCAGTATGTATCACACATGGCTAAATACCTTATCAACATTACTACATCAGTATGTATCACACATGGCTAAATACCTTATCAACATTACTACATCAGTATGTATCGCACATGGCTAAATACCTTATCAGCATTACTACATCAGTATGTATCACACATGGCTAAATACCTTATCAACATTACTGCATCAGTATGTATCATGGCTAAATACCTTTTCAACATTACTACATCAGTATGTATCACACATAGCTAAATACCTTATGAACATTACTACATCAGTATGTATCACACATGGCTAAATACCTTATGAACATTACTACATCAGTATGTATCATGGCTAAATACCTTATCAACATTACTACATCAGTATGTATCATGGCTAAATACCTTATCAACATTACATCAGTATGTATCACACCTGGGTAAATACCTTATCAACATTACTACATCAGTATGTATCACACATGGCTAAATACCTTATCAACATTACTACATCAGTATGTATCACACATGGCTAAATACCTTATCAACATTACTACATCAGTATGTATCGCACATGGCTAAATACCTTATCAGCATTACTACATCAGTATGTATCACACATGGCTAAATACCTTATCAACATTACTGCATCAGTATGTATCATGGCTAAATACCTTTTCAACATTACTACATCAGTATGTATCACACATAGCTAAATACCTTATGAACATTACTACATCAGTATGTATCACACATGGCTAAATACCTTATGAACATTACTACATCAGTATGTATCATGGCTAAATACCTTATCAACATTACTACATCAGTATGTATCACACATGGCTAAATACCTTATCAACATTACTACATCAGTATGTATCACACATGGCTAAATACCTTATGAACATTACTACTAAGGTATGTATCACACATAGCTAAATACCTTATGAACATTACTACATCAGTATGTATCACACATGGCTAAATACCTTATCAACATTACTACATCAGTATGTATCATGGCTAAATACCTTATCAACATTACTACATCAGTATGTATCACACATAGCTAAATACCTTATCAACATTACTACATCAGTATGTATCACACATGGCTAAATACCTTATGAACATTACTACATCAGTATGTATCATGGCTAAATACCTTATCAACATTACTACATCAGTATGTATCACACATGGCTAAATACCTTATCAACATTACTACATCAGTATGTATCACACATGGCTAAATACCTTATGAACATTACTACATCAGTATGTATCACACATAGCTAAATACCTTATGAACATTACTACATCAGTATGTATCACACATGGCTAAATACCTTATCAACATTACTACATCAGTATGTATCACACATGGCTAAATACCTTATGAACATTACTACATCAGTATGTATCACACATAGCTAAATACCTTATGAACATTACTTCATCAGTATGTATCACACATGGCTAAATACCTTATCAACATTACTACATCAGTATGTATCACACATGGCTAAATACCTTATCAACATTACTACATCAGTATGTATCACACATAGCTAAATACCTTATGAATATTACTACATCAGTATGTATCACACATGGCTAAATACATTTATGCTATAGCAAGATTAATACACTGGTATGTGTCACACTTTCCTAAATATATTTTTATATCTTAGCAAGATTCATACATGTGTTCCAGATACCTAATGATATATGTATACCTTAAGAAGAATCGATACTTGTAATGTACAAAATAATTCCTGTTTTTATTTTCTAACAAAGTGATGTCAGCAAACAATAACAGCGCATCTGAGTAATGAACCTTAATGTTTTTCCTGTACAGTAACACATTATCATAGCCAACAGACAAATGAACCTTAATGTTCTTCCTGACACCTTTTGACATATCCACCTGACAAATGAACCTTAATGTTCTTCCTGTACAGTGACACTTTTTCATAACCACCTGAGAAATGAACCTAAATATTCTTTCAATACAATGTTGCACATTATCATAGCCAACTGACAAATGACCATTGATGTGGCATGTTATCATCATCTAAGTAACAAACCTTAATGTTCTTCCTGTACAGTGACACATGTTATAGCCTCATGACAAATGAGCCTTATTGTTCTTCCTGTACAGTGACACATTATCATAGCCAACTGACAAATGAACCTTAATGTTCTTCCTCTACAGTGACACCTTTTGAAAAAGCCACCTGACTAATGAACCTTAATATTCTTTCAATACAATGTTACACATTATCATAGCCAACTGACAAATGAACCTTGATGTTCTTCCTGTACAGTGACACATTTTATCGTATATTTTATTGCCACAATACTGTTTTTGTTTACTCAAAGTAAATATACAAATTCAAATTCAGATAAAATATTTGCTCAGTTATTTGTCTCATTTAAATCTTGTAATTGATGATTTGTAAAACATTGAAAATGTTTGCATTCTCAGAATATTATTGTTTATTGCAATTCAGTATCAGTAGTGAAGAACACATGGGGAAAAGAGACAGAAAACATTGAGTACTACAGCCATGTGGAGGACCCATCTATTCCTACAATAGACCTTGGGGTGCAAAACACTGAGCACGGTAATAAAGACCTTGTAACATAGTTATGAAATTAATTTAATTTTATAGCATGTGAAGGACCCATCTCTCTTTACTATAATGGTCCAAACACTGTGAGGGTTAATGTATACCTTACTAGAATTTATTATTATAGCATGTGGAGGACCCATTTTTCCAACTATAGATCTTGGGGTGGCAAATACTGCATGTTAATGTACACCTTGGCACAAAGATATAAAATTTATTTAATATTGACATGTGGAGGAACCACCTATCTCTATCATAGACTTCGGGGTGTCAAACACATTATGGGAATCTATACGTCATAACAGGGTTGTGAAATCAATTTTATACAACCATGTGGAGGACCCATCTATTTCTGCTAGAGACCTCAGGGTACCAAACACGATAGGGTAATTTATACATCAGTGTTATGAAATCAATTTAATATAGCGAGGACCCATATATCTCTATTGTTAACCTCAGGATGCCAAACACAATATGGTAATGTACACGTCATAGTGTTGTGAAATTAGTTTAATTTTATATTCATGGCATACTTATGAGTCTAAATGTTGAGAAAGAGATGAATGGTGTTTGCTTTTTTTAAAAATTACGATCATTTCAGATCTTTGTGATCAGAAGTGTACTTGATGAATTTGCTAATTAATATCTGATTTTGCAAGTTATAACATCTGTTCCTCCATCTATATTTTCCATGTTTTGTTTCTGCACAATAATAATAATAATGAGGACTTTGTATAGCGCCTAATCTTTAGAAGCTCGAAGTGCTTTACAACGTCTTTAATGATATCACTACAAAAAACAAACACCATGAAATTAGAAAAACATAATTTAACAAAATGCTGACATTATTAGGTCTTTAAGTTTGTTGTTGCAGTCGAAAAAGGTGAGTTTTAAGAGCATTCTTGAAAGGGATCACTGTGTCTTTGTGTCTGATTTCAGTGGGCAATTCATTCCATGTTGCTGGGTCCTGGTATGCAAAAATGTTGTCCATATAACTTCATTTTCATAGTAGGACTAATGAGGATACGATTGTCAGAAGAGGAGCATAAGTAACTTGCTGCTGTGTACACATGGGTGAGGCTAGATAGGTATGCTGGATTGGAGTCTGTCATTAAAACGTAGCAGAGAGAACAAATTTTGTGTTTGATTATGGATCGAATGGATAGCCAATGTAGGGTACAGAGCAGCTCAGAGGTATGCTCTGAACATGGTACTCAAAAGATGATCCGAGCAGCTGTGTTTTGAACTTTTTGAGGTTTCTGGAGTAGATATGGAGATGAACCAGACATAATTGATTTACAGTAGTTCAGTCTTGAAAGTACTAATGAACACAAGTGTTTTCGTGGCATCAACAGAAAGATATTTACGAATGGAACTGATGCGTCTCAATTCAAGATATGCAGCCTTGCATATGTTCATGACATGTTGTTGCAATGTGAGAGTACTGTCTAGAGTAACACCTAGGTTTCGTACTGACTGTGTGAATTTAATGTTTGAGGTAAAGGATGTGAATAAGAAAGCCTTTGTGTTGTGATCAGAATAGCCTCAGTTTTATCATCATTCATCTGCAGCTTGTTACATGTCATCCATGATTTCACATCAGAAATGCACTTCTCTAATCCTTGGATGGTAGCATCAACTTCAGTTGGGTGGCTAGACTTGTATATTTGGGTGTCATCAGTGTACAATAACTAAAATGTTTGACCATCGACCTTCACCAAACTTAAATGTTTGACCATCAACCATTACCAAACTAAGGCATTTGATCATCAATAATCACCAAACTTTGGGCAAAGAAAAAAACCTTCAATTTTGGGATAAAAAGGTCAGGTTAAGGTCACTGAACTGAAAGCTGACAAATGTTTCTGGAGCGAGGCTGAATCCTCTTGAATTTGTCATGAAAATGACCAAAGTAAATGTCAAATGTCACTGATGTTGAAAACTATAATATGGTTTCTACAGAAAAAAAATTAAATTCTGTACCATGTACCCTGCCAAAGTTTGTGGTTATAGAAGCCATTGATTTTGGATCAAGAGGTCAGATGTCAAAATCAATGTGACTATTTGTAGCTTAGTTCTGCAACTTTACTAACATTTGTAGAAATGACCTGGTATGGTTCTCGCCTTGATTGCTTATGTCACATAAATCATGTCAAACAATGACCAGGTATGGTTCTCACATTGATTGTTTATGTCACATAAATCATGTCAAATAATTATCAGGTATAGTTCTCACAATGTATTTGATTATGATGTTTAATTGGATGTTTAATGTTTAATGTTTAATTTGGGCTTGGCTACTTGGAGTAAGGTAGTCATTTGTAATGTTTAATTTTTAATTTGGCAATAGCCAAGTGATCTAAGGTTGTCATTTGTAATGTTTAATTTTTAATTTGGGGATGGCCAAGTGATCTTAGGTGGTCATTTGTAATGTTTAATTTTTAATTTGAGGTTAACCAAGTGATCTTAGGTGGTCATTTGTAATGTGTAATTTTTAATTTGGGGTTAGCCAAGTGGTTTAAATTGGTCATTTGTAATGTTTAATTTTTAATTTGGCAATGGCCAAATGATCTAAGGTTGTCATTTGTAATGTTTAATTTTTAATTTGGGGTTAGCCAAGTGATCTTAGGTGGTCATTTGTAATGTTTAATTTTTAATTTGGGGATGGCCAAGTGGTTTAAGGTGGTCATTTGTAATGTTTAATTTGGGCTTGGCTATGTGGTGTAAGGTGGTCATTTGTAATGTTTAATGTTTAATTTGGGGTTAGCCAAGTGGTGTAAGGTGGTCATTTATAATGTTTAATTTTTAATTTGGGGATCGCCAAGTGATCTTAGGTGGTCATTTGTAATGTTTAATTTTTAATTTGGGATTGGCTAAGTTGTCTAAGGTGCTTGCCAATACATATTAGTCACACATCTCACCTCATTCTATTGGAGATCAAATTTTGGCTTAACCAACAATAGCTATGTGAGAAAGCTTGCCTATAGCTTCTCATAGGTCATTTGTTCATCTAGGGGTCTTTCTGGGTGCTTCCTCCACATAATATATACTAGCATCCATGTATAGCCTATCATGTGCTGAAAAATTACATTAAGCACAACAAGAAAAAACCAGTTATTCTTAATCTAAGTTTCAAAATAACTAATATATCTATTAATATAACAAGGCTGTATATCTTCTGTACTGTATCTTCAGGTCATTGTGGCAAGACTTTGGCCATCATGAAGAGGTTTATAAACAACCCCAAGACTTCACAGATTCCTTGGCTTATTATAGTAGATGATGATACCATCATTAGGTATGTATTTCACACAGAGGGAAGAATGCACATTTATTTTTGTATTTATACTTTGTATTAATGTAACTATTCATCAATGCACTATCAAATAATGTCATTTTAAACTGTATTTTTATTTTTATTTTACAAGAAATAAATCATCAAGAGGCTTGTTGATATTACAAACATGCTCTGAGTTCATGCCTTTCGATCTTTGCAGGCCCAAGCCTGCTGAGTGAAACATCAACATTTTTCAAATTTACAAATGTTTCAAATTTTACCATAAATTAAGACAATTGCTGCTTAAATGAGAAAGCATGCTGATATTTTATTTCAGCTACCTCTGTCAGAAGTTGCTTGCTTAAGAAAAGAGGCAAATGTTTTCATCCACTTTCATTTTCCCTATATTTATAATTGTTTTTCAGTATCAAGAGGTTAAAGCAGCTGCTTGCCTGTTATGACTCCAGTCAAATGCTGGCTGTAGGTGAACGGTATGGTTACAATGTTGCTTCAGGAATAGGATATTCATATATTACAGGAGGAGGAGGGTAGGCCATGCTTTTTATATTCTTTCACTCATTTAAGCTCAGCACATCTACCACATACACTAATTTCTGTTCCTTAACAGAACATTTCCTCAGCAGTTCATCCTTAATTTGTAAGAAGCAAAATATAAGAAATAAAACAAGTCCATGATCTTGATTTTCCTTCCATTTTTAGCTTGATTTGATTAGCCTTATCAATTTAAATCTTCAGGGGAGCAAGGAAAATGTGGATCAATGAATAAATTAATAATACAGGAGTATCTTATATTTTGGTAGTCATATTGTTTCAGCTAATAGCCATCCCTCTGAAATTATATTCCTTAGCAAATAGACATTATTTTGCAGTTATACCTTTCGGTGTATGGCCATCAATCCACAGTCATACATCTCAGTATATGGCCATCAATCCACAATCATACATCTTGGTAAATAATCATCAATCAACATTCATGCAGCTCAGTGAATAGCCATGAATCCACAATCATACATCTCAGTGAATTGCCATCAATCCATAATCATACATCTCAGTAAATAGTCATCTATCCACATTCATGCATCTCAGTGAATAGCCATCAATCCACAATCATGCATCACAGTTAATTGCCATCAGTCCACACTCATGCATCTCAGTGAATCACCATCAATCCTCAATCATACTTCTCAGTGAATAGCCATCAATCCACAATCATACATCTCAGTGAATTGCCATCAATCCAGTCATACATCTCAGTGAATAGCCATCAGTCCACAATCATACATCTCAGTGAATTGCCATCAATCCACAATCATGCATCTCCGTGAATAGCCATCAATCCACAATCATACATCTCAGTGAATTACCATCAATCCAAATCATACATCTCACTGAATAGCCATCAATCCACAATCATGCATCTCATTGAATAGCCATCAATCCACAATCATACATCTCAGTGAATTACCATCAATTCACAATCATGCATCTCACTGAATAGCCATCAATCCACAATCATACATCTCGGTGAATTACCATCAATCCACAATCATACATCTCATTGAATAGCCATCAATCCACAATCATGCATCTCTTTGAATAGCCATCAGTTCATAATCATACATCTCATTGAATAGCCATCAATTCACAATCATACATCTCAGTGAATAGCCATCAATCCACAATCATGCATCTCTGTGAATAACCATCAATCCACAATCATGCATCTCAGTGAATAGCCATCAATTCACAATCATTCTCTTGTTAGGTCTAAAGGCTTAAGCTAAGTAACAAGTGCAGATGAAACGCATCATGCATTCATTTTTCCAAAATATAAATTTATTTTCCAAATGATATGAAATCAAACATAAAGAAGGGATCAAAAATTAAAACTTGCAGTGTATGAACACCTAGAATATTATCCTAAATTGTACAATTTACATCAAATCAGAAACTTTATAGGTATTCTGAATGAAGGCTCTACAGTGTTTAGGTGCTAGCACCACTGAAGAATCAGTTCTAAGGTCAAAGTTCAGGGTAATCCTGTGATAAGTAGAAGAAGGCTAAAGTCCTTGAAAGTTTCACATAATCTAACAGAATTATTTAAATGTTTATTTCCGTGAATAAGTTCACATAATCAGAATTATTTAAATGTTTGTTTTCCTGAATATGTCTCATAATTCTCAAGTTGCTGTTTGCTTTGAATATGTATCTTCCACTCTACATGTCCAACAAGCATATTCTAAATAAATGATTTTCTCTCATGACTCTTATAGAACTGACTTATGAATTGAAAAATTCATTCTGTGGTGTTTTAATTCATTTATATAGTCTTTATAACAAAATCTGAACCATTAAAAAGAATCTTAAACATTTACATTTAAATTACTAGATTGTGAAATAATTTAAGTCATGTTCTGGCCTTCTTAAATTATTGAGTCAATTAACAAATAGGGTGTGCATGATATCTCTACAAGTCAATTGTACTCCTTATATTGTGTTTTATTGTTTGATCCAAATTAGACATATTTTTTTAATGAAAAAGATTGACTCTTTTTGAGAAACAATGTTGACCGATTGATAGATAGATTTGATTGCAGTAGAAGTAAAATGAGAAACAATAAATAAGGGTTAATCATTACCAACATGAATTTAATGGGTCTACACATTTTGAACAACATAAATTAGAACACGATAATACATGCCGTTTGTGATACACTTGACAAATATCAATTCCCTTTTGAAAAAAATCTGTTAATTTTTTTTATATGTTACTTCCTGATTTCTGTCGTTGAGCGAAATCCCTCAGATTTCTTAACTTACTTTTCAAATGATTAAGATACTTTACTAATTAGTATATACTTTACATAAAAGTGTGAAACGATTTTTGATTGGTCAATAAAATGAATTTTGAGAACAGTAGCGACCACAAAAACTTATGCTTGGATTTGAATGCCTTTGAATTTTTTCATTGTACCTCCCTTGAGTTGATACAAAGGACATATTCAAAGTGATAAAACAACACAAGTCTCTTTAATTTGATTATTTTAATGCAACAAACACTTTGTCAAGTTGTTGATCAAAGTAAAGCCAGCAGGTAATTAGGTTCTCACAGAAGTACTTTCAAGTTTCGATATGATGGTCGATTGACTCTTTTCATGTTTTCATAGAAAAGAATATGTTGCAATTATAATGTTTATACTTAAATGGAAATAAAGGATTAAAATGTGACTTTCACATAGCAAGACATTTAATTGGTGTTTATTTCATTCTCTGTTGTCACCTGCTAGCATTTACCGGACATTTTCATTGATCGCTATTTCACCAGACTGTTTATTTACAGTGTATTGATAATTATTTATAAACAAATAAACTCTAACATAATATGTGATATCTTATTTAGAACTTGCAAATTTCACAATATGGAATCAATCTTTATGGTCATTAATCACCATTATTGATGATAAAACAAGAAATGTATAAAGGTTTAATTTATGAATTCTTAACATAACTTTTTCATGTTCAGCATATTTTAAAAGATATTTAAAAAATATTTTCTTTGTAAAAAAAATTGGATCTATGCCAGACACCGGGTTATAAGCGGGTTCACAAGTTATCAGGGCACAATTTATGGAGGGAGTGGTGTACCAAAGCCAATATTATGTAATCAACTGTTGTATTATTTAATCAAGACCAGTATTGTGTAATCAATTTCTGTATTGTATAATAAAGACCATTATTGTGTAATCAATTTCCATATTGTGTAATAAAGACCAGTATTGTGTAATCAATTTCTGTATTGTGTAATCAAGACCATTATTGTGTAATCAATTTCTGTATTGTTTAATCAAGACCAGTATTGTGTAGTCAATTTCTGTATTATGTAATCAAAACCGGTATTGTGTAATCACTATCTGTATTGTGTAATCAATTTCTATGTAATGAATTTCTGTATTGCATAATCAATTTCTGTATTGTGTAATTAAGACTGGTATTGTTTAATCTTTTCTGTATTCTATAATAAAGACAATTATTGTGTAATCAATTTCCATGTTGTGTAATAAAGACCAGTATTGTGTAATATTGTGTAATCAATTTCTGTATTGTGTAATCAAGACTGGTATTGTGTAATCAATTTCTGTATTGTGTAATCAAGACCAGTATTGTGTAATCAGTTTCTGTTTTTGATGTGTTTATTCCACAGTGTTAGAACCTTGTCATAGACTATTTTCTAATGCTTGTAGGTGTCTTGTGGAAATGTCAGCATAGTGGTGTTGAAATATCTGTCAACTTGCTGTAGATTTTTTTATGGTGATGGTGCCACCAAGGGTGGTTAAATATTTGAGGCCACTTAATCTTTGATGTTTTATAGTGATAAAGTAACAAATGGTATTGAGATATATCTTTCCAAATGTTGTATATGTTTCATGGTGATGATGTTACCAATAGTGTTGAAGTATATCTGTCCAGCTCAAGCAAATGATTTGTGGTGATAGTTTTAGCAAAGTTGTTGAAATTGATCTGGATGCTTACTTTAAATTTTTGTCTCTTCAGAATGATCTTCAGTAACAAGATGGCACAGAAATTTGTGGCTGAGTGTCAGTGTCCACGAGACGACTCCCCCGATGATATGATACTGGGACTGTGTCTCAAGCGATTTGGTATTCCTGTCACCCACACTCCCTACCTTCATCAGGTATTTATCTCATTGACTCCACCATTACTCTATAATTCACTCTTTAATTCTTCAAATAGATCTTATGTATATTTATGTCCTTCTCTTTTTTAGATCATTACAAATACAGTAAAACCTGTTCTGAGGGACTGCTCCTTCTGCCAACCAAAAGCAGTCTCTCAAGACAGGTGGTCTTTTATAAGAGGTGTGTGAAAATGGACTGGTTTCCAGGGTCAGTTGTTAGCATTGTTGAAGACGAAAAAATATCCATACTCACTGTACATGTATTATATCCTTTATTCATAAATCTTGTTAAATATTGCATGCATTCCTCTCAAAATAACTTTATATAATCAAGATACATCTAGCAAACAGCATGAATTAAGTTTATATTTGAACATCACATGAAATGTTCATATATTAATACATGAAAGATAATATTTATCATATCCAAAAGGTTTCTCATGGCCATAAATTTTAGAGTTGTTTCAAATGTAACGAAAACTGTAGCTATGACCTATGTATCTTTTTCTGTGCACTTAATCACTTTTCTTTAAGAAATCCATTATACTTCATTGTTGACATTTTTTACTTGCCTGTTTGGTCTTAACATGTATTTCTGTGTCTGTGCAAAGTCACACATGTAAACAAGAACTAGTTATCATTGAACTGTAGCAAGCTTAGTCACACATGTAAACAAGAACTAGTTATCATTGAACTATAGCAAGCTTAGTCACACCTGTAAATTAGAACTAGTTATCATTGAACTATAGCAAGCTTAGTCACACCTGTAAATTAGAACTAGTTATCATTGAACTGTAGAAAGCTTAGTCACACATGTAAACAAGAACTAGTTATCATTGAACTATAGCAAGCTTAATCACACCTGTAAATTAGAACTAGTTATCATTGAACTATAGCAAGCTTAATCACACCTGTAAATTAGAACTAGTTATCATTGAACTGCAGAAAGCTTACTTTGTGCATGTTGATGTCAGAGTGCCACAGTATACAGTACTTTACTAATTGTAACACTTGCTGGTCTCCAAACAAGGTATCTATTACACATAATACCTGCTACCTGTTTTCCCCCTATCTTTACTGTTACCCACAGGTCTCCAACAAGGTATTTATTATACATAATACCTGCTACTTGTTTTCTCCGTCTTTACTGTTACCCACAGGTCTCCAACAAGGTATTTATTATACATAATACCTGCTACTTGTTTTCTCCCTGTCTTTACTGTTACCCACAGGCCTCCAAACAAGGTCTCAATTGTGCCAGATAAATACCCATTCACTCCATACTTTCCTGTTAGGGTAACTTGCAGGCATGCAGACATGGTGTCAATTGTGCAAGATAAATATATATTTGGTCCCTGAATTCCTGTTAGGAACACTTGCAGGCCTGCAGACAAGATGTATGTTGTGCAAGATACATAATTTATTGAGGAAATAAAATTGATTCGTGTTTGAATTGTTATATAGGGAAATAAAATGGACTTCTGTTCGAATTTTAATTCAAAGTTGCAACAAGGACATATTTATTTGGTTGTGTCTCTTCCAGCATCCATCCATTTGTCTCTAATTTTAATTTTGTCCTGTAAGTATCATTATATCCATCCATCTGTCTCTAATTTTAATTTTGTCATGTAAGTACTATTGTATCCATCCATTTGTCTCTAATTTTAATTTTGTCATGTAAGTACCATTGTATCCATCCATTTGTCTCTAATTTTAATTTTGTCATGTAAGTACCATTGTATCCATCCATTTGTCTCTAATTTTAATTTTGTCATGTAAGTACCATTGTATCCATCCATTTGTCTCTAATTTTAATTTTGTCCTGTTAGTCCCATTGTATCTATCCCAAGAAGGTCATTTGCACATCAGCACTCAATGTAGACTGGCAGGCATTTGTATATACATAACCACTCAATTTAGACTGGCAGGCATTTGTATATACATAACCACTCAATGTAGACTGGCAGGCATTTTTATATACATAACCACTCAATGTAGACAAGTCAGATTGGGAGGCATATTTATATACATTATGACTCAATGTAGACAAGTCAAATTTGGCTCTCATATGTATATACATAACCACTCAATGTAGATGAGTCTAATTTGGCGGGCATATTTATATGCATCATGACTCAATGTATCCAAGTCAAATTTGGCAGGCATATTTATATAGATAACCACTCAATGTAGACAAGTCAAATTTGGCAGACATATGTATATACAAAACCGCTCAATGTAGACAAGTTACATTTGGCAGGCATATATATATATATATATATATATATATATATACACATCACAACTCAATGTAGACAAGTCAAATTTAGCAGGTATATGTATGTAGATTTATAGCCTATTACCTCAATTTTTAAATCTTTTACACATTTTTTAACTTTATGCAATTTAATTTTCTTCAATCAAAACTTTGATGGTAGGATTAAGCCAGTAATCCTTGATGTACACAAATACAGTTTGGTCAGTGTAATGGTATGCAAATGTTGATGATTTTATTAGATTCTCAGGTTTTTAATTTAACTGTAATTCTTCAGTTGTTTTGCAGAGTTTGAAAACATCCATGCACTCAGACAATTCTTTCAATTAAAATCTTGCTATCCTGTTTGCATGAAAACCATTTAAGACTGTGTTTTGGCTTTAACAATTATTTAGTCATATCGTCATGATCTCTGCAGTGAGGCAGTTTATAGTGATGTCTAGCAATGGGGCATCATGCCACAGACATGTAGCATGATGTCCCACCCAGTTACATTATACTGACACCAGACCGATCAGTCCTAACACTAACCTCTTAATGCTTATTGCCTAATGAGGCATCTGGTAGTACCATTTATTATAAGTCTTTAGTATGATTCTGCCACAACCTCCCACATCCGAGACAGATACTCTGGCCACTAGGCCACCAAAGTCGTCCATTTAAGACAGAAAATGAAAGTTGTTGGCATGTTTATATGTATTATGTAATGTAATGTGTGTTGTGGGGGGGTAGGTATGCATGTATGTATGTATAAATGTGTGTGTGTGTGTGTGTGTGTTAATTGTTGCCATATATACACAACAATATGCTTGCAGAACTTAATCTTTGCATGGCAATTGTAACTATAATCTTGTGTTTGTGTGTTAATTATTGCCATATATGTTGTGTGTGTTAATTGTTACCATATATGTATGCATATGTTAATTGTTGGGACTGTTTGGATTTCCATTTTTTAGATATGCATAACTTCAAGATCTGTGTCAGTATCAGTTTTTTAAAGATATGTATTACTTTAAGAACTGTTTGGATATCAATTATTAGGTCTTTTGGGGGTAGGGGATATGTGTTTTCCATGCACAGAACTAGTATTTATAATTTTTACTTCATTTCAATCTTGCAGGCAAGACCTAATGACTATTCTGTAGATTTTCTCAGTCACCAAATTCCTGTATCATTCCACAAACACTGGATGAATGACCCTTACCAAGTATACCAAATGCTGCAGGATGAAGGCAAAACCAGCAGTGATGAGGATGGTGAACAAAATAGGGATACTCGGAAAGATGGTGCTCAGAATGATGGCCATGATGAGTTGTAACATTAACAGTAAATCAGACACCTTGTGGCCTTGCAGACAGGTTCCCAATATTGTATTAAAATATTCATATACAAGGATAATTATACAGTGACTCGAATTTTAGTGCTTCTGTCAAATTAAGGATATTGTACAATTGAACATAAACCCAACAACAACAATTGAACATCAGTTGGTTACGATCTTTCTTTTTAAATCATCCCCACCCAAATACTTGCAGAACACATCAGAACCTAATTAAGATTACAGTATTAAATGTATTAACTTAGACAAAAGGAGATAAAAGCAGCCTTTATGATCTTCACATATAAGCCAAATGTTACCTGTGAATCACTTAATCAATTTAATACCTGATGAATGCATGGAGGTGAGTGTCAGTATAAAGACTTAAAGAGACATGTATAAAATTTTGTTAGGATTTTATCGTCAACTAGAATAAAATGATATGAAATAAGTTCATGGCAACAAATATTCAATTATTTTCAGTTTGTTTATAAAGGTGCAAAAACCATACACTGATTAGATTTTTAAGAAAAATATTTTAGAACTGATTAGACATTCTGCCTTGGATGCAGACGGTTGCAGGTTTAAACCCTGGCCATGTCATACCAAAGAGTTATAAAAATGGTACTAAAAGCTGCTTTGCTAAGCACTCGGCATTAAGAGGTTAGTATTAGGACTTGTCGGTTTGGTGTCAGGATAATGTGACTGGGTGGGACATAATGCTACATGTCCACAGCATGATGCCCCAGTGCTAGACATCACTATAAACTGTCACACTGCAGACATCATAGCGATATGACTTGAAAGATTGTTAAAGCTATGTTACTAATCCAAATTACACACACGTTAGAACTCAATACTCAGTCCATAAAGCATGTAGATCTTTGTTTGATATGGATTCGTTCGATCTAACCCTCTTTAACAAGTTGTCAGTCAATATTTGCCTATTTATAATACCAATAGCAAAGCTTTATGTGAATTTTTGTGTATTAGGCTACAGACATGTGTTTTTTCGTCTTTGTTGCATCATTATGGGTAGACACTTCAGTAAACTTTGTTATAGGAGACACTTCAGTAAACTATGTTACATCATCATGGGTAGACACTAAAGTAAACTATGTTACATCATCTCTGGTTAGACTTCAATAGACTTTGTTACATCATCATGGGTAGACACTTCAGTAGACTTTGTTACATCATCATGGGTAGACACTTCAGTAGATTTTGTTACATCATCATTGGTAGACACTTCAGTAGACTTTGTTACATCATCATGGGTAGACTTCAATAGACTTTGTTACATCATCATGGGTAGACACTTCAGTAAACTATGTTACATCATCATGGGTAGACTTCAATAGACTTTGTTATATCATCATGGGTAGACTTCAATAGACTTTTTACATCATCATGGGTAGACACTTCAGTAAACTTTGTTACATCATCATGGGTAGACTTCAATAGACTTTGTTACATCATCATGGGTAGACACTTCAGTAAACTATGTTACATCATCATGGGTAGACTTCAATAGACTTTGTTACATCATCATGGGTAGACTTCAGATAACTTTGTTACATCATCATGGGTAGACTTCAGTAGACTTTGTTACATCATCATGGGTAGACACTTCAGTAAACTATGTTACATCATCATGGGTAGACTTCAGTAGACTTTGTTATATCATCATGGAGACTTCAATAGACTTTGTTACATCATCATGGGTAGACTTCAATAGACTTTGTTATATCATCATGGGTAGACACTTCAGTAAACTATGTTACATCATCATGGGTAGACACTTCAATAAACTTTGTTACATCATCATGGGTAGACACTTGAGTAAACTTTGTTACATCATCATGGGTAGACTTCAATAGACTTTGTTACATCATCATGGGTAGACTTCAATAGACTTTGTTATATCATCATGGGTAGACTTCAGTAAACTTTGTTACATCATCATGGATAGACTTCAATAGACTTTGTTACATCATCATGGGTAGACACTTCAGTAAACTATGTTACATCATCATGGGTAGACTTCAATAGACTTTGTTATATCATCATGGAGACTTCAATAGACTTTGTTACATCATCATGGGTAGACTTCAATAGACTTTGTTACATCATCATGGGTACACTTCAATAGACTTTGTTATATCATCATGGGTAGACACTTCAGTAAACTATGTTACATCATCATGGGTAGACACTTCAATAAACTTTGTTACATCATCATGGGTAGACACTTCAGTAAACTTTGTTACATCATCATGGGTAGACTTCAATAGACTTTGTTACATCATCATGGGTAGACTTCAATAGACTTTGTTATATCATCATGGGAAGACTTCAGTAAACTTTGTTACATCATCATGGATAGACTTCAATAGACTTTGTTACATCATCATGGGTAGACACTTCAGTAAACTATGTTACATCATCATAGGTAGACTTCAATACACTTTGTTACATCATCATGGGTAGACTTTAGTAAACTATGTTACATCATCATGGGTAGACACTTCAGTAAACTTTGTTACATCATCATGGGTAGACTTCAGTAGACTTTGTTACATCATCATGGGTAGACTTCAATAGACTTTCTTACATCATAATAGGTAGACACTTCAGTAAACTATGTTACATCATCATGGGTAGACTTCAATAGACTTTGTTACATCATCATGGGTAGACTTCAGTAGACTTTGTTACATCATCATGGGTAGACTTCAATAGACTTTGTTACATCATCATGGGTAGACTTCAATAGACTTTGTTACATCATCATGGGTTGACACTTCAGTAGACTTTGTTACATTATAATGAGCAGACACTTCATAGTATCTCTTTGTCAGATTAATACACCAGTTGTAAGAGTGAATCTTTTTCAGATTAATACACCAGTTATACAATTATAAGAGTTTATCTTTGACCAAGTAATACAACATTGACTTTTGTGAGACTAATACACTGGTTCCAAGAGTGGCTTTTTGTTGTATTAATGCAGATTAAAAACAGTTATCATTTTCTTATTCAGACCTTGTGTATTTGCAGAACATGTGCACTTAGGGTATACAAAAATAATGCACTTCCAATATGGCTGAATTATAAAGGTCTTGCGTTGCCTACCTTCCCATTTGGTTGAATTATACAGGTCTTGTATCGCCTACCTTCCCATATGGCCAAATTATACAGGTCTTGTATCAGGACCCAGGTAAAGTACTTTCAAATTTTAGTACTCATTGATGCAGTTTAGAATGTTTTATGGATTTCAATAGACTTCTGAATAATAAGAGCATCTCATTGTAGCCAGAACACTCCATGGTAATGAGAGCACCTTAGTGTAGCCAGAACACTCCATGGTAATCAGAGCATCTTAGTGTAGACAGAACACTCCATTGTAATCAGAGCACCTTAGTGTAGCCAGAACACTCCATGGTAATGAGAGCACCTCATTGTAGCCAGAACACTCCAAGGTAATGAGAGCACCTTAGTGTAGACAGAACACTCCATGGTAATCAGAGCACCTTAGTGTAGACAGAACACTCCATGGTAATCAGAGCACCTTAGTGTAGCCAGAACACTCCATGGTAATGAGAGCACCTCATTGTAGCCAGAACACTCCATGGTAATGAGAGCACCTTAGTGTAGCCAGAACACTCCATGGTAATCAGAGCACCTTAGTGTAGACAGAACACTCCATGGTAATCAGAGCACCTTAGTGTAGACAGAACACTCCATGGTAATCAGAGCACCTTAGTGTAGACAGAATGAGTACTCTGGTGTAAGTCAGAGTATTGTTTTGGTAATCAGAGCACCCTTGTGTAGTCATAGTACTCTAGTGTAGTCAGAGTATTTGGGGGATAATTCAAGCACTCTAACATAGCCAGACTAATCTTTTGTAATCAGAGCACCTTAATGTAGAGTATTCTTTTGTAATCAGAGCACCTTAGTGTAGAGTATTCTTTTGTAATCAGAGTACCTTAGTGTAGAGTATTCTTTTGTAATCAGAGCACCTTAATGTAGAATATTCGTTTGTAATCAGAGCACCTTAGTGTAGAATGTTATTTTGAAATCATAGCACCGAGTACACTGGTATAGTCAAGGGTATATTTTATGTAATCAGAGCACTGTAGCATAGTCGGAGTACTATTTTGTACTCAGAATAATCTGGTTAAGTCTTGGTGAAATCAGAGTACCTTGGCCCCAATATGTTGTAATAGAAAGGCCTTTACAGTCAGATGATTTAAAATCTTGGAGGAATCATTTTTAGCCAGTGCTCTGAAATATTTCTATAACATTCATATTTTCTAAAATTGGTTATCTAAAAAGTATGAGCAGATTCTTTGTTTTGGGAATTCAAGGCCAGAAGTTGTTTCTGATTTACATATATGTGTTCTTTGTATTTATATGCTGTTCTTTAACAGTAGAATTGCAGTAGTAGATATGCATTTATTAATTCATTTTATTGGCTATATTATTGTTGCAGACTGCTCAAGGCATACTAATGTGATAATAAATTATTCCAGATCTATCACAGTAGTTTTTGGGTTTTTTTCCTTTGCTACTTCATATAAATTTAAAGCAAGTATGAAAACGTTTCTGTATACTTATAATTCTTTTATGTTTTAAGATTTGCTGATTCATGGTTGTACTGTTTCAACACATCACCAGAGATGCTGCCAGGCTGCATGATTGCAGGTTTCTTGCAAAAATGATTTCAAGTGACCCGTTTAAAATAAAAATGGGGGAAAATCAAGCAAGTTTCCTGTAATTTCTGCTATTTCTCATATCCAATGGATGAGTTTTTTAAGATTTTGTTTTATAATTTGATTGATCAGATGAGTTTCACCTTTTCTCCTTGATTATATTCTATATTTATGGAGAATATTATTTAGTTACAAGCACCCTTATATTGAAGATCCATTAGAGCACTACAGATACTATAGAGATATTCTGATTGAATTGTTTCCTAGAGGGCTATAGTAAATTGTTTCATTGATCAGACATTAGAGAAATACATAAAGCATAAAAGCAGTGTGTCATGTTGAAAGATAAGATAATTGACTTTCTGGGGAAGTCAGTGAGATGCAAAGATCATTTTTATGGATAAAACCAGGGAATCAGATGGATTGCTGGTAACTGAAAAGAGCATTGAATGTGGTGAATCAGAAATAATGGGCATGATGTAATTTAGTATGGTTTAGGCCTTGCATGCTGTAATTTACTATGGTTTAGACTTTGCATGATGTAATTTAGTACAGTTTAGGCCTTGCATGATGTAATTTTAATTAACTATGGTTTAGGCCTTGCATGATGTAATTTACTATGGTTAAGGTCTTGCATGATGTAATTTACCATGGTTTAGGCTTTGCATGATGTAATTTACTATGGTTTAGGCCTTGCATGATGTAATTTACTATGGTTAAGGTCTTGCATGATGTAATTTACTATGGTTTAGGCTTTGCATGATGTAATTTACCATTGTTTAGGCCTTGCATGATGTAATTTAGTATGGTTTAGGCCTTGCATGATGTAATTTAGCACAGTTTAGGCCTTCCATGATGTAGTTTACTATGGTTTGGCATTGCAGAAAATCTGATATATTATCAACAGAAGTATGTGCGAATTGTGGAAAACTGTGTTTGGATATATATCCAGAAAACCAGTTCCCCAATCTATTAAGATTGACCTTAACTGCTGCCTTTATTAAATGCAGATTGTAAAAGGATAGTCAGTTTTGCCTATATAAAATTCAGATTGTGAAAGGAGTCAGTTCTGCCTTAAATTTATAAAATTCAAATTGTTAAAGGAGTCAGTTCTGCCTTAAATTTATAAAATTCAAATTGTTAAAGGAGTCAGTTCTGCCTTTAATTTATAAAATTCAGATTGTGAAAGGAGAGTCAGTTCTGCCTTAAATTTATAAATTTCAGATTGTGAAAGGAGAGTCAGTTCTGCCTTAAATTTATAAAATTCAGATTGCGAAAGGAGAGTCAGTTCTGCCTTAAATTTATAAAATGCAGATTGTGAAAGGAGAGTTAGTTCTGCCTTAAATTTATAAAATTCAGATTGTGAAAGGAGAGTCAGTTCTGCCTTAAATTTATAAAATTCAGATTGTGAAAGGAGAATCAGTTCTGCCTTAAATTTATAAAATGCAGATTGTGAAAGGAGAGTCAGTTCTGCCTTAAATTTATAAAATTCAGATTGTGAAAGGAGAGTCAGTTCTGCCTTAAATTTATAAAATTCAGATTGCGAAAGGAGAGTCAATTCTGCCTTAAATTTATAAAATGCAGATTGTGAAAGGAGTCAGTTCTGCCTTAAATTTATAAAATTCAGATTGTGAAAGGAGAGTTAGTTCTGCCTTAAATTTATAAAATTCAGATTGTGAAAGGAGAGTCAGTTCTGCCTTAAATTTATAAAATTCAGATTGTGAAAGGAGAGTCAGTTCTGCCTTAAATTTATAAAATGCAGATTGTGAAAGGAGAGTCAGTTTTGCCTTAAATTTATAAAATTCAGATTGTGAAAGGAGAGTCAGTTCTGCCTTAAATTTATAAAATTCAGATTGTGAAAGGAGAGTTAGTTCTGCCTGTATAAAATTCAGTCATGACAACCCAATGGCATTGTAGAGAGACATGACAACCCAATGGCATTGTAGAGAGAGCTGTTATATTCCAATGGTATTGTAGAGAGAGAGTCATAACAACCCAACGGCAATGTAGAGAGAGCCGTGATATTCCAATGGCATTGTAGAGGGAATCATGACAACCCAATGGCATTGTTGAGGGTCATGGCAACATAATGGCATTGTAGAGAGAGCCATATATTCAAATGGCATTGATGAGAGTAATGACAACCCAATGGCATTGTAGAGAGAGTCATAACAATTCAGTGGCACTGTAGGTTTGGTCACAATGTCCCAAAAACATTACCAGGAGCGTCTTGGTGTCCATTTAGTCATGACATCCAAATATTATCTTAAGGATAGTAATGGCTTTCTAGGGAGAGTTAAGACATCCCAATGGGATCATAGAGAAGATAATGCCTTAATATCATATGTAGTCACAATATCCCAATGGCATATTAGGTTGTCACAATATCCCAATGGCATCATAGGTTTTCACAATATCCCAGTGGAATTATTGGTAGTCACAATATCAAGTGATATTTTAAGGAGAGTCACAATATCACATTGGCATTATAGATACAGTAAAATTATGACAATAGCATCATAGTTATAGAGAGGCATAATATTCTATGGCATCATTTGAAGAGTCACAATATCCCATTGGCATCATAGGGAGAGTCACAATATCCAAATGGAATAATAGGGAGAGTCACAATATCCCAATGGCATCTAAAGATATCACATTATCCCAATGGCATCATAGGGAGTGTCACAATATCCCAATGGCATCTAAAGATATCACATTATCCTAATGGCATCATAGGGAGTGTCACAATATCCAATTGGCATCATAGGGAGAGTTACAATGTTATCATATAAATCATAACATCTTAATGGTATCTTACAAGTGTCGCAGTGGCATTATGGTTCTCCTCTCTAATTCTGAATGAATGGTTGGTATAATGTGAATCTATTTGCAGTGGCAACATGCACAATGGATAGAATGTTTCCTTATCTATTGTTACTTTTATATACTGTGGTATCATAAGAGTCATGACATCACAGTGGTATCATAGAAGTCCTGACATCCCAGTGATATCATAGGAGTCCTGACATCTCAGTGGTATCATAGGAGTCCTTATATCCCAGTGGTATCATAAGAGTCCTGACATCTCAGTGGTATCATAGTTCTTACATCCCAGTGGTATCATAGGAGTCCTGAAATCCCAATGGTATCATAGGAGTCATTACATCACAGTGATATCATAAGAGTCCTGACAACCCAGTGGAATTATTGGATTCGTGACATCTCAGTGGTGACATAGAAGTTGTGACAGAGCCACAATGGCACTATTATGAGAAACATGACAGCATGATATCAATCAACCTTCAGGTGAAGGAAAATTGAGAAGTAGGATATCGGTCAACCTTCCAGTAAGGAAAATTGAGAAGCAAATTATAAATCAACCTTCCAGTGAAGGAAAATTGAAAACCAGATATCAGTCAACCTTCCAGTGAAGGAAAATTGAGAACCAGATATCAGTCAACCTTCCAGCGAAGGAAAATTGAGAAGCAAGTTATAAATCAACCTTCCATTGAAGGAAAATTGAGAAGCAAGCTATAATCAACCTGGGATAAACATCTTTTAACTCGTATACATAATTGTAGTGTATAAGGCATTGACTTTTATTCCCAAACATGGATTGACTCATTTAAACTTGAAAGGTATTCCTGCCAGATTTCTTTAAATTGCTTTGCTTTTCTTCATTTTATTTCTAATTTTAGTAATGATAGCCAGTTAATTTGATGGATCACAATAATTAGTACAAATTTAAAAGACCTTTATGCCAGGATTAAAATTGACAGGGTCAGCTATATGTAGTGACATTAGTTGTATAAATGTTAAAGCACCTAATGCCATGATCATTTCTGTACAAAATTTGAAAGCACCTTGTGCTCTGATCATTTCTGTACAAAAGTGGAAAGCACCTAATGCCATGATCATTTCAGTACAAATTTGAAATCACCTAATGCCATGATTGTACAAAATTTGAAAGCACCTTGTGCTCTGATCATTTCTGTATAAATCTGAAAGCACCTAATGCCATAATTGTTTCTGTACAAATTTGAAAGTACCTAATGCCATGATCATTTTTGTACAAATTTGAAACCACCTTGTGGCATAATCATTTCTGTAAAACTTTGGTCATAATTATGTTTAGCAGCTTTTGAGGAGAAGACATTTAAAGGTTTTATTATCTTTTAGTAGCAGTTGCCATTTTGATGTTATATTGGCATCATTTGCAGACACTTCAAAAGTAATTATGCCATGTTCCTTTTTATCAAATACTGTTTGATGGTTATTGCCATGTATATATTTTTTTTTTAAAAACTCCATATTCTTATTCATGGCTGTAATGTGTACAGAATAGCTGTAGATCAGTCTGTGCTATGTGACTTGAATATAGAATTACATAGGATTTATAAATAGATGTTTATGTATGTGTTGACAATTAGTAATACTAATCTTAATAATAAGTCTTAAAATGGTGCCAATGGTGTAGTTTCATGGTGACTGATGGGATATCAATGTTTCAAGAATAGTTCTGTGGTTTTCTATTGGTTTCACTAGGCCTTGTTAATATGACTCATTCAACATAAAATCAGTAGCGATGCCATCACATTGCAATATATGTTGTATATAAGGAGAAAATTAAACAATCATATTCATTCTGATTTTTGGAATCATTCGCAATTATTGTTTCCTGTTCTAAGTCTGCAGATATATATTTTGTTTTACTTGCATATTTTACCAAATGAAAACATTTGTTTGGAATTTTCAGTGGAAATAGAAAGTGCTCATTATTTGGACTATAATATTATTGTGGGACTATTATTCAAGGAAATTCTGGACAATTCCATCTTTAAAATGTCATGGTTCTTGGAGGATCAGTACATTTCTGTTATTGAAATGTATATCAAACTTTTTTTTTCATTTAGGACTTTCATAGACCTTTATAAAGACTAGCTTAGATTCATTTTATGGTACTGTCAGTCACATTTTTTAAATTTTAAATTTAATAATTAAACTATTCTTTGAGTTACTTAAGTTCGTGATCATAACAGTTATACAAAAAAAAAAATGTTTGAAGGTTTTTGTTTTATGGCAGATTGACATCATGCCAGGATTCTTTTTATCCAGTACGATCGAATTCTGTTCAGCAGTCTTTGAGAACTCAATTGAAGAAAAAGTTTTAATTCTAGTAATGCTAGCCATTTTGGGGGTGATAGATCTAATAATTATTTTTACAAATTGTAAAGACCTTTATGCCAGGATGTCATTTGCAAAATTTAGTTGAAATTCATATGGTCAGCATCAAGAAGTTGAAAATTGGACTTGTTTATGAGATAACAGATGTGTTGTTAGTAGTTTGTTCTCAGTTTAGTAATGTTGGCTATATTTGATGGTGAATTAGTATTGTGTACAAACTTGAATTACCTCCCAGAGTTAAAACATTATCTTAAATTCTAATCTTCATATTTTGTGAAGCTAATTTTATTTTAGTAACAGTAGCCATGCTTGTTTTAGATCAGCATAATTTGTATAAGCCAGGATATTCTCAGCCAAATTTGGTAAAAATTCATCATGTAGTATTTGAGAAGTTTAAAATAGCATATGTAATTGATGCACAATGCATGACATGTGCTGGGCCATATTATAAGTTGTTGATGGATGCACAATGCATGACATGTGAAGGGCTATATTATAAGTTGTTGATGGATGCACAATGCATGACAGGTGAAGGGCTATATTATAAGTTGTTGATGGATGCACAATGCATGACATGTGCTTGGCCATATTATAAGTTGTTGATGGATGCACAATGCATGACATGTGCTGGGCCATATTATAAGTTGTTGATGGATGCACAATGCATGACATGTGAAGGGCTATATTATAAGTTGTTGATGGATGCACAATGCATGACATGTGCTGGGCCATATTATAAGTTGTTGATGGATGCACAATGCATGACATGTGCTGGGCCATATTATAAGTTGTTGATGGATGCACAATGCATGACATGTGCTGGGCCATATTATAAGTTGTTGATGGATGCACAATGCATGACATGTGAAGGGCTATATTATAAGTTGTTGATGGATGCACAATGCATGACATGTGAAGGGCTATATTATAAGTTGTTGATGGATGCACAATGCATGACAGGTGAAGGGCCATATTATAAGTTGTTGATGGATGCACAATGCATGACAGGTGAAGGGCTATATTATAAGTTGTTGATGGATGCACAATGCATGACATGTGAAGGGCTATATTATAAGTTGTTGATGGATGCACAATGCATGACATGTGATGGCATGTATTATAAGTTGTTGATAGATGCACAATGCATGACAGGTGAAGGGCTATATTATAAGTTGTTGATAGATGCACAATGCATGACAGGTGAAGGGCTATATTATAAGTTGTTGATAGATGCACAATGCATGACAGGTGAAGGGCTATATTATAAGTTGTTGATAGATGCACAATGCATGACATGTGTAGAGGGACACACAATATGTTCATTTGGCTTTGTGGTCAGGTGAGCTAAAACTAGTCACGAAAACAAAAATTAAACTTTAGTAGAAGTGGTTACGAGTAAATTTGCATTCTGTTTTGTATCATCTGAATTTTCAAAGATTATATGCATAATAAATAAAAGAGTTATTCAAGTCACAGTAGAATACAAAGCAAATATATTATTGCCCACATATAGTTACGGTAGATGGTAGGTATATTGTTCACTCAATGACTTTATATGTGCACAAAATGTTATTGAAATTAGAACATTGATATATTTGCATGTTGAACCCTTTATTGTGTAACATTTCATCCAACATGACATTGTTTGAACTGAGAACTGTGGTCAATGAAAGTCGCTTGTAATGTAGATATTATATTTGAATTATCTCACAAGTTAAGCTAGAATACAAATCTTGCACCTTTTGAGCATGTTTTTGCGAATGCTGAATTTTTAATCAAAATCAAAGAGTTTGAAGCAAGATAATAATGACGCATCATATTATGAATTAGCAAAATATTTTGCTGTTGTGGCCTAATACAGTTGATTGAAAATGAGATAAAACATCTGGAGAGGCGTTTGAATGTGCCTTTGGATGATGACAATGAAGAGGACTGAAGGTTTGAAAAAAAGAAAGTGTGAACTCCACATGTGTTTGTTCTGGATGAAACGCTTAGAATCAAAGGGATTTATTTCAATTTTTTTAGGAGAGCTGGACCCTCCAGAGTGTTAGATGGCTTCATAAAAACTCTGGAATACTTTCAAATCTTTGATTTAGATGAAGTTTTTGAAAACATTGTTCATGTAATAAGGTAAATAAATAATTGCCTGTGCATTTTACCTGTTGTGTTGCCTGTTTGCACCTGTGTTTTAACAGTTATAATAGATATGCAAATTTTATTGAATTAGTCATACAACTTGACTTACAACCATTATTTTGATACCTAATTCAGCCAGATATCTTTAAAATTGGCAAAGTTATTTCAAAATCCACATCATTTTGCTTTACATGTCCAAAGTTACTTAGTGTTTAGTGCTCAATGCCTGCAAAATTGCTTTGTGATGAATATGATATATATATATATATATATATATATATATATATATATATATATATATATATATATATATATATATATATATAATTCATGATTATCATTAGTAACTGTTATTTAGTTAATAACTTATTAAATACTTATTTTCCCAATTGATGTTAGTTTGCACTTTAAATAAGTCATTCTTGTCATCATAATGCATATATTCATTCATAAAGTTCCAAGGTTGAATCCAGGTAAACATCACATGATGTAAATGGAGGTCATTGGTGTTTCTGAAAGGCCAGGCATAGCAGTTATTGATTAGTGTAGAGCACATGACTGTTTACAGGTTCAGGTCATTCAAGAATAAGTATGCATCTTACATATATTTTATTGGAGTAATCTATATAACAAATCTTTATTAAGAAATTCGGTATTCTTAGTAGTACTATCGTAATTCAGTTAAATTGAGAGGATACATTCATTTAATTTATTCATTCATTGCAATTACAGAGCTCAAGATATTCGGATTAAATGAAATAATGGCTATACGGAATTACTGTGAATTCCTTTAAAGTTATTTTGGGATTATATTATTGTGATTTCTTCTGTATTGTTGATGCATCTATACATTACTGATCATCATTCAGAATACATAGATACATTAGACTTGTAGAACATTTAGGATCTCTCATTCACCATGCTGTAAAATATTTTTACATTTTCACTTTGTAGTTTAGGGAAATAAATCATATTTTTCAAATAAATAAAACGTTTTGGTTTTCACTTTTTCTTGTTTTGAAGACAAGTCATTCACAAAGTTTGGCAAGAACTGAAATGGAGAAGTAAGTTATTATCCAGAAACAAAATTAGTAATAAACGCATGAATGGAAATCGCAAATCAAATGCTTTACCTTTAAGATAGTCAGACACCTCTCCATCTTTGATGAGTACAATGTCAGAAATCAAAACTGAATAGCCGTGGAGTTCCAACAAACATTCTCGTATCATTTATCCTTAGATTGTTACAGAACAGTTCTAGTTATAATATTGTGTTATCCTTTTCGGTTTCATGGTTCTTTATATTACTACCACTTCTGGTGACTTTAGGGCAACTAAAAATAAAATATTTACTTGTGGCATGGTCCAATAACTGAATTTCAATCTATAACAGTAAATTTTTGAGCGACTTTTACTTTTTTCATCATGAATGGATTTTACTATACACACCTCTCCCTTGATAACTCGTGCACAACGGGATCCACAAACATAGACCACACTATAAGCGTAGCGCGAGTTAACGAGTGACTTCCAAAACTTTTGAAAAATTCGCTTTGACATAAAAAAAAAAAACGTGAGTGAAGGGGAGCGCCGTTAGGGAACTTGGTTGTTTAATGACTGAATCTTCATTTTGTAATCACGTCGATAATAAGTTTTTAATAACGCGTTTTTTCTAATGTAGTTATTGGTTTTTTTTAAATTATTTTCAAATTGTCTAACATGTGAACTATCGTTCCAACTGGTTTCAACAACCATCACGTGTACGCAAAAATATGTGTAACGTCACTGCTTTTTGTTTTCTTGATGAGTCTGGTTGCCATAGTGGTTTGTAATATTATTCTACTAAATTGGGAGTCCGCGTAGCTGGGAACTATACTAAATGTTGATACACTGCCAAACAAAATTCCTTTATTTAATTTAACTCAAGATTTCTCAGAAACTCGCATTCCCACAATGGTCCGTATCTGTGAAATCAAGCTCTTTATTTTACAAAGTATTCATTTCGCTTGGCTGCCTTAATATCTTTGAACACAGTTATGAAAGAACCGGTTAATTTAAGGTTATTTATGTTGCATACAAAATAACAATATAACAATGTTCGATCGATCAAATGAAGTGATTTCATCCGACATACAACCGGGGCCGCTAGATTTTTAAGTTTTTATTCTTTTATTCCACCTCCTTTATTTGATTCAAAAGACATACAAAAAAAACGTGATAATACACAAGAGGCCAGCTTTTAATTCAGTGCAACAATACAATCAATACTTCCGCAAGTTCGGTATCAAAACATGGTTGGCTTTTAATTAGGTTCTGAGAGAAACGCTTGCGGACATAGCTGTTACGGTAGATTGATGCATCTTACGTAAATTACAAGAGGACACATTGCTTTTATGATGATTACACTCAAAAGAAAGTAAAAGAAATAAAACACAAATTTAAATTGAAAGCAATTATTTAATTTGTATTTATTTATTAAAGTACTGCCTCTACTCACTAAGCCATTGATCGAAATTTCCTTACATATATATTCAATTGCGGTGTACTAGGAATGTCGTTTGGAAAGAAAATTTAAACAATTGTATGACCTATTTTTAGATCTGATATTTAATAACGTTGATTAAAATTTGATTTCGGGGGTATTTTCTGGTTTAAAAAATGGGGATCCACGTCTGATCCTGCATTATAAGCGGATTCGCTAGTTATCGAAAGAGTGGGGTACTGTGTTGAGTGACCGCTACAAAGTGCAATCACCCATCATGGGTTGATTTTACTGTATGTTGAGCGACCGCTAATATGTGAAGTCACCAACTACCGGTATTTGTGACCCATCATGGATGGATTTTACTGTAGATTGTGTCGAGTGACCACATGCTAAATACAATTCTGAATTTTTTGGGGCAAACTATATTTCATCACAAATGAGGGACAGAGCATCAGATTTGCTTCAACTACATGAAACACGTTTCAGTTTGTAAACCAGACTCAGGTGCATGTCACTAACTGTCACTGTAGTGTTTATGCCAAATTAGTAAATCGGACTAAATTACACATCATTAATAGCTGGGATCGTAAATCTCTTACAACTAACCCATTCCCATACAAAGGTAAGCAGTCATGAATTTCAAATTTAAAGTTCCTATTAATTCTTTATCTGTCTTGAAAGCCCACATTGCATCTGTCTTGAAAACCCACATTGCCAATGATGTCATCATGATCTTCTCAACTGGTTTTCGCTATAGCATGATGAGTACATCATTTACTTGTTGAAGAAGTTAATACATAATTGCTGAAGTTAATTCATTATACATGACGTTAATACATGCCTTATATTATAATACCTTAAGTGCACCACGTCTTGGTCTTTAGCTCTTATTTCATACTTGTGTTTTCTGCACAAGTTAAATTCAGTTGTCGTTGTTTATTGATCTTACAATTAATAATAAAACATATACTCAACCGAAAGTATTGTAGCAAGGTTGAATATTATGTCATCTGTTCATAGTGGCAAGTCGGTTACATCTTTATGTAGTCGATCCATTCAAATAAAAGAAAAAGGTAAATTAAGCCTTTGTATTTTTTTTATCTATAAAAATTGTTTCTTGATCATGTTCTGAAAATGTTCAAACCTGACCTGAATTTTTGATTTGGTATTGTAAACAACATGTTTATCTCAGTCTTAGTCCCGAACATTTGAAATTCATCATGAAATGCGGGATCTACTTGTTTCATAGGTTGTTATCACCGGGGTGGATGTGGGAAATAAAACACTCACTTCCCTTGGAAAACCCACAAGAGATTGCAGCTGATAGAGCCTCTGACAACCAAATCGAGCTCCAAGCCTTCACCAGTGGCTTAACTATGCCTGGCGGAACCTGTTCAAATGGACTGGAGAAGGGATGACAGACGAGTTTCTGGCGCCTTAAGACCAGACTCTTCGGGCAGATGAGGCTCATTAATACCTTGGGTGGTCGCCATCTAGGAGAAGGTAAACTCTAATCTTTGCTGCCTTGAGACTATACCCTCTCATGGGAAAGGCTAATGGAATAAACCCTTATAGAAAATCCAGAGACGGGATCATTAAGGCGATCTGACATTGTTTTCAGTGTCATCTGGCAACTCTTGCGAAGCCGCTGGTACCATGACGTGTCGGTTTGTCCTTTCCCTTGTATCCATCAGCTGCGTGGAGAGGGGGGGATCAGCTGCATGGGCAATAACTGATTCTCCATATCACCCTGCCCATGCTTATGCACTAGAGAAGACATTCCAGCTTCGTTTCACAACATTGACACATTGCGGGAAACAGCAGTTTACTACCGGTTATGACGGTGGGAGAGTTAGTTTAAATTAAATAATACCGGTTTTAAAACTGATGTTTATATTGGATTCATCTATGTTCCTACCTCAGCATCAACGTTTTATGCTAAAAATAAAATGGATATGATTGTATCCTAAATTGCTATCATTTGTACTTCGAATAACTGTGTTCTTAATGGAGAATTTTAATTCCACAACACATAAAATCAATCATTATTTGGAAAAAGTACCTTCTCAAGCACAGAGGTCTTGGAGCTGATTAGATTAAGTTTCTTTCAACAATACTGCAAAAATTCTCAGTGAATAAAATTGCCTAAGAATTGATTATCACCAGATCAGAAAATTAATGCCACTCTAAAAATACTGAGACATATATCTTAGTTTACTAAATGGAATATTACTCTATTCAACTGTTTCTAGAAAGTCGAAAATATAATTTCTGCATACATGAAAACTAGACTGAAATTTGACAGTTGGGCATGCCTTGTTAACTTTGTTTTTGTCACAAATCTAAGCAAATTGTATTTATTGATAACAATAAATTTTCACAAAATCTGAAATGGCAAGAAAATAAGGCAGATTTTAAACAAATACTGATTACAGTAAACTAGAAGAGATTAATGACTCCTGATGCACTTAATCATATATAATCTATACATTAGAATGTTATCCTCATTTAATCATATATAATCCATAAATTAGAATGGTATCATAGTTTAATCATATATAATCTATAAATTAGAATGTTATCATCATTTAATCATATATAATCCATAAATTAGAATGTTATCATCATTTAATCATATATAATCCATACATTAGAATGTTATAATCATTTAATCATATATAATCCATAAATTAGAATGTTATCATCATTTAATCATATATAATCTATACATTAGAATGTTATCATAGTTTAATCATATATAATCTATAAATTAGAATGTTATCATCATTTAATCATATATAATCCATAAATTAGAATGTTATCATCATTTAATCATATATAATCCATACATTAGAATGTTATAATCATTTAATCATATATAATCCATACATTAGAATCTAATCATCATTTAATCATATATAATCCATAAATTAGAATGTTATCATAGTTTAATCATATATAATCTATACATTAGAATGTTATAATCATCTAATCATATATAATCCATAAATTAGAATGTTATCATCATTTAATCATATATAATTCATAAATTAGAATGTTATCATCATTTAATCACATATAATCCATAAATTAAAATGTTATCGTTTAATGACACTGCTTCAGAAAACTTTGTAATAAAAAATAGCAATACTATTTTTTATAAATGTTTTTTTTATTTTATTGTTTACCACCATTTTTCAGCACAATATAGGTTATACATGGAGGCCAGTATTAATGGTGGAGGAAGAACCCGGAAAACACCCGGAAAGAACCACTGACCCACAAGAAGCTACTGGCAAGCTTTCTCACATAACTATATTGGCCAAGTCTGAGACTCAAACCCACGCAGACAGAGGTGAGATGGCAGTAATCCGTAACGGAGAGTACTTTAGACCACTCCGGGCCCCCAATCCTATTTGTAATAATGATAATAATAATAATTAAAATGACATAGTTTAACTTTGGAACTAAAAGCCAAAAGGCACTCAGAAAGTATCTTTATGCATAAATAACCAAATAAATAAATAGGGCAAATTTTACAAATCTTGAACCGCTCCGGTGGCCTAGTGGTTAAAGCATCTGCCCCAAGAGCAGGCAGTTGTGGGTTTTATCCCTGACCGAGTCATACCAAAGACTTACAAAAATGGTACTAACAGCTGCCTCGCTTGGCACTCAGCATTAAGAGGTTAATGTTAGGACTGGTCGGCCTGGTGTCAGGATAATATGACTAGGTGGGACATCATGCTACACATCTGAGGGATGATTTCCCAGTGCTAGACATCACTATAAACTGCATCACTGCAGACATCCTAGCGATATGACTGAATGTTTTTAAAAGATAATGTTAAAAACCCTAATCAACAAACAAACAAAATCTTGATTGCAATTAATACAGTACAGAAAATTTAAATTGTGCCAGATTATAATTACTCACTTGAAATTTGTCACAGGTACTTAAAATTGTGCCAGATTATGATTAACTACATGAAATTATGATAGTACTTGAAACTGTGCCAATTATGATGGTACTTGAAATTGTGCCAATTATCATATAGTACATGAAATTGTGCCAGATTATGATAAACTACTTGAAATTGTGCTAAAAAATATTAAAAATAACAACTCTTAATATTGATTCCTTTTTTATTTTTCTCAAAACTCCTTTTCCTGACAAAGGTATCTAATGACAAAAAAGTCAAATATTGTACATGTACTATGATATATGTATATTGAAATACTATGAATTTTAAAATAGAATAAATCTTAACATTCTACCTGAAACCTACCAACATAACTAGCAAGACAAGTGACTCTAAATGCAGAAAATTCAATCCACTTTTTGAGGTCAGCTCTATGTAAAACAACTAAAAATGTTTCAGTAAATGCTGAGAATTTGTCTTAAAATCTTGCTGTATTTGAAACACTCACTTAAACACTTTACATCAGGTAAAAAAAAATTGCACATCATGCTATGTGAACACTCGGAGGACTAATCATC
Organism: Unio pictorum; assembly: GCA_030141615.1. NCBI lineage: Eukaryota > Metazoa > Mollusca > Bivalvia > Unionida > Unionidae > Unio > Unio pictorum. The sequence continues at coordinate 2,230,590 of JARLTB010000067.1, forward strand.
CTTTCTACATCTAAATGAACACTCAAGAGGACTTGTATCCTTCCCACAACCACATGAAATGACAATGAATTTCTACAAAAAGGACTACATTAGAGTTTACACAGGTCTTCCAAATCTCACAGGTGCCTTCAAAATGATAACATTTCAATACAAACACTTCATATTTACATGACTGCACTTTGAAAGTTTCATTGATTGAAATTAATGTCATTACTCTATTATGAAGTACATATATTTTCAATATATAGTTTTCCTAAATCAGTTATGACAAAATATGAATGTACAACTTGTATGTCTTGATATAAATGCCAGACACACTTATCATTAACATGGCACATACTAAGTGCGATGCACATGTCAAACTATTCAAAGTCAAAGCCAAGAAATTATTTACCTAAAAAAAATTCCCATTTAAGGTAAAACTGAGTCTACACAGAGAATACAAAAAGGAAAACCTGAACATGTTGTCTTAGAAATTTTAATTTTGGTTTTGGTCAGTAATTTCAAAAATGGGTTATGGACAGTAATTGTAGTTATTCATGTTTACATGTATGCAGGATCTACATTGTTACAGCACATACAAGCAGCAGAGTGGAAATGACCTGATGATTTACCGTGTGCTGGTAAATCATGGTCTACTTGTTAACTTGTAGAGCATACAAGCAACAGTGAAGCCCTATGAGATGTGACAGAGTTTAACTGACCTGCTAATTCACTGAGCTGAAAAGTAAGGGTTTACTTGTTCTATTGCATACATGCAACAGAGTGGACCTTGTTCTGCTGGTTCACTGTGGGGTGGCCAATCAGCACAAGCAACAAAGAAGCTCTTGTTCTGCTGGGCTTGCTGTGTGATTATAAATCAGGATCTTCTTGTTCATTTATTGCAGCGTATACATCCAACAGAGTGGACCATGATCTGCTTGGCTTACTGAGATTGAAAATCAGGGTCTACATAGTGAGTGGCCCTTGATTTGCAGATTCATTTCATCATAGCAAATATGGGTCTCCTTGTTAAATTGTCATGGCACAATACAAGCAACACACAGTAGCCCTTGATTTACTGATTCATTATGTGATTGCATATCTGGTTTTACTTGCTCATTTAAATAGAAAGTACAAGTAACATATTAGCTCTTGATCTGCATTCTTAATGTGTGATGGTTAGGATCTACCTCTGTTCATTTAAAAAGGTACAATAAATCCAGCGTTGAATTGCTTGCCATTGTACAGTCAGATACTGGATATGTTACAAATATAGATAAATACAGCACATCTGAAGATCTTGCGCATGTAAACACAAGTAAATACAACATGTCTAAGGTAAATACAGGTAAACATGTAAACACTGCATGTCTAAGGATGTATACAAGTAAATATAGGTAAAAACATGTAAATACTGCAGCTCTGATGATGATATAGATAATTACAGGTAAACACAGCATATCTTAAGATTTATCCAGATAAAAAAATATGGCACTATGATTTTTTTTGCATAATTTGAGTGCAATTTTTTACCAAGTAAATTTATGAAACAGGTATATCAGGGAATGTGCCTTTATTGGTTTCAATATTTACATTGCACTGGTAGCTTTTACAGTGACATTTCACATTAAAAATGGCTTCTCGAAAAATGGCTCAAGACACAGATAAAAACTAAAATTTATAAACATATGATAATAAATTTGACCAAGTGCAGTATCAGGACAAGTCTTATATCAGGACATGTCCAGTATGAGTACAAGTCTAGTATCAGGACAAGTCACATATCAGGACATGTCTAGTAGCAGGACAAGTTCTATATCAGGACAATTCCTTTATCAGGACAATTCCTATATAAGGACAAGTCCTATATCGGGAAAAATCTTATATCAGGATATGCCCAGTATCAGGACAAGTCCAGTACATTACATTTTCAGTACTATTACTGAATTTCAACCAGCCCTCGTGCTAGCAAATACATACTCTTGGAATGGCACATCAATTTTGAAAAAGAAGGGAGAAACTGAGTTGTCACAAATATAAAACAGTCCATTTTAAAGTGTCACTTTGAAAGTTATTATAATAATTATGCTACATTTTAAAGACTGCTCCAGTGAAACATCAGTGGGCAGGGAAGGCATTTTCATTTTCTGAATAGTACCCCCCCCCCCATTGTATTTAAACATTATGTGTGATTTAGAACTCTAAATATTATGCGTAACCAGGAAATATTTCTCGTAGACACTGCCTTCCTTGGGTACAATGCATGTTTAAATTGATGAACTCAAAACAGTGTTTCCCTTTACCCTCATTTTCACTTCAGAGACCCCATAATGTCTAGTTTGACCCCAGTTTGATACCATAGTTTGCTTTTAACTCAGTCTGACAACCCAGTTTTGACACCAAGGTGATTTTTGACTCTCATTCTTGCACCCCTAGGGGATACACTGTCAAAATATTTTCAGGAAGTAAAATAGATAATTGAGCAATATTTTTTAATTTTTCATCTATATGCATCCTGCATAACTACAATTTATTTTGTAATCTTAGCCAATTCCAGAGAATAACTCTGACTTTATACGAAAATGAACCCTGACAAAAAGTACTTTCAATGAATATCAAATCTGAATGTTATGATAACTACAAGACAACTAGTATTCTGAAAATGATAGAAACTGAACAGCAGAAATCAAACTTAATCTGAAGCCTCATACCATATATGCTTGGAATCTAAAAATTGATTTGAATTTATCCTGCACATACCAAAGTAGGAGAAAAAAACGATTTGGGGCTTGTGTATAACTATTCTAAATGAATCTTAACCCAAATAATGCAAATGTGAGTCTGTCAAGACTATGTGTATACCAAACTTCATGGTTTAATAATTCTTGAGCTTTATTTTTTTACAAGCAACATTCCATGTGAGGATATAAATTTAACTGTCGAAGAACACAACTCTATTCAATATGGAGTGGACAAGAGGAAACTCATAAAAGGCACATTCAGGGTTAAAAGTCAATGCAGTAAACAAACTGCATCATACTATGTTGAATGGTGTCTGAGCTATGCAGTTACAAGGATCTGTTGTAGTGAAGAAGTTATACTGATGGAAAAAGGGAAACAACTCCATCAAAAGATGAAACCTTTAACCCTTTAGCTACTACAGCTGTTGTGCATTTTCACTACTGCTGAGTGCTATCATATCAGTTACTAAGACTACTGACGCTGGTTGCTAGGCTGAATAATAGAGCATCATCAAGGCTGACTAGAAACTGACAATAAAAATATGGTTACATTTATATTCATTATTTAATTTTTGCTGGATTTCAGTGAAATAAAAACCTTGTATAGTGTCTGTGATTCATATATTTCCACTTTAAATACTCCTAAATACAATCATACATGAAATCCCAGTCATGTATTTAAATCCCAAAAAATAAATCCAATATTTAGATATATACATATAAAACATGAATGAAATCCACATTCTAATTACAAAGTTGAAAGTGGTACCTCTCAAAACAGTCATTATCCACACATAAATTACGATATATATTCCAAGATATGCCCACATCTCCATGATGCTGATTTCATATCATTTCAGGTCTTGCTTTTGGTCTCCTATTGTTTGGGCAAAATCATCTGTTTCTTTCACAAGCTTACTCACCAGACAATCAGGAAAAATCTTGAAGAAAAAATCTTTCTCATTGCTTAGTGGTCCAAGCTCGATTGTTGAACCATCATGAGAATCAAAATCATTGATCTGAAACATGTTGAGGTCATCATGCCATTGTGCAAGTGGGGCAATGTCCGCCTTGTCATCCGATTAAAAATATATCACTTTTGCATTTGGTGTTGAAATAAGACTAATATCAATATCTGATTCATTTTCTAAGAATGACCCATTAAACTCATCGATATTGCTTGCACTGAAACCTTTAAAGTCACTCATATTTGAATAAAAATCCATATTTATCTCAACAACACGTTTCGTAAAGCGCAGAAAAGCCTTTACATCATGTCTAAATTTAACCTCTGAGCTTTCAAACTTGTATCAAAATGTTGAATAAACAGTCCTCTCATTGTTTATGATAATCAAAAATATGTAAACTTCTGTACTTTCAACCAATCAATATTTAGTTAACATAGTAATCACGTCCGCATAGATGTGACACTGTTTTGAGTACTGTTTAAATTTACACACATAAGCAACAACTGGGTAGTAAACTAGGCTTATTGGCACTGCATATATGCCTTAGTGGAGTTCAGGAGCTATTTACAGGAGACACTTAAAATGCTGCAGTTGTAGCTAAAGGGTTAAAATGCAATATCTACATGCAATAAAATATTCACCTAGCTAATGGCAGTCAATCATATGTAAAGGTTGCTGGACTTTGCTTCGTTAAAAGAAGTGTAAATGGATGGACAATTCAACTTGTGGACAGAACAATTGACATGAAAGGTAATTACTTCCACATCTCATTGCATTACCATAATTAATAAACATTTGTCAGAAAATTAGGACTTATTAAAATAACAAAATTCTGAAAGATGGAAAATTAAAATATATATATGAATCCTTCAAGCATGATATATACATATCTAAACTTAGTATTCAAAGTAAACTCTATTCTCTTAATTACTCTAAAAGAAACATTAATTAAATAGAACCACTCAATAATTTAAACAATTACTCTCTCTACCTCTCAATGATTGCACTTCATATCAATATCACCAATTAAATAAAGCATTCAAAGGTTAAAGAAGCCGAGATCATTCTACCTAGCTCCTACACAAACAAATCAATACAATAAATTTATATTGTATTAAGTCTGACACTAGTAGATAAAAATGAAAATACATCAAGGTACATATGTGAAGAACTGCTAAAAATGTAAATTGGAGATGATATCCCAGTTTTTATACTATCCCAACATTGGTCAAAAAGTAATTCAAATCCTACTGAAGCTACACATTTTCAGTGTTTTGTATGGAAACTGCGCAAGTATGCTGGTTACCAAAATACAGACAATGATGCATATCTGAACAAATTATTTCCTGAGATAGTGTTACTTGTGGGGATATCCATGGGATGATAAATATACACATGACAATGCCAGCTAGTGTTACTTGTGGGGATATCCATGGGATGATAAATATACACATGACAATGCCAGCTAGTGTTACTTGTGGGGATATCCATGGGATGATAAATATACACATGACAATACCAGCTAGTGTTACTTGTGGGGATATCCATGGGATTATAAATATACACATGACAATACCAGCTAGTGTTACTTGTTGGGATATCCATGGGATGATAAATATACACATGACAATACAATCTAGTGTTACTTGTGGGGATATCCATGGGATGATAAATATACACATGACAATACCAGCTAGTGTTAATTGTTGGGATATCCATGGGATGATAAATATACACATGACAATACCAGCTAGTGTTACTTGTTGGGATATCCATGGGATGATAAATATACACATGACAATACCAGCTAGTGTTACTTGTTGGGATATCCATGGGATGATAAATATACACATGACAATGCCAGCTAGTGTTACTTGTGGGGATATCCATGGGATGATAAATATACATATTACGAATGCAAGAAGTATGTCCCAAACAAATACCTCCACCCTATAGTAACAAATTTGGAATGATTACAATCTCACAGACAAAAGTATTTTCACACCATAAATAAATCATGGTTATATCAATTAAAAAACGTAAAAGATTTACAAATTACATGTAAACACCAAGTTCCTTATATCAGAACCTTCCTATCTTTACTTACCAGGAAATTTTTGTATTGCAGGCTTTGAAATACAAACAACTTTAATGCCATTACTGACAAATATTCTCAGCTCACAAAACTTGGCACATAATGGCAGTGAATTTTATGGATGGATAAAACTACCCAAATGAAATCAATTAGTTTGGTGGTCATTTTTGAGCCAAGTTTTCCTTCACACAGGTATCCTTTGATCTAATGCTATTCATTAGAACAGGCATGCTTTGCTCTTGTGTTATTCATTAGAACTGGTATGCTTTAATTTGATGCTTTCATCTAAACAAGAATACTTCGACCTAACACAATTTATCAGAAAAGGTATGCTTTCATTTGATATTACGTTAGAAGTAATAACTGTAGCAGATAAATGAAATGAACACTTGAAACAGACAAACTCAATGAATGATACAGATATATAACTGTTCAGGAACAGTTTCAGATAATGACAGATACATCAAATTGTTAAAAGTACATGCTAAATGAAAGATACTTACAACTGCCAATCTACAAAGTCTTATGACACAAACATATACCTGCTGGGATATATGCTCAATGAATGATACATGTATATTTAACAATATATAACTCAATATTTATCATAAAATTACATGTTAGTATTAAGTTAACCATAATATCAAAAACATACACATTAATATGATAGTCTCAGGGAACTAGACGGTAAAAATGATCACCATATAACATACCTATGTACCTAACTATCTACCAACTTGAGATTGCAGCTACAAACTAAAAAAGTCAGCATATACACATACCCGTCTACGATAATTAATACAACTATCTACCAATAAGACATTGTGGTTAAAAGCTAAAATAATCACTACATAAACATACCTACCGATACGTACTTAACTATCTACTATTTGAAAGACTTTTTCATGCAACGAACAAACTTCACAAAAAACATTATGGGCAAAAAAACATCAAAATTAAATTCCATCACAAGCAACATAATCACAAATGCATATATCACACTAATGTATCTACTATACTTTGTATAATTTTAAAGATAAACAGTAAACAGAAATTCTGGTGGAAATTTATGAGAGTGTAACTTGTGGTTATCTATCATAATTATTCATTTCCGCAGTTTGGAACTGGATAGATTTCATTTTCTTTCCTTTTAGCAGCAGTCATGCCAATGTCAGTTTCTTCTTTATGCCTCATACAAAGATACCTTTCCAATCTTTTCAGAAGATACACAAGATCTCATAGAGAATGACATTTATCAATAAGTATTCATCTCCACAAGTCTAGAGTCATTACAAATCTAAATAAAACACAAATTATGCATTCCTCTTTGTCATGTCCACAGAATGCTGAGATTCTCAATAAGTGTCTCTCTCTAAAAGACTCGAGTCATTTATAAGTCTCAACAAAGGATCAATTAAATGATGTGCCAGATCCATTCAAACTGAAATAGGTTACACAGACTCTGATGACATGCAAATATCCCTTAAATTCATCAACACTGCATTAGGTCTTTTTCTGGCACTCTCAAATACGAACACTGTATTGAACACTGACTAGAAATCATTTGTAGCATTGCTTCTTCCTTTTCTTTCCTGAAAGAACTATTCCTTGCATTCCATAGCTTTTCAACAACTTTTGACAGGCAATTTTCTGTGGAACTGGGAATAAAATTGTCAAAATGTTTTTTACACAAATACTTACAAATACTTGTGCACTTAACACTATATTTAAGAGGAAACTTGTAATAATTTCCACTTAACAAATACATTAGTAATCCAACAAATGAGATTATAGTTTTCCATACTTATTATTGATGCTTTGTTTCTTGACGTCTCTTTCCAAGTCAATACACTGAAAACATAATATGAACATAGAGCATGGTTCGGCTGCAATGGCTACTGTCTACATTTTATATGGTGTTGCAAAATGACTTTTAAGAAATTTTTATCTAGCTCAGTCATTATCTATATATGTTTTATAAGTGTGGAGTTCTGTCCCTTGGATAGTGTCAAAGAACCAGTCTGCCATTCTTATGCATCTGGTTCCCCATTACATTTGATGAAATAAAATGATATATAATTTTAAAAGTAGAATTTGATCAGCTGTACGATTCAGGGTCAGGGTCAAAGAAAATCCATTTGCATCAGCTGCTGGTCACATAGGGATGTATATAGGTTTGTGCATGCATCTGTAAGTTGGCAAGTCTCCTCTCCACTGCCGCTTGGTCTGAAAAAGCAGTAATAAATCTTTGCAAATAAACATTTATGACAAATTGCATCAAAATATTTTGAATCATTGTTAAGCTATTGACCTGAAAAGAAGAATGCAAATTTCATATGTCTCCAATTTTGTGTAAGAGTTGTAAGTTTTGATGGTTTCATGAAGTGCTACTGTTTAATGCCATTTTTCAGCACAAGATAGGTTATACATGATGTCCATTATCAATAGTAAAATTTCTATGATCTTAGAAATGATTGAAAACCAACAAGCTTTGTCAAATTCAGCCAATTAATTTCCTCATAATACAAAATGAAAATTTAAAAAAAGTAAAACTTAAAAGTATTGTGAATTAAATCCCAAACAGTCATAAAAATTCTATCAAGTCTAAATGTATGAGGTTCCAATTTATTTCAAGTGGTATGCCAAATAAGTTTCAATCGTGGATGTTTTGATGTGCCTGAAGTGTCCAACATGCCAATATGTCAATGACCTGGATTGTGGAAATGTGCTAAAAGTCTTTTGATGTATAACAACAGTATAATCTAAAAATGTCCTTATTTATATCCACTATAATTTCAAATTAATGTTTCTGTCCAAGAATATTACTGATCATCACTTTGTAATTCCAGTGAATAATAAATTGAATAAATAATTCCACCCAGATAAAAACCTGAACCCAACAATATGACTGATTCTGCATCATATTTTAAGGCAAGAATGAGTAATTTTTTTAAGTAAACAACATTATATAAAAACTAAGACATGATAAAGCTGCCTGGATGTAGTCAGTCTTCTTTTAAAAACATTCAAGTTGTCAACAAGTATTTCCAAGTGGAAATCTGTTGTCCTAGATGCTGACCAAAATAAACATGTTTACCTACATTGATAATGATCTGAATATTTAATCCACACTCAGAGAAATAATAGCTATTCATTATTTTTCTTACATTGAAAATATACCTGGTCAGGGACAAAGTTAACTTGATTTTGGACATGGTCAAAGCACTAAATACAAAATGCATGTAACACATAATCATTAAGGACAACTGACAAATAATACAAAATTAAATATATTTAACACAGATTTAAAACTAGAGATAAATTCACAAAACACAGATGCCACAAAACAACACTTGAAACTAGCCTAACCCTTTAATGGTGGGGAATACAAATTAAAGAAAGCCTTTGTGTTGTACTGTTTGAACCCAAACTGTTTGTATGTCAAATGAAACATAGAACTGTACAATAGAAATGCATTTTAAAGCAGGTACTTCTGAACTATAAATATATAGCTATAAAAATACACATTACAGCAAGTAGGTCTACATATATTTGTCTTTAAAATCAAGTGTTATTTTGCTAAATTTAACAACCCCTACTGCTCTAAAAATAAAATGACATTTTTTTTGGAGTCATATACAGACTTTTACTGATGACATATTTGTATTTGTACTGATGACCTATTTCATTTTGTACCGATGATCTATTTGTATTTTGTTCGGATGACCTATTTGCATTTTGTACAGATGATCTATTTGAATTTTGTACCAAGGCCTATTTTCACTGAATATGCCTGCTTGCATTTTGTAATGCTAATGAACAATACAATCTGACTCAACCATGATCATGTGTGCGTGTGTGTGTGTTTAGGTTTTTAACGTAGCTTTAACAATTTTTCAGTCATATCGCTAGGATGTCTGCTGTGAGGCAGTTTATAGTGATGTCTAGCACTAGGGTAGCATGATTTCTCACCCAGTCACATTATCCTGACACGAGGCCGACCAGTTCTAACACTAACCTCTTAATGCTGAGTGCCAAGCAAGGCAGCTGTTAGTAACATTTTTGTAAGTCTTTGTTATGACTCGGCTGGGGATCAAACCACTGACCTCCTGCGGCAATGCTCTAACCACTAGGCAACCGGTGCAGTACCATCATCATGTAAATAAATACTAAAAGCAAGATAACAATCAAACTGTAATAGAAACTTACATTTACTGAGTGATTCCTTGTCTTTTGCACTGTATGCCTGTTGGGCTATACTATGTAACAATATCTGTGCTGTCTGGTATCTTTTAAAGCACTGCAGAATAAATTAAAAACAAGTCAAAATACAAACAAGTATGTATTAGAAAGAAAAGATCTAGTTGACAGGAAATATGAGAAACTCAACACAAAGAATGATAGAAATCAAATTTATGTATACTTTGTTAATATTTTTCTAATAATCTTATAGTTAAATAATCACCACTGATACAACATGCCACATTGTATAAGTACAAGGAGCTACTTACCTCTCGTGGGTCGCCATGTAACTCGTCTAGAGCAGCACCTTGACACTAAAAACAAAAAGGAGTTTTATTTTTTTTCTTCAGAAGGTCATAGTCATTTCCGTGTCCGAGTCTCTACCATTAAAAAGTTGAATTAAAATATTTAAATTATTTTCTAAATTATTTTAATATATAACTTTTGGTAGTCATAATTTCATCAGAATGCCACTCTCACCTAATCTACAAAGGTAGATTCCAAATACAGTGTAAAGTCATTGTGGATCCCTGTGACCATTATTTGTATGTCATGAACACCTAATCTACAAAGGTATATTCCAAATACAGTTTTAAGTCATTGTGGATCCCTGTGACCAATATTTGTATGTCATGAGCATTACTGTAAAACATATCAAATTTCAGAACTGTTTATGTAACTGTGTCAGAGAAACTGAGACAAATGAAAAGGTACATTGACACCTATGCCACCAATGAGGTCATCATAAAAGTGATTCCCATGTCTCGCCTAGTTTCCACAAGTGGAACAAAAATCACAAGACAAAAATCATTCTATATACTTGATCCTGAATACGGCTCCATGAAATGACTTTTTGGTCAAAAATGCTTGACACTACAGTGAATTCAAGAATTTCATGGGTTTGATTTCTCTTGCTTTCAGAAAAATTGACATTTTTTTGTACTTGATTGTGAATTTTGGAAGGGTCCCATTGTTTTAAAAGAGAAAAAAATCTATTCATTCGATTTTAAACATCTTATCAATGTCATCTTCATTCTCTAATACTAAATAAATGCTTGCCAATGGGAGAGCAGACTGGCCTCAATTTGGTAATTCATATTTGTGGGATTAAAACATAAGTTTTCGGAAAACAACCTGTCACACAACTGAACTGCATCATCAACTTTCATGTATCTCTAATATCTGTATTCTGAGTAAATATTTTAAAATTTTCCACAATGCTGGAGTTCATTTTTAAACTTGTTTAACCCCAGAAATAGTGAATTAGGAGTGCATGAATTGTAAAAAATTCAATATAGAATACTAATATTGATGCAGCTGATAGTTACCACAGTTTACATTGATCTTGTTACCTGGTAAATTAAGATTTAAAAAACTGAACTCCACACGTTACATTGATCTTGTTACCTGGAACATTTAAGATGGATAAAACTGAACTATACACTTTACATTGATCTTGTTACCTGGTAAATTTAAAATGAAAAATTGAAGTACACACTGTACACTGATCTTGTTACCTGATAAATTTAAGATTGAATAAACCGAACTACACACATTACATTGATCTTGCTACCTGGTAAATTTAAGATGGAAAAAAACTGAACTACACACTTTATATTGATTTTGTTACTTGGTAAATTTAAGATTGAAAAAACTATGTACTTTACATTGATCTTGTTACCTGGTCAAATTAAGATGGAAAAACTGAACTACACATTTTACATTCATCTTGTTACTTGGAAAATGTAAGATTGAAACCATACTGGATAATAAAATATGAAATATTAATGAATATACTTAAAACCAAATGAATAAATTGAAATATTAAAAGAGAAAATCAGTTCCTTACCATCTCTACAGCATAATTATACAGGAGCTTGTCTGCTGTGGCAACAAGAAGTTTGGGAGTAAGGGCATTCTGTACAGCTATACCAAGTCTCTGCTGTAACTGGCGACTAATCAACACAGAACGGTGGTACAACTCGTTCATTTGCCGAACCACTGCAAGAGATATAGAAACCATGATGAACTTCAAATTGTGCTTATAAAATTAGTACATTTTTGGTTGGTCTAGTAGTTTTCATGATTTCAGTGGTCCAATGGCTACTACTGTTTCAATTAACACCAATTTGGTTGTTTTATGGTAATGACCAGTGAAGATTCAGTAAAACTGGTAAATTTCGCAATCTAATAGTCCTACAATGAAATCCGTATTAAAAGCTAGGCCTGAAAACCAAATATAACTGTTGAATTTAACTGCTGTATACTGAAAATGCCAACTACCTGACTTGAGTGAGCTTGTGGTCTGTAGACGTCCCTGTTTGATTTCATCACGAGCCAGTTGCAGAGAGGAAGACAGCAGGTGAAGAGATCGGACATAAAGAATCAGTTGCTCAACACGTCTGTAAGAAAAAATGTACATGCTGTCATTGCTAATAAAAGTAGTTACATTTCAGTTCATACTGAGGGCTATTCCATTTAAACCGACCACTACCCCACGGATGGCAAAATAAAAAACTTCCATGCATGGTCATCAATAAACAATAATCACTTCCGTGCCATGGCATGTCATATAAAAAAAAAATATGCTTCTATTGGTGGTGCCTTTTTTTATTTTAATAATATTTTTCTATAATGCCACTGTTGTGTTTGTTGTCTCTTCTGTTCCCCACCCCACCCCGCTAACATTGTGGATTACATGTCGTAATTTGCGGGATTTTAGGGAAAAAAAAGCTCAATCGACAATTTCCGATGGATTGTAACGGAAATCCGGAAACAATGGGAACGTGGATATCCGGAAGTCTTCGGAACTATTTGCATGACAAGTACGTGCTTCCGAAAAAAAAATACGACCTTGAAATACACCGGATTGTGCACTTTTTTACGCGACCTTTTAAGCTAAACTGCACACAACAATAATTTTTGGTACCTATGTTTTGCCCAGGCATTTGACTTTGTATGCATACTAAAACTTTGACTTACTGTTGTACATTTATGAAATGCCAGGCCATTTTTCCCACGCTATAGCTCGACATTGCAATGATAAACCTACTTAATATGCAAGTGCACCGCACAGAATATAATGCTGTCTTCTCATCGGTTGAATGAAAATGAGGTACTGAACCTAGGTAGAAACGGATTTTCAGTTGACTATAACGGGGACAGTATTCCATTTTTTGCATGGCACTAGCATATTAAATGGGCGCGATCATGGTCATGTCGAGTGATAGCGTGGGAAAATGGTCTGGCATTCCATAAATTTATAAATACTACGAAAAGTTTTAGTATGAGTATGAAGTCGAATGCCTGAGCGAAACATCAATACCAAATTTATTACGCTACGCGCAGTTTAGTTTAAAGTATAGCGTTGATTCTTCAATAGTTTGCGTGAGAAGGCAGAGAAGTGTCCTCCCTTGTAGTATTTTATAGTGCATGTATGACTTATAATTCAAATGTAAGCAACTACGCACGCCCCCGTGACTCTTCGTTGAATGTACGCGATTCGGTCATACCTATCGTAACTAATCAACTATCTCCATATCAACTAGGGAATATTGGCAATGTGATCTGAATGGTTGCATTAAGTGACTTACGAAAGTTAGGCTTGCGTACATTTTTCACAAATGGGTTTATTAATATTTATGACTGTGTGCCCATTTTTCTGTTGATTGGTACTGTCTACCGACTCCCTTTTTTTCATTTGTTTAATCACTTTATTAAAAGCCTTGACTTGAACATATTTAAAATTTCTGTCCATTAGTACAGAATAAAAATACATCATGTGGATATAATAGTACTAATATTACTTTTTATAGTCTGTGCACACATTCCCGTTTGTTTGTTCCCCGTTGCCGATTTCAGTAACGAAAGGCATAAACAAGATAAAAAGTCAATAAATCTTACTCAGTTCGTTCATTGATTTATAATTTATAACCCAATTTCAACCAGGGTGTCCATAACACCTTCATTGTCTGTGTGTCTCATGCTTAGCGGAAGTTTTCATACTAACACGACACCATTTTGCATACAATTTGGGCAAATCTATGTTCCATAGTGATGTCATTGCTCCTATTTGGTTACTCTCGGATACTTCCCTCGATTACGCATCCGCCCCTTCGCTGAAAATGGACATGTCCAGAAACTGGAAATTGATGTCGAGGACGGCCTTGGTTGTAATGAAAACTTCCGCTAAGCATGAGACGCGCAGACAATTGTCTATTAGATTACTGAAGATATACAGTTCAAGATTTGGATTTCTGTATTCTGATAATTTTTGGTAATTTCCGGGCAACACTGTCTTGGATTTGTAGGGGACTGATAAATGTGTTATTCATTGTACACCAATATTCAACTTGATAATTATGTGTGTGTGTGTGTGTGTGTGATTTTGATTTTTCATGTAGCTTTAACAATTTTAGTCATATTGCTACAATGTAATATGGCAGCAAGTAGTGATGATTAGCAATATGGCATCAAGTCACATTATCTGTCTGTCACACCCAGTCACATTATACTGACACTAAGTCAAACAGTCCTAACACTAACCTCTTAATGCTGAGCACCTAGCCTGCTAGTAATGATTTTATAAAAGTCTTTGTTATGACATGCACTAAGTTCAAACCCATGACCTCCTGCATCCAAGGTGGATGCTCTCTCTCAGGCCACTGGAGCAGTCAACATTGTAATAATCTTCACCAAAATTTTTATATCAAAGTTAAATCAGACTTTCAGGATTTTCAAATGATATTTACAAACATTTCTCTTAGCACCCCAAATTATAACTGTAGATATTCTACGCCAGAGTCTGTTATCCATGCTGTTTTGAGACATTTGGTCCTGATATACCTATCCGACTTCACCCAAGTGTATACACCAGCAAGATACTTACGCTCCTCTTCTGACAATCATATACTCATTGTTCCCACTATGAAAACGAAGTCATATGGACAACGTTCTTTTGCATACCAGGGCCCAGCAATCTGGAACGAATTGCCCATTGAATTAGACACAAAGTCAAAAAAGCACTGGGGCTTCGTACTGCAGACATCTAGCATGATATTCCACCTGTTGCATTATCCTGAGACCAGGCTGACCAGTCCTGATACTAGCCTCTTAATGCTGGGCGCCAAGCAAGGCAGCTCTCAGTACCATTTTTATCAGTCTTTGGTATGACTTGGCCAGTGTTCGAACCCATGACCTCCCACATCCAAAGCAGACACTCTAACTAACTGGCTAGTGTCTTGTCAGCACACCTGTTAGTGATCTAATGATACTGGAGTATATGGCTAGTGTCTTGTCAGCACACCTGTTAGTGATCTAATGATACTGGAGTATATGGCTAGTGTCTTGTCAGCACACCTGTTAGTGATCTAATGATACTGGAGTATATGGCTAGTGTCTTGTCAGCACACCTGTTAGTGATCTAATGATACTGGAGTATATGGCTAGTGTCTTGTCAGCACACCTGTTAGTGATCTAATGATACTGGAGTATATGGCTAGTGTCTTGTCAGCACACCTGTTAGTGATCTAATGATACTGGAGTATATGGCTAGTGTCTTGTCAGCACACCTGTTAGTGATCTAATGATACTGGAGTATATGGCTAGTGTCTTGTCAGCACACCTGTTAGTGATCTAATGATACTGGAGTATATAACTACTAGTGTCTTTTTGGCTAATCATGGCATACCAACTAATAGATAGCCCTGTTACCATAGTGACTATGGAATAGCTCATTCTCTTCTGTTCATGGTTGGCTAAAAAAGGCTTAGTTAATTCAATGAAGCCCTAGGGACCTCCAAACATATACAATTATATCATAATCCATAACCATGCTGAGACATTAAATAAAAACTGAAAGTTACTCACAATGTACTTTGTAATGTCTGATTTTTAGTAACATCTGTATTTTACTGTTGTTTAATACAATTAATTATGCTGAGCTATAATAAGGCCAGGTATTAACCCATTTTATCCTGTTTACCAATTTCAACTGCAGTGCCTTATTCCTGAGAAGTAATTCCAATACATTGTGGCAAAATGTAGAATCATACAGCAGCAGCATTATGTGATGAGCTTTACCATGTTTACTAAAAATGTAACATTATTTCTCTTTTAAAGTATATAAAACTGCGTACATGTATCTTTGAAAAGGTAATCAAATTTGCAACACAGTGATATATGTTTTATATATTAATGTACATGCTCACAACTGTATTTTGAACTATGACTTATAAGAAGAAAGAAACAAATTAGAAAACTTACCATGATGTTTATTGAATCTTTTGTTCATGAAGATGAATAAAATGCTCATAACTGTATATGGATAAATAAAAAAAATTCTATTTCTAGTATTTTGGTTCAAATTTGAAGTTTCTAGCAATGTTGGTTCAAAAGTTATAATAACTTTACTAAATCTCGACAACAAAACACCTGGAACAATGTTCTTCAGTGTACTGAAGTCGTATTCAGGATAAAATGGGATACTATGACCGCAGGTGTATTCAGGATCAATTGGGATACTATAGTGAATTTTTACTCTATCCAGCATATCACTTCTTTTCATTCATAGTTGAAGCCGGATTTGTAAAGTATTTGGAGTTCAAACTTCTGTTGAGTCAAAGTATGCAACTTTAAATTAAAAATTTAATTTGTTGGACCAATCTGGATGAATTAGTAGCTTAAACTGAATAAGGTTAACATTCATATTCTTAGAGAATATAAAATTTATTCAGTATATCAGGACGACCTTATGACCTCCAATTCTTAATTTACCTTTGTGTGTCTGTTAACTTTGTAAGTTCTGCTGACAATGCTTCTCCCTGTCTACAGATGACACTGTCTGTGAATGTCTTCATTTTTGATCCCTTGATATGTGCCAGCTCCAATATACATTCTACCAGATCTAATACAAAGTTCAGCTTGGCCATAGTCATGTTATGTGTATCCTAATGAAAAAGAAGACAAAGGATTATTAGGTTGGTTGGTCATTCTCTTGTTATGTGTACTGAAATGAAAAAGAAGACATCATGGATTTTAAGAGCAATCTATTTAGATGTACCATGCTAAGAAAACAATTGCCTTCCCAAGGACATGCCAAGACAACCAACCCATTCATTACTGAAGCCATGACACTTAGATTATGAGTCTTAGGCTACCACCTCATGAATTACGATGCCTCCTTATAACACAACTGTGAAGAGAACAGCACAAAACACTCCTCTATAAATGTTTTGCAACAGAGGAACACAAAACACTGTAATGCAGGTGTTCTACAAAAGAACACAAAAAACAATGCTCTACCAATGGTCAACAAGAAAACGACACAAAAATCACTGCTCTTCCGATGGTCTACAAGAGAACAACAAAAAACAATGCTCTACTGACGGTCAACAAATAAACACACAAAAAGCACTGCTCTACCAATGGTCTAAAACACAAAACTACAAAAAAAACAACACTGCTCTACCGATGGTCTACAAGAGAACAACAAAAAACAATGCTCTACTGATGGTTTCCAAGAAAGGTCTACAAGAGAACAACAAAAAAATCCACAGCTCTACAGATATTCTACAAGAGAACAACAAAAAAAACAATGCTCTAATGATGGTCTACAAGTATGGTCTACAAAAGAACAACAAAAAACAATGCTCTACCAATGGTCTAATAATAATAATAATAATAATAATAATAATAATAATAATAAAAATAATAATAATAATGAGGACTTGGTATAGTGCCTTTTCTTTAGAATCTGACTACACTATAGAAAAACAAATAACAAAAACCATGAAATTGTAAAACATCAAAACATGCTGAAAACATGAGATACAAAACATTATTAGGTCTCTAAGTTTGTTCCTGCAGTCGAAAAAGGTGAGTTTTAAGAGCACTCTTAAAAGGGATTACTGTGTCTTTGTGTCTAATTTCAATGGGCAATTTGTTCCACATCACTGGGCCCTGGTATGCAAATGAATGTTGTCCATATGACTTCGTTTTCATAGTGGGAACAATGAGTATACGAATGTCAGAAGAGGAATGTAAGCATCATGCTGGTGTATACACATTGGTGAGGCCAGATAGGTATGTTGGACTGGACTGTCAATGAAACATAGCACAGAGAATAAATTTTGTTTTTGATTCTGTATCGAATTGATAGCCAGTGTAGGATACAGATCAGTGGTGAAGTGTGCTCTGATTGAGGTAACCTAAAAATGATCACAGCAGCTGTGTTTTGAACTTTTCAAAGTTTCTAGAGTAGATATTGTGATGAACCAGAACCAGACAGAATTGAACTACAATAATCCAGTCTTGAAAGTACTAATGAACACACAAGTGTTTTAGTGGCATCAACTGAAAGATATTTGCAAATGGAACTGATGTATCTCAGTTAAAGATATGAAGCCTTGCATATGTTCATGACATGTTGGTGCAATGTGAGAGTACTGTTTAGAGCAACACCTAGGTTTTGTAATCGCTGTGAGAATTTAATGTTGGTATCACTGATATTTATTGTCTGAGGTAAAGGATGTGAATGAGAAAATATTTATGTTGTGATCAGAATGGCCACAGTTTTATCCTCATTCATCTGCAGCTTGTTACATGTCATCCATGATTTCACATCAGAAATGCACCTCTCTACTCAATGGATGGGAGCATCAACTTCAGTTGGGTGGCTAGACTTGTATGTTTGGGTGTCATCAGCGTACAATTGGTTTGTTTGTTTGTTTGATTAGGATTTTTAACGTAGCTTTAACAATTTTTCAGTCATATTGCTACGATGTCTGCTGTGAAGCAGTTTATAGTGATGTCTAGCACTGAGGCATCATGCCGCAGACATGCCCACCCAGTCACATTATCCTGACACCAAACCGACCAGTCCTAACACTAACCTCTTAATGCTGAGTGTCAAGCAAGGCAGCTGTTAGTACCATTTTTGTAAGTCTTTGGTATGACTCGGCCGCGGATCGAACCCACGACGAACACTCTAACCACTAGGCCACCGGAGCGTACAACTGGTGAAACACTGGGAGATGATCTATGACACTTGAGAGCGGCTGAGTATATAGAATGAAGAAAACAGGTAAAAAAAACAGACCCCTGTGGAACACCACACATAGATCAACTGGGCTGGAATGTATTCCATTTGCCAATAAAATTTGTGTCTTGTTTACTAAGTAGGACTTGAACCACTGTAAGGCTATATTCTGAATGCCAAATACATGCTGGAGATAGTGAAGTAATATATCATGGTCTATTGTGTCAAATGCTGCAGACAAATCAAGGAGGGTGAGGACTGTAATCTTTCCACTATCCAAAGCAGAGAGATTGTCACTAAATACTTTCAGAAGAGTAATTGTACTGTGGCAAGGGCAATATGCAGACTGTACATAGCTAAAATGACTGTTTGAATTCAAATGAAATACAAGTTGGGTTAGAACAACTTTTTCTAAGATTTTTTATATGAATGGGAGATTAGAAACTGGGCAGTAGCCTACAAGAGAACAACAAAAATCACTGCTCTACCTTTGGACTACAATAGAGCAACAAACAAAACATTGTTGTACCAAGTGTTTACAAGAGAACAACAAAAAAAACACTGTTCTACCAATGGACTACAAGAAAACAACAAAAAACACTGCTCTACTGATGGACTACAAGAGAACAACAACAAAAAAATGTTGTACCAAGTGTCTACAAGTTAACAACACAAAAAACACTGTTCTACCAAAGGACTACAAGAAAACAACACAAAACACTGCTCTAATGATGGTCTACAAGAAAAGAACAATAAACACTGTTCTACCAAAGGACTACAAGAAAACAACACTAAACACTGCTCTACTGATGGACTACAAGAAAACAACACTAAACACTGCTCTACCGATTGGTCTATAAGAAAACAACACTAAACACTGCTCTACCGATGGACTACAAGAAAACAACACTAAACACTGCTCTACCAATGGTCTATAAGAAAACAACACTAAACACTGCTCTACCGATGGACTACAAGAAAACAACACAAAACACTGCTCTACCAATGGACTACAAGAAAACAACACTAAACACTGCTCTACCGATGGACTACAAGAAAACAACACAAAACACTGCTCTACCGATGGACTACAAGAAAACAACACAAAACACTGCTCTACCAATGGACTATAAGAAAACAACACTAAACACTGCTCTACCGATGGACTACAAGAAAACAACACTAAACACTGCTCTACCAATGGACTACAAGAAAACAACACTAAACAATGCTCTACCGATGGACTACAAGAAAACAACACTAAACACTGCTTTACCAATGGACTACAAGTAAACAATAAAAAAAACACTGCTCTACTGATGGACTACAAGAGAATAACACAAAACAATGTTGTACCAAGTGTCTGCAAGAGAACAACACAAAAAAACACGGCTCTACCAATGAACTACAAGAAAACAATTAAAAAAAACACTGACAACAGGTGCTCTGTATCATGCCAGCACAAGCACTGCACTGCAAAGAACAGTACAAAAGTGTTTTAATGGAGCTCTGCATTAGAACAGTATTACTGTTGGCATATATCCAATTTGCATGTCTATGTTTTATATATTACCATCTGCCAAAAGATGGTCAGTGGTTGTGCCTTCAAATGTGTGTAATTATCATGATGGTTATTTTCTTCTCCTGGTCAAAATTCTTTGCACAATACATATTTTCATATTTTATCAAAATATATTTTTTAACAATAAATGACCAGTGTGCCAGGAAATATCTTGGATTACAAAGTTCCTCGCTAGGTCTATGTGATGCATTTGTAAACAGAATAATTTAACTTACATCCATTAGTGTTTCCTCTGTCAGTTCAGGAGCTATAAATTTGATGGGACCCTCCATGTTGGGTGGTGATTGGGCGTACAAGAGAGACAGTGGGGGTGAGGTTTCTGAGTTGCAGCGGAAGTAGCCAGAAGAGTGCTCTCCATGTTCTGCTGATCTCAATTTGTCACTATCAGATGAGTTCACTCGCTCTCGTTTCACTCCATAACCTTGAGCAAATGGGATTATAGGCCCTTCACTTAGTTGACCTGTAACATTATAATATCACATGTAAAGCATATGTGATACTCATAGAATTTAAATAGTATTTGATCTTATAATATCACAAGTAAAGTATATGTGATACTCATAAAATTCAAATAGGATTTGGTCTTATAATATCACAAGTAAAGCATATGGGATACTCATAGAATTCAAATAGAATTTGATCTTATAATATCACAAGTAAAGCATATGTGATACTCATAGAATTCAAATAGGATTTGATCTTATAATATCACAAGTAAAACATATGTGATACTCATAGAATTCAAATAGGATTTGATCTTATAATATCACAAGTAAAGCATATGTGATACTCAGAATTCAAAGAGGATTTGATCTTATAATATGTGAGAATTCAAAGAGGATTTGATCTTATAATATCACAAGTAAAGCATATGTGATACTCAGAATTCAAAGAGGATTTGATCTTATATTTAATATGTAAATTGAATGGGCTGAATTCCAACCTATGTAACTACTATAACCACTACTTTTCATTTCTGTGATAGTTTTTCCCCCCGTGTCCATTCGGCTGCTGCTTGGAAAGACAGATACCATATTGTTAACAGTAATAGTAAAGTACTTATACAAGATGGGAAAAAAGTCTCAACCAATGAATAATTTAATACTAGAAAAGGTTTCAAAAGTGTATTTGTACCAAACGAATTCACAGAAAGTGATGTTCATATGTTGACTTGTATAAAATAATAAACCTAGAACACTGTACAGCAATACCTTGAACATTCACGTTTCTAGATTCGCAAATTCACGGATTCGCAAAATTTTCATTTTAACCTAACTAATTTGCATCTGCGATTTTTTCACAGATTTGCGAAATATTTCCCATTCGTTACTTGGTTTTACCTTACTGTGAGTGCAAAAACCCCAGCAGCCAATGAATTAGTATAGGGGTAATATTAATATACCGCACTGTAAATGCGCTAGTGTGGCAAATACCCATTTAGTCCGAGTTTCCTCTGACTCTTGCCACCCCATTTTTTATATTTGGACATTTATGTTGGGGTGTAGGGTCAGAGTGCATTCCCTATCAAAAAGTTGGAATTTGCCTACATCATTTGGTGTCGGCATGGAGTAGCCGCTTACTTGCTGGCCCAGCAAACTTGAACGATCTTTCATTGATATATACCTATTTTCTGTATAATCGTGAGAATAGCATTTGTTACATCTTTAATCTGCTGATAAACGAGATGAAAGTACATCGTTGCTGACATTTGACCTGATCTAGTCATTTGCATTCTTAGTCACGTGACTACACAAATCTCACAACCTACATGTTAATGACATCAGAGGTCTGACAGTCACGTGCAATCAACTATACGCCATTTCTAGTGTTTGGTAGGAAAACAAATCCACCATAAAAATGAACATCAGGTAATTTTATGTTAGATAAATGAAGAAATAAATTATATTCCTATCGATTTCATGCAGATATATATCGATGCAAAATCGTTCAAGTTTGCTGGGCCGGCAAGTAAACGGCTACCCCAAATGTCCAAATAACAAAAATGGGGTGGCATGGGTCAGAGGAAACTTGGACTAATACCCATTAGGTGATACTGTACTCTATTTTTATGCCAACCATTTATTTCTTTTTTTTAAGGGTAATGTATTAAGCTAACTATTAAATTAAATTAAAGTGCTTTGGGAGCATGATTTGGGTCATGCTTAGAGTTCAAACTCTAGAAATAAGAATTTATTAGCATTTTTTGTGACTCGTACCAAACATTCACAATTCCTCCTGATTCGCGACGGGTTCTAGAACCAAGCCTAAGTAAACACTATGCAAAGTATAAGAAAAGAATAAATGACAATTTTGTAAAGGATATGCAGCATCAATAAAAAGAATATATGATGCCTCAAGTAATAGCTGTGAAAAGTATAAGAAAAGAATAAATGACACTTTTGTAAAGGATATAATGAAAAGTATAAGTAAAACATATACGACACGTTAGTAAAAGCTATGTAAAGTATAAGAAAAGAATAAATGACACTTTTGTAAAGGATATGCAGCATCAACAAAAAGATGATGCCTAAGTAAAAGCTATGCAAAGTATAAGAAAAGACTGAGAAGAATATGCAAAGATATAAAAAAAAAAGAATCTATGACACTTATGGATATGCAGCATATGAAAAAATATGACAACTAATGAAAGGATAGGCAACATCTAAGAAAAGAATATGACACCTAAGTAAAGGATAGGCAATGTCTAAGAAAAGAATATGACACCTAAGTAAGGGATAGGCAATGTCTAAGAAAAGAATATGACACCTAAGTAAGGGATAGGCAATGTCTAAGAAAAGAATATGACACCTAAGTAAGGGATAGGCAATGTCTAAGAAAAGAATATGACACCTAATTAAAGAATAGGCAATGTCTAACAAAACAATGACACCTGAGTTAAGGGATATACAATGTCTAACAAAAGTGACACATAATTCAAGGATAGGCAGAGTCTAAAAAAAGAATATGACACCTAAGTAAGGGATATGCAATGTCTAAGAAAAGAATATGACACCTAAGTAAGGGATATGCAATGTCTAAGAAAAGAATATGACACCTAAAAACGGGATATGCAATGTCTAATAAAAGATTATGACACCTAAGTAAGGGATATACAATGTCTAAGAAAAAATATGACACCTAATTAAGGGATATAAAACATCTAAAAATAGAATATGACATCTAAGTAAGGGAATTACAACAATTAAGAAAAAAATATGACACCTAAGTAAGGGATATACAATGTCTAAGAAAAAAATATGACACCTAATTAAATGTCTAATAAAAGAATATGACACGTAAGGGATATACACCATCTAAAAAAAGAATATGACACCTAAGTAAGGGATATGCAACATGTAAGAAAAGAATATGACACCTAAGTAAGAGATATGCAACATCTAAGAAAAAGAATATGACACCTAAGTAATGGATAGGCAATGTCTAAGAATAGAATACAACACCTAATTAAAGGATAGGCAATGTCTAACAAAAGAATATGACACCTAAGTAAGGGATATACAATGTATAAGTAATGGATATGTTAAGCCTAAGAAAAAGAAATATTCATGTTACCAAAATTATCTAAATGGAGGAGGATGGTGGTGTTGGTAATGTGATGATGATGACAATAAAGATCATGGCAAGTGCACAAAAACCAGTAAAAACAATACTGAAATATAAATAATTGTCACCTGAGAGACTGTTTTGAGAGTAACTATGCAATTATGGGTTGCGATGATGTGTAGTTTACCATGTAAATGTGGACCAAATGCCTCCCTGAGTAGCTGCTGAGACAACAGGCTCCTGCTATCCTCTGCCATATTTCTGAATTCAGGTTGTGTCTTTGAAGTATGCAGACCCATTAGATGAGTGGCAATGGCAACTATAAATAGGGAATAAATTAACAGCATTTGTTTTAAATTAAAGTTTTCTAAACAACTTTACAGTGCAAACATAAACCAGCATACTTCTTTGACAAAAGCAATGAATGCTTGTACAAACTGTAGAGATATACAAAACTTTATGGCTTGAAAAACAACTCCCATTTATAGACAGCTGGATTCAACAGTCAGTGTGTGATAACATTATATCAATGTCATTATTCAACAGACTGTATCAATATAACATTAACTAACATTAATATTTATCAATGTCAATATTCAACAGACTGTGTCAATGGTAACATTGATTAACATTCATTTTTTATCAATGTCAATATTCAACAGACTGTGTCAATGGTAACATTGATTAACATTCATTTTTTATCAATGTCAATATTCAACAGACTGTGTCAATGGTAACATTGATTAATATTCATTTTTATCAATGTCAATATTCAACAGACTGTGTGAACAGTAACATTAACTGACATTCATACTTATCAAAGTTAATGCAATTAAATACTTGATATAAACCTTAATATGCACACATGCTTATTATTCTATCAATTTTCAAAGGAGCAATTCAAGAAATTACCATCATGCTTGAACAACATTTTATTTTCAAGAAGCATTGCAAATTTTACAACTTAAGTTGCTTCTATGCAAGAAATTATTTGTTGTAACTGTTAAATTCAATATAATTTTTTAAAAATTCAATCAAGCACAAAGAGAAAAAGAAAAGACAAAATCCACATAACTGACAAAACAGCACTGCCATCAAATGTAAACAAAAAAAGTTAATCCATTCTGAAAGCCTCTAATTACTCACCATTTCCATTAAACTCCTTAGCAAAAATGTTTTCAGGTACATTGCTGGCCCTCTGTGACCATAACTGGGCTTCAATGGCACCACTGTTGCTAGTGGGGTACTGGTAAGGACCAGGTATCTTAGTTGGGGACCCCTGGATGGTGGGGAGGGGGACAAGAGCTGAGATCTGTATAGGGGAGAGACGTACAGGAGTGGTGTCTGAAATGGTATAATGGAAATACAGTGTGTAAGCAAACTGACAACTACAAGTCTATTTGCCTCTGTACACATCTTCTTACTTATAATTTAACTTCCTCATTCAGTTTTAGAAGGTCTGCTATTAATGGGCTCAAATCTTTCCAAATATGAGCCAAATTTCAAAAACAATGAAATGAGATAACCCAGTATTATGCACAAACCATTTTTATCCATCTGTAAAATAAAATGTTTGTCAAACAATATACCTATAACATTAATATGCTTGCAAATGACATACCTTTAAAGTTAAAAATCTTGCTAAACAACATACCTGTTAAGTTTATATGCTATTCAAATATACTTGTAAATTTAAAGGCATACAACCTAAGATTTTCGACTTTTTTGTTCTTGCAAATGCATGATTTTATGAAAGGTATAATAGAAATAATGAGTAATTATAGGTCATTCAGTTTTAAAAAATGTACAAATGTAAGTTTAATCAATGAAAATATAACGATTTTCTGAACGGATTGCTAATTAATTATGCAGAAACGGAATTTACCGATATTCTCCGAAGTCGCAGTGTCACGTAACGCGCGTCAACAAATATGGAAGTCAAGGTAAGCATTTGTTTCTCTTTTGATGTAATTATTGCCCTATTCTTCATAGTCACCCACAATATATGTATTACTTATAGATTTCTCATTATATATGATAAATTACAAGAAGTAGGCAAAAAAGTCAATAAGATGGAAAATCCTGACAATAAGAGGTTCCATTAAGGGACCATTCTTGAAAGTGTTTACATGTCATGCTTGTGTTACGTTGTTAAGATAAACCAACTAAAAATATGATAATTTGTATCATTGTAACCAGAACCACTATTAAAAGGTCTCGCTGAAGCTGCTTCTTAGGCTCAGAATAAAGTTTTTGATTTTCTTGTGCATTTGCATTACCACCTCACGCTCACATATATATTGATGTGATTGCGCATTTGTTTGTATAATTACAAGTTTGCTTCATTGCATAACACAAAAATTAATATTTTCCCACATAACATTTAATGCATTTATTTTATTTGGATCTTTTTTAATGACAATTTGTAAAATCTTTCTGCAGGACTACGACCTGGTTGTTTCAGATGAAGTCGTGCTCCTTGTTGCACAGAGGTATATGCAAAATGTCCTAGCAGCAGAAGAAGATAATGATTACAACCGAGAGAAAAAGTATACTGCTAATAGGCAGTTTATTTTATGGACTTAATGGATACCTAAGTACTGGCAACAGACATGTCATTCCAAGCTGTTGTGTATGGCGTATAATGGATAAATAATTTTGACCAGTACCATGGCTTTACTCAAGGAAGACTTGGGTGATCTATCCAATGATATGATGTGTGAATAATATAACTTATGTTGATTTTAAGTTGTATAAAGCATTTCTTTTGTAGTTTGAAATTTTTATTTTGCATGAACAAGTTGTGTTAAACATTTTTTTAGCTACCTACCCAATAAACAATGATTATATGTATGGCTATGTTTTGAAAACAACTGTGAGGAGACTATTTATTAAAAGCATAGGATGAATTGAAGTTGACTAGCATTGTCTTGGGATGCAAAGGATGTAAAGAACAAAAGTACACTGGTGAACATGATTTTAATCGTGCATATACAATAACACTTTAAGTTAAATGATAAATAATGCATATTCATATTGAGTTGAGAAAGCAAAACTTGTTGCAGTGTTTCATGAATACAGATTGGCTTGTAAATATCAACAGAACTACAAACACTAGGATACTATTCTATCCAGATAATGCTCATTAATTTCAATTACATGTGAAAAAAATTGGCTCTGGAAACAGAATAATGTTTTTAAGACAAATACTAGTTCATCAAAAGCAACCTTGAATGCTTATATCACATATATACATCATCAGCTGTCTTATTACAACTAAATCAAATATACTTGACACCAATCAAAAGCATCAAATTTTCAGTTTTTTAAAATGTGTTAATTTACCATAGAAATAATTATACCCTTTGTATGAATACCCAGATGAATGTACGCAACTGCATACACTGTAAATATAACTGTTATATATTATGAAATGTACTAAACTTATATAAGTACAAATGTGCATGTACAGACATAACTATAATTCAAGAGTACAGTCAGGCATAAAAAACTGAAGGATATCATCTAAGAATAATTATGGCATATATAGAGGTTTTCCGTGTTATTTAGGTTGGGTCGGGTGCTCCAAATATTATTTAAATTATTACAAAAGAACCCCCACCCCCCTTGTTTTTATGAGGAATTCAAGTAGCGATACAGAGATTCAATGCTCAGAGCCCCCAGTCAGTGGTGCCGACAGTTAAATTAATGAATACACAAAATGTGAAAGTCAAATAAACAACAATTAATATCATTAAATAACAGTCATCTCTCAAATGAAATTCAAATTAAAATCCTATCACTCGTCTTTAAAAAATCAACCAAGTTATGGCCTATTTTATCATCTTATTAGTGTAATAGACTTTTCCTCCTGTCCTATGTTCCTACTCATCTGTATGACCTTTATCTGGACTGGTAGTCCAATTCCCTCCAGTCTCTCTAACTTCTGCCTCTGTTCTTCCTTTTTCTTTGTCTCCCAGAGACTTTTATATGAGAAACTAGCGCACCATTACTATAAAAGATTGATTACAGACACCCCATTCCAAAATACTAGACAGTTCTATAGAAATTACATTGATGTTTTAGTATCCTGTCCTTAGTTTTTATGCTTTTGACACAAGTTATTACCATTTACTCAATGCCAAACTTTAGTACATCACCTAAACAAACTACTGCAGAGAAACAAATATTGAAATTAAGCCCACCCCCACCCCCATGTATGTTTCCTATTGCATTTCTTTTAAAATTAGGGTAGCTAGGTACTCCCTCTCACACACACACACACACACACATATACTGAATAGTATATATAATGTAAGAAGTACAATGCAAAACTGACTCAGATATACATATCAAATTCAGGAATGCAGGTGTCATGCTACCAGGCAAAGAGACTTTGCCCTCTTGATTTTTCAGACGTAAAATGACTGGTTGTACTTTATACCTTCCTTGATGTACCCATTAAGTTCTGGCAGTGTTGTAACACATGGCAAAATGTATTTATGCATTGTTGATACCAATTAGCCTACGCAGACAAACAAACTCTTACACATTCATAGGGGTGTTTTAATTGCTAATAGACCATTAACCCTGTTTGCAGCAATATATCACTGCTCGAGTTCATGAAATTGGGCCTACTGTACAGTGATGAAAATATACCAAATTCTGTTTCAAAATTGTAACTGTGTGTGTGATTTTGATTTTTAACATATCTTGAACAATTTTTCAGTCATATTGCTATGATGTTTGCAGTGTGGCATTTTATAGTGATGTCTAGCACTGAGGCATCATGCCGCAGACATGTAGCATGACATCCCACCCAGTTACATTATCCTGACAGTAGGATGACCAGCCCATACACTAACCTCTTAATGCTGAGCACCAAATGAGGCAGCTGTTAATACCATTTTTATGTATTTGGTATGACTTGGTCAGGGATCAAGGCCTCCACAACCTCTTGCATCTGAAGTGGATGCTCTTACCACTAGGCCACTCGAACGGTCAACACCAGTATGTAAATAGTAATTTGTTAACAAATATAATCGGTGAAGATCATTTCTATTTCTTTTTTTTTTTTTAAAAAAAACCCAGAAGTTAACAGCATTATTTTCTTTATAAAGTCAGTTTGAAACTGTACGTGAACCTGTAATGGCAGACATCGCTGCACCTGTGATAAACCACTTCATTACATTGTATTCTTAAAAAATTGGGCAAATAAATTCAGCAAAATATGTAATTTAATTAAAACAAAATCTAAATATTTTGTGTTAGAAGATTTAGCCTAAATATTTAATAATGTAGTCAGAAAAATG
The DNA here is from genome assembly GCA_030141615.1 of Unio pictorum. Lineage (NCBI taxonomy): Eukaryota > Metazoa > Mollusca > Bivalvia > Unionida > Unionidae > Unio > Unio pictorum. Next base: position 2,260,113 of record JARLTB010000067.1, read on the forward strand.
GGACAATACTATGTTGTGGAATTCGAAACAATGTTGTTAAGCTCAATGCTGTTTTCTGATGTAATTCATTTTCATGAAAAAACATACATACATAAAATATATATATATACATACATACATAAAATATATATATATATATATATATATATATATATATATATATATATATATATATATATATATATATATATATATATATATATAGTAGTGAAGCAAAAACTCTTTTAAGCAATGCACATCGTATCTATCAGTATTTAGGCAAATAATAAAACCATAAATATGCAGTCCTAATATTGGATGTTTGTAAAAAGTGTGTAGCTAAATTAAGATGCACTCACATGGCACAACACATGTTCTTTCATGGGTTTTGTTGGAAAAAAGGGTCCAGTTCAGTTACATATCAATTTTAATGCTTCAGTGTGCTGTCTATTGATAGGTACAGTAATGTTTAGCGGGAGCAATGAAATCAAGATGAAGTGTATGGATTGAAGTCATTTGCTCCAATGTACATTTTTTCTTCTTCAAAGTATGCTAGAAATCTTTCTGACTGCAATTTTACACAAAACATTTAGAAAATAAAATTATTAAAAGGTACTTTATTATGCAATAATACCGACTTGGAATTACATGATTTTAATCTTATTACTCCTATAAGATTAAATGATTTACAATGCATAGTCTCAGCTGTGCTTTTTTTATACATTATATGGCCAAAATACACTGCATTTACCTCAGTCTAAACATACATATAAGACAAGTATAAATGCAATGGGTATGAAAAGTTAGAAAAGGTCTTACATCTTTTTGTTCAAATACATGTTTTTAAAAGCTTTAAGAACATAATCAACAGTAGTCTGAAGATAAACTGCTACTTGGAAATCAAACAGATGCTGGACTTGGTAGGCACTTCAAGAAAGACTTAGTCTAAGTCTATATGGGTCCATGGTAGGGATCATTTCTTACCATACAATCATTAGAATAGTCTCTCCATAACAATTTGATATCAACAGGTGTTACCTTACTAAAAGGCCTAAATCATTTTAACTTAAAATGAAATTTCTGCTTTGTAACAATCTCTTCTGTAGGTGGTGGTGGTATTGGAGCAAGTACATCAGATATTCACCAAGGATCATTTATGTCCAAAACAACTGGCTGGTTCATGCCAACTCTATCATCTAACCTCATTTTCAATATTTTCATAATTATTTCCGGAATTTACAGGTACTGTTGATCAACTTTCTTTGGGTTTGCAGACCATCTCTCACTTTTTTGTTGAATGACCTTTGGTATCTGACAAGAAAATGCAAACATTTCACTGACAATGTCATTTTATATTTTTTTTAATTCTCAAAAGTCCAAATAAAAACTGCATATAATTACATGTAACAAATCATTTTGCTACAGATGAAAATGTTAAAATAGCAAATCTGTATCTTACCCATATATCATAAAAATGTTTAGATTCTTTACAGAATTTTCTAATTACATTAGACTAATTCTAACCGAAATTGGTTTATGAAATTTATTTTAAAAAATTTCTTCTGTAAAAGATTAAACTGTACAACAAACAGATGGTTTATCAACTTTCAGGTAAAGCATTAATATTTTAACAAAGATGAATTATTACGTTAACAAGAATAAAGTTTATTACCTTATTGTTCCATCTGTGTTTACAATCACATCTCTGTCAATATGATTGTTATGATCAAGAGCTGCCAACAGATTCCTAGCTCTGAAAGCTGATGGCTTATATGAATATCTTTTGGAGGCATACAATAAAATCAAACTTCTGGAAATTCTCCAATTCTGCTGTACTTCTGAAACAAAGTAAAATGACTAAATAAATAAATTGATTCAGATGCAGAACACTATTTAAAATACAAACAGCATGATGAGGAACATATCAATAACAAAAAAAAGACATATGCCAACAAACAATTTACAACAAAAATATTATTCTAAATAAAACAAACCATATTTTAACAAAATGTACAATCTTTACCAACTGCAAAATATTAAACTAATATAGAATGATACATTTCCAGGTAATTCCTTAGATGTGCATCTACGAAAATATTTGTAAACAAGTAAATATACATAAAATTTAATAAAATGTAGTAATACTTACACAGATGCCATATCTGATTCTGATGTGGTTATATCAGACAGAGCAGGAATTTGTATCCTATGAATTGTTGGCCCAGGTGTAGAAGTTGTGACCATGTCTTCTGTGACATTCCTTTCTGTTTCTGATGTTTTCCTTGCACTGCCATTCAATTCATAACTAATATAGCAAGGGAAAATAAATGTTTCATTAGACACAATAATTTTATATACTTTACAAATAATAGTATGCATAAAATATACTTAACTGTATTGCATTACTTTCATTTACAGCCATTACCATTTACATTATATATAATTTTTATTAAAAAAAACAGTAGTGACTGCTTGCCTCTAAATAAAGTCTTATGGTTTTGTGCGAAAATAAAGATGATCATTAATTTTCCTTTGGTAGCCTCAAAAATAGCAGCAGTGGTGTACATGCGGGTTTCAACGATATTTTTGCAGGGCTGTGACATTTTATTTCAAGCTTAACGGAATAATGCCAGTTTATATAAAATATGTTATTTTAAGAGTTTTGATAAAGAGTTAACAATACAGAAATAAAACAGCGGTATAAAAACTTGACTGTTAATTGCAAAATTGAGACTCACCATTATCCAGCAAGAATTTGGCAACCTCTGGATTAGTTTTCAGGCTCAAAGTGGACTTCTTTTCATTCCATTGTTCATGTTGGTCACCACTACATATGTGTGTGCTGCCATAATTTGCCCAGAGAGCTTTTTTTCCCCCCTCCTTTCCGAATCTAAGTTTTGGTTTTCGATCTAGTTGCGGACATGCCATTATTTTTGTAAACACGTGTTTGCGCATGGCTAAAAATCTTAATCTTTGGGAGAGGTCAACTTAGAGGTTACATGAATATAGGCATGGCAAATAGCGAATTTTTGTCTGCCAGACAATAATGAAAAATCGCGTATTTTATCACAAAATTTCCGATACTAGCCTGATTTAGGCCTCAGTAACAGCCTGAATCGTAATTTTTCAACAAAATAAGTAATCACGAACTGAAAAAAGAAATATATAATTTCATTCGTTTTTACTTAGGTTGTATGCCTTTAATATGCTTGCCAATGAAAACACCAAATGTAAAACAAAGATAGATTAAAGATTTAAAATAAAATACAGTTCAATACAAACTACCTCACAGAATTGTGAAACCAACTTAAAGTAGAGGAAGTCGCTATGATATGCTTTGAAAAGTTTAATATGAATTTAATAATGCTGAGATTTTTGATGAACTGTATGAAGCTGTCTAGGACTTAAAATTAAATTTTCTAATGAACTTTAAATCAGTAAAACAAATAAAGTGCATTTATCAACATCTCTCTTTCTCTCATACCCCATATAAATATATATATATATATATATAGAGAGAGAGAGAGAGAGAGAGAGAGAGAGAGAGAGAGAGAGAGAGAGAGAGAGAGAGAGAGAGAGAGAGAGAGAGAGAGAGAGAGTTTTAACTCAGTTCTAAATTCAACTCAATATTAATCATGTTCAACCAATGAAGATAAAATAAAGGTTCATCATAACTAATATCCTGTTGAATTGTTTAACATTTCTATAAATGAACTGGCACAGATATATTTGCTTTATTGTGTGTGTGTATATAAACAATCTACTGAACATACAGGGAATTTATTTGTAGAGGACATCAGAGAAATCATACTATGGTCTGCTGTGCACAGATGTCGCTATAGAGAAGAAAATGAACATGAACTTCAGAATTCCATTATAAGCAAGTGTACATAATATGTATCCTTTAAAGTAAATTTCACTGCAAGAGTTTTATAAAGACCAAAGATGTCAATACTGAAACTGAAATTATGCATATATAATTATCTACCCTTACTTGATCTCTTCAGAGGAGATGTGTTTGTACAGAGGGGAGGTGTGCTGCTACCTTGTCCAGAGGGAGAGTTGGATACACCTGATCTATACCACTGCCCTCCCTGTCCTGGTGGTGTTCCAATTGAAAATTGAACTGAAAATAAAATTTACATGAACATCAATATTTGTTGAATGGCAGAACATTAGTTGTTCATCACTGTTCATTAATGAACTGCATTACCATTTCAATCAAGCTACCAACAAGATAATATAGGTCACAATTATTTTCATTTTAACAACTTTCTTTACCCATACCATTACAACGTTTAGACTGATGGCACATCTCATGATAATTGTCTAAGCATGCAAGGTTGACAGATCAATATCTAAGCAATGCAAGGTTGACAGATCCATGTCTAAACAATCAAAGGTTGACATATCCATGTCTAAACAATTCAAGCTTGACAGAACAATATCTAAGCAATGCAAGGTTGACAGATCCATGTCTAAACAATCAAAGGTTGACATATCCATGTCTAAGCAATTCAAGCTTGACAGAACAATATCTAAGCAATGCAAGGTTGACAGATCCATGTCTAAACAATTCAAGCTTGACAAATCAATGTCTAAGCAATTCAAGCTTGACAGATCAATATCTAAGCAATGCAAGATTGACAGATCCATGTCTAAGGTTGATATAAATGCCTAAGCTATGCGAGGCTGACAGATCAATATCTACATAATGCAAGACATATCTAAGAAATGCAAGGTTGACAGGAAAACAAAGATGGACATTACACCATTAACTCATGTACTGGAGTTCCAATGCAATCTTGGCATTTGTTTTAGATGCTTTAGAAAACTTCCTGGAACTGAAAAATTTCCCCAAAGGTTTTTGCACAAATTATTCTAGTTCTTTGATAAATTATTACATATTTTCATATGCACCAATGTTGATCTTTCTCAAACATTCTCACTGAATAAAATTACTGCAATAACATTTCAATCGAGGTATTGCTGGCCATCCTATAACTTCAAAGATAACCATAACATCACTAACAGGTTTGTTTTTTTGGAGTACATGACTGACTTGTGGAAGACTGTTGCTTGGGTTGACTGTATTAGACCTATTTGTGTTCTAAACTGTATGTGGAAGACTGTTGCTTGGGTTGACTGTATCAGGCCTATTTGTGTTCTAAACTGTCTGTGGAAGACTGTTGCTTGGGTTGACTGTATTATGCCTATTTGTGTTCTAAACTGTATGTGGAAGACTGTTGCTTGGGTTGACTGTATTATGCCTATTTGTGTTCTAAACTGTATGTGGAAGACTGTTGCTTGGGTTTGCTGTATCAGGCCTATTTGTGTTCTAAACTGTATGTGGAAGACTGTTGCTTGGGTTGACTGTATCAGGCCTATTTGTGTTCTAAACTGTCTGTGGAAGACTGTTGCTTGGGTTGACTGTATCAGGCCTATTTGTGTTCTAAACTGTCTGTGGAAGACTGTTGCTTGGGTTGACTGTATCAGGCCTATTTGTGTTCTAAACTCTATGTGGAAGACTGTTGCTTGGGTTGACTGTATTAGACCTATTTGTGTTCTAAACTGTCTGTGGAAGACTGTTGCTTGGGTTGACTGTATCAGGCCTTTTTGTGTTCTAAACTGTATGTGGAAGACTGTTGCTTGGGTTGACTGTATCAGGCCTATTTGTGTTCTAAACTCTATGTGGAAGACTGTTGCTTGGGTTGACTGTATTAGACCTATTTGTGTTCTAAACTGTCTGTGGAAGACTGTTGCTTGGGTTGACTGTATCAGGCCTTTTTGTGTTCTAAACTGTATGTGGAAGACTGTTGCTTGGGTTGACTGTATCAGGCCTATTTGTGTTCTAAACTCTATGTGGAAGACTGTTGCTTGGGTTGACTGTATCAGGCCTATTTGTGTTCTAAACTGTCTGTGGCAAACTGCTGCTAGGGTTTGCTGTATAATCCCTATTTGTGCTCTAAACTCTATGTGGAAGATTGATTGGAACTATTGACATTTACACTGCTCATGCTTCTGCACTGACATTCCATTTCTCCTGCATTCACAATAAGCTTAAGCTTTCATATGAAGGAATTTTTAAAGTTTTCTTCTGACCACCACCACGATTGCTTTCTCTACTTAGGCTTGCCATAAACATTTTTGGTAGTCAATCTTCTGAGATAAATGACAATATGGCCTGTCCATTTCAACTGTAATTTCATCATCTGAGTGTGGATGCTTGGAATGCCTGCCCATGTGATAAAAGTGTCTAGGTCCCTGTCCTGATGTTTGGTCCTCATCAATGATGCAAGTGATAACAACTATCTGAAATGTGCTTTCTTTTATCAAGTGAAGTTGTGAAAGAAAATGATGGCACTTGTAAACTAAATCTAGATAACAATCTATTAATTCCTAAACTTGTGTCCCTTAAAAAAAATTGGAATTCTGTCATTAAGATTCCATGCAATCTAATTCAATGGTCATTTTAAAATGACTCCCTTTTCTCTAGTACACCTTTTATGTCGGTAGAAAGTACAAAATTGGAACACTGAGACATGCATCCTTTTTTGTTTCAAAAATGACCTTAATATATGATGTGGACCTTGGGCTAATTATTTTCCTTGGAAAAAACAATAGAATGAAAATATTATCAATGTTATTGAGGTGATAATGTGAACAGCATAAACAAAATGAAGTGTATAAATCAAATATATGTAACCAAATAGATATAACCAAAAGATATTATCAAGTGAGAGATCTAATAAGATAAATAAAAAATTCTATTAAATTTAATCAGTAACAAATAATGTGTAAGCGGTTTACCTGATGAAGACAGGGACCCATTTACTCAGTAACAAATAATGTGGAAGAGGTTTACCTGGTGAAGAGAGGGACCCATTGAATCAGTAACAAAGGGATGTGTAAGAGGTTTACCTGGCAAAGAGAGGGACCCATTTAATCAGTAACAAATAATGTGTAAGAGGTTTACCTGGTTGAGAGAGTAACCCATTGAATCAGTAACAAATAATGTGTAAGAGGTTTACCTGGCGAAGAGAGGGACCCATTCACTCAGTAACAAATAATGTGTAAGAGGTTTACCTGGCGAAGAGAGGGACCCATTCACTCAGTAACAAATAATGTGTAAGAGGTTTACCTGGCGAAGAGAGGGACCCATTGAATCAGTAACAAATAATGTGTAAGAGGTTTACCTGGCGAAGAGAGGGACCCACTGAATCAGTAACAAATAATGTGGAAGAGGTTTACCTGGCGAAGAGAGGGACCCATTGAATCAGTAACAATTAATGTGCAAGAGGTTTACTTGGCGAAGACAGGGACCCATTGAATCAGTAACAAAGAAATGTGTAAGAGGTTTACCTGGTTGAGAGAGGGACCCATTGAATCGGTAACAAAGAAATGTGTAAGAGGTTTACCTGGCGAAGAGAGGGACCCATTGAATCAGTAACAAATAATGTGGAAGAGGTTTACCTGGCGAAGAGAGGGACCCATTGAATCAGCAACAAAGGGATGTGTAAGAGGTTTACCTGGCGAAGAGAGGGACCCATTGAATCAGTAACAAATAATGTGTAAGAGGTTTACCTGGTTGAGAGAGTAACCCATTGAATCAGTAACAAATAATGTGTAAGAGGTTTACCTGGCGAAGAGAGGGACCCATTTAATCAGTAACAAATAATGTGTTACCTTGCGAAGAGAGGGACCCATTTAATAAGTAACAAATAATGTGTAAGATGTTTACCTGGCGAAGAGAGGGACCCATTGAATCAGTAACAAATAATGTGTAAGAGGTTTACCTGGCGAAGAGAGGGACCCATTGAATCAGTAACAAATAATGTGTAAGAGGTTTACCTGGCGAAGAGAGGGACCCATTGAATCAGTAAAAAATAATGTGTAAGAGGTTTACCTGGCGAAGAGAGGGACCCATTGAATCAGTAACAAATAATGTGTAAGAGGTTTACCTGATGAAGACAGGGACCCATTTACAGTGGGACCCCGCTATAACACGGTAGTTGGGAGCCATAGAATCCGACCGGGCTATGAACCGAACCATGTTATAAGCAACCATGTACAATACCAACACATTTTTGGATTTAATTGGGGGAAGGGGGTTTACATAAAGACGGGTGCGAAAATGCATGGCACAATTACCATTTTTGATCAATATATATTAAATGAGAAAAACATTTGCTGTGGTAACAGAAATTGCAGATATAATATATTACTTTATTCAAGAACCATGCATTGATACATACACGTGTCTAATTTATGTATACATGTATAATCTATTGCATGAAAAGAGTATCAACACCATGTACTCACCAGCGAATCTTGTAACATACATTGAATCCATAATACAAATATTTCCATCGAAAATATCCACACACGGATGTAAAATATTCAATAATTTTGTCACAGATCATTATGTGACTGAATTCAATGAAAAGAAAAAAAAAAAAAAAATTATGTAACGGGTGTATGTAATGAATGATGAAATAGTACATGTCCATAGATTAAATAATGGAAGCTAAAGTGTATTCTTATAATAATTACATGTACATCTCAGGATCTCTGTCTCTGAATTCAGTCATTGTAAATTTCAGCACATTTTCCCACCCAAGCTGCTAGTCAAAGTCCTTTGAACTTGCCGCCCAGTTATTGCGTCATGTTCTTTTGATGTACTCTAATAAATACAGCAGGCAGAACGGGCTTAACCACTGAATTATGTCACTGTTTAGCTCGGCAGTTCACTTTGATGATAAACAATGTACTTAAATTAATTGATTTATACATTCTGGTGAGAATCTTTTATCAACCGCCGCATTGGCTGTTGCTTAGTTGTGTATGAAATTAAGAGAACATATATCAGAGATTATTTTGAGCAACGATTGTATTCGGAATGCATTCATAACAAACACAAAATAGACACGATGGCTTCATTACTCAGGAATCAGTAATTATAATATTGACACTTATGAGCTGTAATTTTTCAACAATAAACAAAGATCATTTCCGATGTTTATTTTGGCACAAAACTAGAAGAAATTTGATAATACATTTTCTACACGTTCTTTTTCGCACTGTTTAGACGAATATGAGAATGATAATTAAACTCTTAATTCTTTTTTCATACTTATTTTTTTTTTTTTTTTTGGTCTTTGAGAAAAATACCTGTAATAAATTACCCGAAATTTCGGGAGCCATGCCACGACAGGGTTATTTCCGAATTCGGATTATAGCGGGGCGGGTTATAGCGGGGTCCCACTGTACTCAGTAACAAATAATGTGTAAGAGGTTTACCTGGCAAAGAGAGGGATCCATTGAATCAGTAACAAATAATGTGGAAGAGGTTTACCTGACAAAGAGAGGGACCCATTGAATCAGTAACAATTAATGTGCAAGAGGTTTACCTGGGGAAGACAGGGACCCATTGAATCAGTAACAAAGAAATGTGTAAGAGGTTTACCTGGTTGAGAGAGGGACCCATTTAATCAGTAACAAAGAAATGTGTAAGAGGTTTACCTGGTTGAGAGAGGGACCCATTGAATCTGTAACAAAGAAATGTGTAAGAGGTTTACCTGGTGGAGAGAGGGACCCAACATCAGGTGCAGCAAGTCTAGTTTCAGATGCCTGGCGAACCAAAATCTTGTCCTTCTTATTACAGTCCTGAATTAAAGAAAAAGGATGCAAGTAACCAAAATATAAATATTGATCAAACAGGTATAGATGACAATGATATGTATGAATACATACAAAAAAATTAAATGAATCAGACAGGCAAAGACATGTAAAAAATGTGCTGAAAGTAATTGGATCAGGCACAAAAAAAAGAGAAGAAAATATGATGCACAAATATTACCTGATCAGGTAGATAAAAACAAATATAAATATATACAAAAAGCTGAATGCCCACATGTTCTTCATTATGGGTTACTGTGACATGGGTTAGAGTTTTGGGCTCGGCCAATGTGGGTGAGTGAGAAAGATTGCATGTAGATTCCTGTGGGTTGGTAGTTCTTTCTAGAGTTTCAAGTTTCTTCCTCCACCAGTTACATTGGCTGCCATGTATGGCTTATCATGTGCTGAACAATGGTGTTAAACCCCAAACAACAATAAAAATACATACAAATATTAAATGGATCAGGCAGGTAAAGACAGTAAAACTATGTACAGATAATAACTGAATCAAACTGATAAAAGACTTGTACAACTATGAATAATAACTAAATCAGGCAAATAAAGACAAGTACAATTATGTAACAGATAATAACTGAATCAGGCAGATAATGATTTGTACAACTATGTACAGATAATAACTGAATCAGGCTGATAAAGACAAGTACAACTATGTACAGATAATAACTGAATCAGGTAGAGAACAATAAGAAATACAAACACCTAATAACTGGCAAAGACAACACGTGCATATACATACAACTGTTATCTAAATAAGCAGATAAGAACAAGCACCAATATCTACAGATATTAACTGAATAAGGCACATAAAGATAAATGGAAAATGGGTATATATATATATATATATATATATATATATATATATATATAGCACCAATATGTATCATTCTAAATCTGTATTTTAAAGAATATAACACTAAATACACACAATACCAAATCTGATTTATATGGAATATGACACTAATACACATCATACCAAATCTTAGTTATATAGAATATAACACTAAATACATGAATAAAGTAAAAGGTATTTTGATGTGTAATCCTGGATTATCAAGTAAAAGGAATTTTATTGTGAGATCATGGATTATCAAGTAAAATGTAATGTATTTGAAATATCCTAGATTATCAATAAAATTGGGATTTTTAATGATAAATCCTGGATTATCAATAAAATGAGATAATTTAAATGATAGATCCTGAACTATCAAGTAAAAGGGATGTTTTTTATGATAGATCCTGGATTATCATGTAAAAGGATTATGATGGGAGATCCTTATCACAGATCCTGGATTATCAATTAAAAGGGATTTTGATGAGATATCCTGGATTATCAAGTAAATGGGATTTTTTATGACAGATCCTGGATTATCAAGTAAAAGGATTTTGATGAAAGATCCTGGATTATAAAGTAAAATGGATTTGTTTTATAATAAATCTTTCAATAGTAAATTGTAAAAAGATTTTATATTGTTTCAATGTATACCAATTTATAAAGCATCCTCTGCTTGTAAATTTCAATCAGTTCCTTAAAATGATATGCAAGATAAGTTGTTTTCAATCTTAATGATGGAGAATGACATTATTCTGATTATATATTAGCCTGCAATTAGCCAAATATGGCACACACTTAGATAAGCAGTCAGGAAATACAGGTATCAGTAAAATTATATTCTTTATTACAAGCTAAAAAGAGCACATGTTTGGTAAAGAGCAGGCATTGTTGTCATTAAAATGTAATTAATAATAATATCTAACACCAATTAAAATTACACTGATTTTATTCCATCAATTTTATTATTTCAAAGATTATAAGCAATATGCAAATGAAGTATCATACCAATTTCTGCTCTGTCTCTGCTCCCATTGCATTCTGCAATTTGTCTACAGCCAATGGTGAGTTACCACCCATCATTTTCTCATATCTGCTCCTTTGATTTGGCACAGGTATGGGCTCAGTGGTCACAGCTGATGGTGATGGGTTTGTAACCTGGAGACTTAATGGCCTACTTGCATTTTGACTGCTGCTAGAATCTTTCTTGAACATAACTTTCATTGCAACTGGATTGGCTGTAACAGTGTCCAGAGATGGGGGTGGTGTATCACTGAAATAAGTATAATATATTTAATTTGGTGTTATGGTAATCATTACATTCAAAACAATCATGAACTGAATCAAAAAGGCACAAGTACCTGCTATCACATTTTCTTTGATTTCTGCTGTTGCTGGTCTAATTATTCAAAATATGGGTATTTTTGTTTTGACCACGAGTTTATTGGAGTTGGTGTTTTTCTGTTAAGGTCATGAGTTTATTGGAGTGGGTTCTTTTTGTTAAGGCCAAGAGTTTATTGGAGTGGGTTTATTTTGTTAAGGTCATTCATTTATTTGAGTGGGTTATTTTATATTAAAGCCATGAGTTTATTAGAGTGGTTTTTTTTGTTAATGGCATGAGTTTCTTTCAGTGGGTATTTTGTTGTGAATCCATTTTTCATTAATACCATGGGTTTATTGGAGTGGGTATTTTTTGGTTAAGGCCATGAAACTCTTAATTAAAAAATATTTAGGAATTGCATAATTGGCAAAGATATTAGAAATATTTTTTTTCCAAACATTTTATCAACTTAAGACGAGGCTTTTACAAGAATGATGATCATACGAGAGCAAAATCAATATGAGAAGTGCAATTAAATAAAAAAAACTATAGAAATTATGAATAACAGTGTTGCTCAGAGTTACTGATAGCTTGCAAATATACATTTTCTCTAGCAATATTTTGCTTTTACATTTTTTCTTAAAGTTATAAATAACTATTTATTCACAATAATACCTAGGTGTATTAATTTCCTCTAATTTCATAAATTTTGCTTCTGAAATTTATGTGTCTTCCATTCTAATAGATAGAAAATGTATATTATAAATGAAAGAAAACACTCGTTATACAACATACAATATGAGAACGATTTCAAAATGCAATGAATTTTCAACATTATGAATTGATCTGGCTCAAAATAAATCCACTGAACTGCCTGATCCCTGGATGGCCTGATGTGGCTCAAAATAAACCCACTGAACTGCCTGATCATTGTATGGCCTGATGAGGCTCAAAATAAACCCACTGAACCGCATGATCATTGGATAGCTTGATGTGGCTCAAAATAAACCCACTGAACTGCATGATCATTGGATAGCCTGATGTGGCTCAAAATAAACCCACTGAACTGCATGATCATTGGATAGCCTGATGTGGCTCAAAATAAGCCCACTGAACTGCCTCATCATTGGATGGCCTGAGCTGGTTCATAATAAGACCCCATTGGATAGCTTGATGACTGGATGGAATGATATTGCTCATAATAAAACCCACTAGAAAGCCTTATCATTGGACAGCCTGATTTTGCTCATAATAAATCCATTGGACAGCCCAATAATTTTAGTATATTTACCATGTTTAATTAAAATTAGATAAAGAATACAGTCTAACAACCAGCTAGTCCAATCTGGAGAACACCTGGAGGCTAATAAGCTAAATGTACTTTGTGACACTGAGAGAGCTTTTGCAGAATTATTCCTCTGTATATTAGAGCAATGGAGCAAAGAATCCAACCCCAATAAACAGCTTTTAATAACAGTTGAAAGTCAAGATGATCCAGTTCAAACACTGGTCTCTGTAAATCCATTATATGATTATGTGGAAAAAGTTAAACAAATATCACAGATTTATCACATTCAGATAGTACAGTAAAACCTGTTATGAGAGACCACCCCTTGTGCCAACAAAAAGTGGTTCCTCAAGATGGGTGGTCATTATAGAAGGCTTGTACAAGGTCCAATTACTGAACAATTATAAGAAAAATAACCACAATCACTGAACATATATTCTTTTCCTTATTAATAGTTCTTGCTAAAGAATTTTATAAATTAGTCTAAAAACAAAATTATATAGCAATAAAGATATATTTCTATCATTAAACATGAAATCACATTTACATCTGAAGATCACATATTTTAGCATATGAAATCATTTCTTAATTACAAGTTTTTCTTTATAACAACCTAAAAAATTTACTAATGTTAAACCACATTTTTTGTGAGTGGTTTGCTCTATTTCACTTCTTTTATTAACAATAATGATTTCCTCCAGCCTTAAAATTTGTCTTTTGTTAGTTGTTGTTATAGGTCAGTGGTGTCTGTTCTTGCAATACGGTCATTGATAGGGATGCTAGGTCCAATGATAAGGCTGGGAAGCAGGCCAAGTTTGGGAATAATTAGCCTGGTTCCATGATTTTTATGCTTCCTGTGTTGCTCACCCATATATAAATAGCGGAGAACAACACAGAGCATAGGAAGCAGGGAATCAGACTAGGAAATAATCTGCATAATATACTTTAGTCTGGTTTGCAACAGAAGCTATTTAAACACTATACATATAGCTAACAAAATTCAGACATATGTACCCAGTCTATTTTGAAAAATTTTGTTTTTAAATTTAATGAGGTCATTTTTTTAATACAGGGATTTAAAAAAAAGGTCAGTGGAGTTTATCCTTGTTTTTGCAGTCATTCATAGCACTGTCAAACTGCTTATTTTGCCAAGACATCGAGGTCGCTGGTCGCTCATAACAGAGCATTTATATAATAAAATTGATCGGTGCATTACAATTGTGGTCTGAATTGACAGGTGGTCGCTCATAGCAGTTTTTACTGAATTACCAAAAAATCAGAGCTAAAGAATGTTAAATTCACACAGGATTCAAGAAAATACTCTTCTACACAGCAGAGACAATTGAGGATAACTGGTTCTATTGTTGGCTGTATTTGAGACACATGCACACACACACATTAAGTTTAACAGTTGGGACACTTTGGCATTTTCGACTTGTTAAAAGGTGTGTGTGTGTGTGTTACTCACATGCTGATCAAGGTTACAATTATAGTCTAATAAATTTTTGTAGCCACTATCTAGATGATTGGCTAACATAAACTCAGACTAATGACCAATGTAAACCCCAATTAAGTAACAGCGAGCTGATCATCATGTGAGTAACTCACAGACTCATCATGGTTTACACTGTTGTCTACTCTCCAATGCACCCTTTTGTAGCATAAATGGAAAGATACAAATTTTAAGAAAAAGCAGCCCACAAATAAAATTAAGCAGGCTAAGGGATAAAATAGCATTTCTATGATACCAATCCCTCTCATTTGAACAAATGTTTGCTATGGGCATGTTTGAATACACATAATCACATGTATGTATCATATCATTAATTTTTAGTATACTGATGAACAAAAATAGAATTAAATTTTTTTATTATTTGGAAATGCAGCTTTAATTTTGTCTTTAGTAACACATTGCCCTATTTTTGCCACCGGAGCAAAAATAAAATAATTTATGTGACTAATGTAAACCATATCAGCCTGGTTATTTGCAGGCTTATCAGGGTTTGTATCAAACAATCAATTTATTCAGGTACACCTTTCATCCTCAGAGACTTTGTTTGATCTGATTAA
The DNA here is from genome assembly GCA_030141615.1 of Unio pictorum. NCBI lineage: Eukaryota > Metazoa > Mollusca > Bivalvia > Unionida > Unionidae > Unio > Unio pictorum. The sequence continues at coordinate 2,275,299 of JARLTB010000067.1, forward strand.
AGGTCCAAAACTTTTTAACAATCCACAGATGTAACTGATTTCTTTCATGAGAGGCATGTAGTGTTGGAATTTTTTTTCTTTGCTTCAAAAATGCAAATGTAGCCAGGCAAGCATTATAATTTTCAACAATTATTCTTGATCTAGCTACAAGTCTCCCTGAATCACGGTCCTGAGAGTCAGACCATTTGCTCTTTTTAGAGAGATATAAAGAAAAATCTTTTATCAACCATAAGACCATTGCCATGGTTATATCAGATGAATTGCCACAAGACACGTCGGAATTACCGTATTTTCCCGCATATATCCCGCGTGTTATACCAGATTTTACAAACCCCGCAGGGGGGGGTGCGGGTTATATAAGGGTGCGGGCTATATCACAATTTTTTTACACATAATAATATTTCAATATATTGTTTGAAAAACATAACTACATAACATATATTGTTCTAGTTTAGTTTTTCTATGGTTGGATATTAAGGCTACTACGGTGACTTTACAACAACTTACGGTATCGGGACCAAATCAACATTTCGGGATAAAAACATAAAATTTTGTATCCGTCACATTTTCATAATCAATATTTTCTGTTTTCAATTGAAATAACTACCTAATTTTAGGTCAGCTTCAAGGTGAGGCCATTTTGCTTTAGGTCCGCGACGAGCACGTTTTTGTGGATTCATCTTCTCCAACGTTCATTTTTCTTTTCTCCAACCTTGGATACACTCTCATCAATATCAAATTTTCTGCCTGTGGCTCTATTGCCATGCACTTCAGCATATGCAATGGCAGTTAGCTTGAAGTCGGCTGTGTAAGACTTTCGTTTCGGCATTTTTTAAATTAAACAGAAAGAAATTATTTAAACTCGAATTTACACTTCACAAGAATACAAGATTATTTAGAAATGTCCGTGTTTATGTAGCCTGTAGTTGAGGCACAGCTCCTATAGACAGCCTACGCGCACAAGCACTGTGTACCGAGCCTGAATAGTTACCGGTAAATGACGTCATGCGAGCTACATTCGAAATTGACAATTGTGGCATTCAGTCTCAGAACCTCACACCATCGCATATCCGGCTCACAAGTACCTGGCTTCAAAATTCAAATCTGCCGACTGCCAGCCGGAATATAGTGGAGGCAGGGTGACTAATTTGAACTGATGCAGAGGGATGATTATGGACCGGGGCAGACTGACTTGATAGCGTAAATACAAATTTGCATGTTGGGCAGGTGAGTGAAAATTTATTAGTTGTAGTATCGTTCGTCATCCACGTGTGAGCATTGACGAATTCGGTCCTTCTAAAAACAGTAATGGTAGACAATGTGAACATACACATAAAAGTTCATGAATCTATGGTTGCGGGTTATACAAAGGTGCGGGTTATGCCAACGATTTTTTACACAAAACCCCAAAACCCGCGGACTATATAAGGGTGCGGATTATCTGCGTGTGCGGGATATATGCGGGAAAATACGGTAAAGCTGTTTGGAGCAGAGGTGCACATGAGTGTGAAAGTATGACAATTTTTGTAATTTGAAAACAGCTGTTTTCCAGTTATGGGACCTCTTGGGACATGTGTGCTAAATTCTATACAATCTGCAATTGCAACAAGATTTGGAAAATGCTTTTTGGTTTATAATGGCATGTTCTGGAACATTTTCCATTGAAGGCCATATTTTAATAATCTTAAATTTTCTATACATTGGTTTAATCCAGTATTTAAAAATTTCAGAAATTCTTCCTGTAGAAATATTAACCCTTAAAGTACTATATTGTTTTGCAGAACAAGATCCCTCAGTGCTGAGTTGTTGGAGAGAAAAAAAGAAGTGCAAAAAAACTGCACAATTTTTAAATTGCATGTATTTCAATAAATATACACAATAGACACAAACCCTATATGAAAACTGATGGTGGATGTCTAAACTTTAAGATTAGCATCAAGACACATGTGTAAGTTTAATATATTTGCATGTACATGTGCAAATACATGTAAAATGACAAGTTACAATTGTATTTCATCTTTATTTTGTTTGTCACAATGTTACATGTATATCTAAATTGTGAAAATTGCAGATAAAGAAATGGTGACAGTTTTGTAAACATCCACTCCATGAATGTCAAAGTTTAGACCCCCCAGAGTCAGCAATAAATGTTCATGAAAAATGTTCCCCTGTTATTTATTCTAATATCATCAAATCTGAGGTTCATATCTGGTGAATAAACCTCAGCAAATGCTTCATTTGTTTTCTCCATACACTGGGAAGATCTTGTGTAAAGGGTCACCTTGACTGTTCTTGTCTGCCAGGTGTAAACTGGTTAGAATAGCTAGAAATCTATTAAATCTATTCCACACTCATTTTTTGCTGAAATATGGGACTGATATCACATCATCAGTAGCCCAGAAGAAACCGAGATCTGTACCAAACCTGGTGAAATAATCAATGCGAAAAAGAGTTTTAGATGCTCAGGTGTGACATGCTGCCATTTCTTCATGCGACTGTTGCATTCAAGTCTGCCCCATGAACTCTCTGATCTGCATAACGATTTGTTTGATCAACTATTAGATACAATAACTCGTCATAAAAAAGTCTAAAATAGTCCATAGGGTCAGTATTCACCATCTTGATATTTAATTTTGAATTAACAGGCATGCCATCTTTTCACATCAAGCGAGCATGTAAATCAGACTCCAGTTCCATGTTAATTCCTGGCTACAAATCCCTCATGGGTATTTCCATCAACACTTTGCCAGCTCTAATACTTTCATCCTTCTCATTCTTCAAAATCATCGTCATCACCACTATTAGAAACCAGTATTTGTTGCAAGAAATCACCATTGTATTCAGTGTCAGCCAGTTTAACTTTTTTCAGGTACCACGTCCTCAAAAGCGAGTATTTGTAAAACTTCTTCGTTAAATGCATAGAAGAACTATGGAAGGCTTGTTCCGGGCCTTTATAAACCAATCAAATATAGCTTTACAAGCAGTCATGGCTAGTTGAAGTAACAGGATGCATACAATGTTGCTTACCTAGAAAATTTCTTAAGTCATGACAAGCACTATGAGACATCGACTGACAGCACGACTAACGTCGCGACAAGGATATTAAGGGTTAAAATCAGAGGTAAGAACTGAACCTATGGAAACTTTGTTTTTCTTGGTGTGATTTTGTGATGTAAAGTCTTTGAATAATTTTCTTATTTGAGATGAAGTCCATCGTGGAGTAAGAAAGGACTGTTGAGAAATGATCACGTCATCTGTAAAAGAAATAAAATAAATGATTGCAAGTGGGTGAGGGAACGGCTGTTTTTTTTTGCCTTTCAAATATTTATCAGCGTTGTCCCCCCCCCCTTCTCCATGTAAAATCCTGGATAATAATTATAAAAACACTAATTTTATACTAGAATATTGTCTTTTTCTGATCTTTTACAATGGGAGATTATCTGAGGAAATATTTTTCCAACACAGGAAAGAGAGGCTAGTGACATAAGCAGTTACATTATTAAATTAAGAGAAAGGCCAAATAAATTTTCTGTTTTGCAAGAAGGAAGTGTAATGATTGTGTAGTGTGTTCAAAAGAGAAAATGCCTGTTTAGCATTTTTCAATCTTAATAATAATAATAATAATAATAATAATAATAATAATAATAATAATAATAATAATAATAATGATTTATTTATAGAGGGTGACTCATTAGTCAAGGACTATTCTCCCTTGAGGCCCTCTTAATGAGAGTATAACAAATGCACATTGTGTGAAGAAGCAATAATTAGTGCTAATATTAGCATGTTTCATATTAAAATACTAAATTCCATTACCTATTAGAAACACATGCATGCTCATGATATCTCTTCTTAAATACTCTAATATTTTCAGCCGATTTTACATGTAGTGGAAGCTTATTCCACATAACTGTACCAGAATATTGAAAACTTTTTTTGAATTGCTCTGTTCTTGTTTTTGGTACTAGAAGGTTTCCATGTGAGATTGATCTCAACTGGTATTGTGTTGAAAAATGCCTGAACAAGTCCTGAAGATACTCTGGTGCAGTTCCTATAACTGTTTAGCATTTTTCAATCATTCAATGGAATGTGAAGACATTTATTCATTTATAAAGTGGGAGACTGGTCAACACTGTCAATTTAAAAAAAAATAAATACATGCAATGTATGTAAATATATATTTAACAATTTTAATCAGTATGTCACTTTCTTTTATGAATAACAAAAATAATATTAAAGTTACCATCATTTGCAGTTGTTTTATGTTTGGTCATTGGAATGATCTCCTCAGCAGCATCAAGTGTATTTGCTGTATCCCCTATGCTGGTATCAGAGTTTGCAATCGTTTGAGGTTCAGTAATTGGATTACTCTCAGACTGGTATATTTACTTTATTCTCTGTGCTTTTATTGTATTGATTTGATGAACTGTAAAATAAAATTATTAAATGTAAAAAGCATACAGATAAAGTGAGAAACTTCTGTCAAAATTGTAACTACCATTTTTTTAGAGATTAAGACTATAGTACACATTGCAACGTTTGCCTGCACTTGCACAACAGTTTCTTATCTTTCAAAGTCTGAATTAAAAAAAGGACACAAGATTAATATACCCATTATATAGTTTACTTAACTGTAGGTTGAATGTATGAATATGCCTTAAAGGGGATTTAAATTTATCATTTTCCCAATATTAATAATCTAAAAAAAACTACTTCAACAATTAATTACCGAATTATATAATTTGCTAAGATGGTTAACAGAAACCTTGAATATGACATTATTAGTCACTTTATCAAAATAATTTACGATACTAAATTATTTAGCAATCTTTTTTTTTTGTAGGACATATTTTATGTACCTTTTATACCATGACACTGTATTACATAAATTGCATTTTGCTGACCAATTTAAGGAATCTTTTTTGTATTAATATGCAGTATAACAAACCTGGAATATTTCTCGACGGTAAAGCTGCTTAAGTTTCTTCACCATCAGCATTAAAATGAAGCGAACACATTCTTGCATTCTTGGATCATTTTCTGGTCATTTCATGTTCAGATTTTCCTGCTCGTATGAACCACTGTTTGCACAGCAAAACATCTCTCCAAAGCAGAAGATGGAATTTAATGCTGCATCCTTGATTGGAGCGACATTTGCAACCTATGATGATACAAGTAGCGGGCATTTCTTACATTTTTTATTTCTGAAATGGTTATAATCAACAATGGATGCCATTTTGTTATGTACATGAGCCCACCAGTGTTTGATTGGCCGGAGTATAACGTGACTATGGAGGTTATTTGGATTATTACGGAGCAACTCAGTTAAATCTGGTATGAAATGGGCTATGGACAAAGGGATGTCAAACAGTGCAATACCAATGACTCGCTTGGTCTAACAGTCAATGGACACATTGATGTCAAACAGTGCTATACCAATGACTCACTTGGTCTAATAGCCAATGGACACATGGATGTCAAACAGTGCAATACCAATGACTCACTTGGTCCAATAGCCAATGGACACATGATGTCAAACAGTGCCATACCAATGACTCGCTTGGTCTAATAGCCAATGGACACATGATGTCAAACAGTGCCATACCAATGACTTGGTTGGTCTAATAGCCAATGGATACATGGATGTCAAACAGTGCTATATCAATGACTTGCTTGGTCTAATAGCCAATGGACACAGGGACGTCAAACAGTGCAATACCAATGACTCACTTGGTCTAATAGCCAATGGACACATGGATGTCAAACAGTGCCATACCAAATGACTTACTTGGTCTAATAGCCAATGGATACATGGATGTCAAACAGCACCATAACTATTGACTCGCTTATTATAACAGAAAGGTAAGAATGATATAACATAGAAGCATTACCTGCATCCATTGCCATCTTCATCCATCATTTTATCTTCCTCCAGACCAAGACCATCTGGTACAAAAGAAAACATGAAATATATTTTTACAAAGCCAATGTTGATATGTTATTGTGTGATTTTACATAAAAATAGTGCATTAGATATTCAGAATTTATTCAATAATGAAAAACGTAATTGTTTCATGACCTTGACCCCAAAACAACACAAATTGGGAATGGAATACTGTCATATACGTTTTTGATTATTAATGCAATAAATCAAACAAAAGTAAACTGGGGGAATGGCTTTGGTCAAAGCAATGTAAAGTGAACTTCACTTTCTGGGTGTATTTAGGCAAAATGAGAGCTCTGTGGGCAACTATTATTGCTAGGAATGCCTACATAACATGGAATCTGGATTTGGCTCCATAACACTTTGTCTCCTGCAAGAGATAAATCCATGAAAGAGTTTAGGAAATATAAGCAACTGAATAAATAATCAATACAACTGGTAAATATAAGCAACTGATTAAATAATCAATACAACTGGTAAATATAAGCAACTGAATAAATAATCAATACAACTGGTAAATATAAGCAACTGAATAAATAATCAATACAACTGGTAACATATAAGCTTTTGTTTGTTTGATTAGGATATTTAACGTAGCTTTAACAATTTTTCAGTCATATTGCTACGATGTCTGCAGTGAGGCAGTTTATAGTGATGTCTAGCACTGAGATATCATGCCGCAGACATGTAGCATGTCTCACCCAGTCACATTATCCTGACACCAGGCCGACCAGTCCTAACACTAACCTCTTAATGCTGAGTGTCAAGCGAGGCAGCTGTTAGTACCATTTTTGTAAGTCTTTGGTATGACTCGGCCGGGGATCGAACCGACGACCTCCCGCTTCCGAGGCGGACGCTCTAACCACTAGGCCACCGGAGCGGTCAGGTAACATATAAGCAACTGAATAAATAATCAATACAACTGGTAAATATAAGCAACTGAATAAATAATCAATACAACTGTAATGCAAATTTTATAAAACAACGACGATAACCCATTGTAAAAGGTATGCTTATCATAAAATGAACTGCCTTAGCTTCATGACTGAAGAGAAGCTAGATAAATAAATAAACTGTTAAGGTGTTTATCAAGTATAACCAAATTAAACATTTTTAATCCATGCCTTACTGTAAAATATACCATGACTTTGACCAGGTCAAAGGTATGTAGCAAGGGTGTCTTAGAACAAACTGCTTTAGCATCACAATGTTTCATCTCATGAATGAAGAATCCATCATGGATTCAAGGAAATATAAACAAATGAAAAAAACTTAAGCCAAATCTGCAATGCACACTTTCTCAAAGACCTTAATACCCTGGTAAATGCTGCAAGTATACATGTCACAGAATGTGTTCAGAATGATTATTGTCAAAAGTGATGAGAAAATATCAAGAGATTAAGCAAATATAAGCAAATGAGAAAATTCTATGTAAACTTTCATAAACTATTGATGACAACACCACCACCACAAAAATCACTGCTATGTGATGCTTCTCACTATTGTGGGCTTAATAACAATGAAGTATTATGCCGCAGATTCTATCTATGTCTTCTATTCATGATCATCTATCACAACACTAATTTAAATCTAATAAAAATCAGTAAATTTTGTTATCACCTAAGAAAATAGATCTTTTGTGATTCTTTGGTAAACACAAAATCCATAAGTTACCTTGAGATGAGGTCAATTCAATTAGCTGACAATTAACAATAGCAGTATTTTCTGCGGTCTTTCTATATGCTCAATACAGGCAGCTTTCTTTCATCAAGAATTGGAAATTGGGATAAATGGCTCACTGGTCTAGTATCAAATGAACACTGGATACTGGCTAACTCTGCATAATGATGAGTTATTTATGTGTGTGTGATCTGGACTTTTAATGTAGCTTTAACAATTTTTCTGTCACATCACTGTCATGTCTGCAGTCTGGCAATTTATAGGTGATGTCTAGCACTGGGTCATCATGTCACAGACATGAAGCATGGTGTCCCACCCAGTCACATTATCTTGACACCAGGCCAACCAGTCCTAAACTAAACTCTTAATTTTGAGAGCCAAACTGTTAGTAACATTTTAATAAGTCTTTGGTATGACCTGGCTGGGACTTGAACCCACAACCTCCTGCATCTGAGGCAGATGCTCTAAAAAATATTTTCATCTAACTGCCATACTTAAGACTGCTATATAAGAACACCATACTGACCTGATCCGTCAATGCCCATTTCCTCTGGTACCATGACAAAGTCCTAAAACAAAAAAGACAACACATATCTAGCAATTAACATGACAATTAAATCATATATATCCCAGTGCTGACATCAATACAACAGTGGCTGACTTTTAGCTCCTGTTAAAACCAACATCAATATATTTCTGGATCAAAGGATTACACTTAATTCCAATCAGAGCTGAATACATGAATGTTATGAAGTAAAATAATAAAGTAAAATAATTAATCTTGGCATCTATTGCACAAGTCAAACTAAGGGCTGCATACAAGTAATTACAGTACAACAATCTTTTGAATAAAGAAAGAGCTTTCCTTCCTGACATATTCTTGTGTACATTCTACAGGCAGATCTTGGTAAAAAGACAGGTTGCTTATCTTCCACAGCAAAGAGAAGATGGTTAACTTCATAACATAGCATGCACAACATAGATGTATTATAAGTTGGTATGAAAGAACTGAACCGGACATCCTGAAACTTATAAATGATGCTAAACAATGAATGTCCCAAGCTGACTTCCTTAGAGTGTGCAAAAAGGATACAGAAGAAATACAAAATCATTTTCTTAAAGTAACCACATGTCTATGCATGACCATGCATTTGTCTCACATCTGAGAGATAGGCTGGACTGTAATATTCAATAATTATGTCAAAACATCTGAATAAATAGTACCATTTGAATGCATGGCAACTGCTTAACGCATTCTCTGGGTCCATGATAAGCATAGTACAATCTTATTCAAACAACAATATGCCAGCTTCTTGGCAGTAAAGAATAAAATTTACAGAAATTGCTGTCTCTTTATGGCCAATTTATGGCAGGATATAAATCACTAATTATTTGGATTTACATTATGTATGAAATTTGCAATTTGCAGTCTGAAATAAAGAATTCTTATCTTATCTTACTATTTTCTATTAGAACCATAAATGCATCTCTTTTCTGCACTGCTAAATAATAGATTAAGTAACAGAAGATGCACTTATATTAATCATCAAGGTATGTGGTGTGGTGGGGTGGGTGTGTAAAGAGAAAAGTTTTCTTTTTTATTGCTAAATTACTTCATACAAGGCCTTTGGAAAATATTTTTACACAAAGTAAGCATTAGTTTTATGGATAGGATATACTCTGTACACACATTTCTTCAATTCTATAATTTTAGATCAAAACAACATAAATAAATTCTTCAAACAAAATGGGTATATTCCCATAGTAACAAGTCTTATGTTACCATTAAAAGAAATTATATTGTCTGCACCTTTATGAAAGCTCCAAAAGAATTTAAATCATGCAAATTCTAGTTTTCTTAAGACAAATTTTGCATGACTTTTAAAAATTGTTAAAGGTATCAAAATAAATGAGCGAGTCAAGCATCTAAACAGATTTTCCAGGAATCAAAGATAAGATCATTTTGTTCTATTATATTATTCCATCTAACCTTCCAGTATTGAACTATGATATTCTTCAGAAACTCAAACATACCAAATTTGGCACCAAAAAATACTTTCTTACACAATTGAGTTAACCAGTCCACAAGACACCTTTAAAGTGCAGTATAAACATTATGTCATGACCTTTGACCTTGAACCTATTACAATGGATAGAAAATCCAGTGAACCTGTCACAAACAATGTCAAGACATTTTCATGCACTAAGCTTGGTTGTATTATAAATCATGAAAATATTTTTAAGAGAAAAAATTATTTAAGTGAAATCCTTCAATGTATTCATCAGCTTTATCCACAGATAGGGTCTCATAAAAATTCATTCATATTTGAATCTGTTATCATGTTCACCTGACCTCTGACCTTACAAATATTGCTGAGAATCAGCATGCTCACTGGAATGCAAAAAAAGTACAAAGCTTTTTCGTTGTTCATTAGCATAAGTACAAGTAACTGTATTTGTAAGCTCAATGAAGTACAATAACATAGTGACAAGTGTTTCACTGAACAGCACATGTCAACACGATCATCTCTTTAGGGCACAAAACACTTGTTTCCCTGAAACCACATTTCAACTTGTTCATCTCTTGTAAGACAAACAATATAGTGAGAAGTGTTTCACTGAAAGGTCCCAAAACACGTGTTGCACTGAAAACCACATGTCAACATGATCATCTCTTTAAGGTCAACAACACAAATGTTGCACTGAAAACCACATGTCAACATGATCATCTCTTTAAGGTCAACAACACAAATGTTGCACTGAAAACCACATGTCAGCTTGTTCATCTCTTTCATGGTGAGAAGTGTTTCACTGAAAACTCACTGTCATTATGATCATCTCTTTCCAAATAATAGTGATAACAAGATTTTCATCATGGCTACAATTACTGGCCCTGGTTAGTGAGGGCATAAACATTATATGCATCTATTAGAGAGACAACAACATTAAATGTATGCATTAGTTGAGGGCATCAACATTAATTCTGTTGGGGTGGGTGGGATCAGCATAAACTCATTAACCCATGGAGGTTTTTGTTGTTTTCGCCTAAAATGCTAGTAGGAAACACATTATGGTGGCTATTTCTGAATACATCTTAATACATCGACTTCATGAGCTTTTCCATGAGCTTTTATTTGCTTAACTAACCCATCATTTTTGTATCGAGAACACTCTTTATTTCAAATGCCAATCTTATCCTTCTTTTTGCAACAGTTCACCTGTCTGTGCAGTTAGGACTGGTCTATCTTATATCTGAGGACAAAAAGTATAAAATCTGGACACAAAATCAGATTTCAACCATGGGCAAATTTTGGGTGGAAAAATGCTGTATTTTGTAGTGCAACTAGGATGTCCAGATAATTTGGTATCATTATAGAGCTACATTTGTCTTCCTTTCTAAAATACCATCCCCTTTAGTGTATCATACATGACCATGACACTACAAAGCTCGGCAGTAGGCTACTACCTTTTGCCGCATAAATGTGACACCAGGGGTTAATGAGTTAATGAGTTAAATCAATTAGGGATAGAATCAGTATTAAATGTATAAATTTGGGAGGGCAACAACACTTATGGTATCTATTAGGGAGGGAATCAATATTAAATCTATCTATTAGGGAGAACAACAACATTAAATGTATCTATTAGGGTGAGAATCAACATTAAATCTATCCATTAGGGAGGGCAACAACATTAAATGTATCTATTATGTATCTATTAGGGTGGGAATCAACATTAAATCTATCCATAAGGGAGGGCAACAACATTAAATGTATCTATTATGTATCTATTAGGATGGGAATCAACATTAAATGTATCCATTAGGGAGGGCAATAACATTAAATGTATCTATTATGTATCTATTAGGGTGGGAATCAACATTAAATGTATCCATTAGGGAGGGCAATAACATTAAATGTATCTATTTTTATGAAGATGGTTTCACTATTCTTAGTACATTTCAGCAACAAATTAACTTGGGTGGGGTAAGAGGGGAATAAGACTTACCTCTGTAGGAGTACTACATCTTGACTCTGTGTCCTTTTTGTTAGTACCTAGGAGCTCTGGGGGGTCCATTGGGTATTCTGTATTGACTAGAGTCTGATCCAATTTGCCACCTTTGAAAGAACACTGAAACAAAAAAAGTACATTGTAATCATGTATTCACTCCAAGCACTTTTTAAATAATCAAGAAACAACCATCATTTAAGTGCTTTGCAGTTAAAAACAAAAGCATGCAAATTAACAGAACTACTTCGATCAGCATATGATTGGTATATTACTTTATAATTTGGGAAAACAATGCTCTAAATATGGATATAGAATTTATATATAGATTTACTTAAAAAATATCCATTTTACTGGTTTGAAGAAAAAAATGTCCACTTAAATTAATTATTGGAATGCAGTCTAGGCTAAGCACTGCAATAATAACACTTGTGTCCCAAAAAAAATGTGTCTGTTGTATACCTCATTACTGGACTGAAGTGAATGGAATTGATACTGCAATAATAACACTGGTGTGCCAAAGAAAAAAAGCATGTTACAGACCCCAAAGACTTGATACTGCAATAATAACTATTTTATGCCTATGAAAATTTCAACTTACAAAAACTGAAATTCAAGGCAAAGATTTGCAATAACATTGGTGTGCCTAAGAAAATGCCCACCGGAGAGACTCCGTCACAAGGTTGAATGAAAATATCCACTTTACAGACTCAGTTAATAATAATAATAATAATAATAATAATAATAATAATAATAATAATAATAATAATAATAATAATAATAATGACTTTATTTAAAGAGGGTAACACAATTAGAACTAATCCACCTTGAGGCCCTCAGATAAAGAAATTTATTTATTTTAGCAGCATCTCAGAAGCCGCTGGATATATTGGGTTTGGAAGATGGAAACTGAGTGGGCATTTCTAATCTCAACTGGAATACATTACTGGAGCAAAGTTCCAGATTACTGGAAGCTTTGTAAAAATATTTCCTTATTTGGTTTGGGATTTTTATACTGTTTGGTGGACATGGATTGCAGGTGGGGTGTATTAAAAGGTATCCTATACTGGAATAGGGATTGTAAATATTCAGGAGCACTATTATTGGATATCCTGTACATTAATTTGGCTTTTCTTAAATGGATTCAGTCTTTAATAGGTAATATGTTTAACTTTTAAGCTAAGTTTTCCTTGCTTTCTTTCTGATTGACATTAGCCCAAATGCTCTTTTCTGAACATGTGTCAGCTTTGCTATGTGTTTATGATTTGAATTACCCCATACTGTATTACAGAAGTCTAGATAGGGTTGTATGCAACTGTTTCTGTGCATTCTGGGTAAAAAATGTCTTATCCTACTGAAAAGCCATAAACCTGAATTGACTTTTTTTAACTGATATATTTGATATATTCAGTCCATGATAGGTTATTATCTACCAAAACACCAAGTAGTCCACTATCATGCCAGATCATTTGCAAATTTTTATCCTTCCATGTCAGACATAGTTCATCATTATCAAGATGTCTCCTTTCTTGCCATGTTGAGATAACTAATATTTTAGTTTTACCAGTATTTACCATCATGCCATTGCATTCTGGCCAGTGTACATAAATGTTTTAATGTGATCACAGAAAACAAAGGTAAAGGTACTGTGTTTAATTACAGAACTAGAAAATAATTAACGAATTGTGGCCAAGTTTGTGGCCATGTCATATGGATGTTCTTTTGCAGGCCAGGGCCCAGCAACGTGGAATGAATAGATACAAAGACACAGTGATCCCTTTCAAGAGTGCTCTTAAAACTCATTTTCTTTTACTACAAGAACAAACTTAATGACCTAAAATTGTTCCTACCTTAAATATTTTTGGCATTTTTTTTTTCTTCCAATTTCATGGTGTTTGTTTTTCTTTTTTTGTTTCTTGTATTCATATCATTATAGATGTTGTAAAGCGCTTAGAGCTTCTAAGAATTAGGCGCTATACAAAGTCCTCATTATTATTAAACAATAATGTGTGTTGAATATATATATATATATATATATATATATATATATATATATATATATATATATATATATATATATTGCAAACTGATATAGTACTGTCAGGGCAATACTTGCAAACTAATACAGTACTGTCAGGGCATGTAATTAACCCATAATAAATGTAATTCCATTGCAAAAATTCCATCCATATTTAAACTGTTTAATAATTTTATCACAGCTCATTATATGTCTGAATTAAAAAATTAACAGCAAAATTAGGTTAAGACAAAGCACATGTATGGTTCATTATAATCCAGGGTCTATGAACAGATTCTATACAAATTTCATACTGCTAAAATGTTCTCATATGCAATTATGTATACATTTATCCATAGTAAATGTCCAATAATTAACGCTTGTATACCTATTCATTTGAATGACTACAGCAAGAATAATTAACAAATTAACAATTGACACATGCTGTCATTGTCCATACAACTTTTACTTCAAATTTTGTGACTATCAAAAGAAATGTGTGAAAATAACTATATTAATCATTGTGCAAATTGCAGAGAACGACTTGTGTTTGTGAACATGCTTTTCCACAACAGTAAAATATTTTAATACAAAATAGGAAATTAATAAAAAGTTCATAAGCAAACACCATACACAAGTAAAACCCAAGAACTAAGCGCAGTAGACCTGTAATGGTCACGAGTCACTTTTATAAATTTTGTAAAGCTGAATGCATGCACAATTTCATACCTGCTCAATTTCCATCTAGTAAAGTGGACATCATATACTGGTCAACTTATTGAGTCTAATAACACTGCCAACATGTTGGCGGCTTTTGTTTTTTGATTGTTATTAACCTGTGAGAATCTTTATTCAACCACTGCATTGTCAGCTGCTTTATTGTGTATGCAGTTAAAGAAAAAACATGTCAGCTATTGTTATAGCAATAACTGTATACAGAATCAATTAAAGACAGTCATAAAGACTAGCTTTACTCCTGGATCAGTAATAAGTAATATTTCCAATAGTGTTTATTTTAACTTAACACCAAGAGCCTGGTGAAATTATTAAATTTTAGAAGCTATGCCACGATCATATAATATTAAAATTCATATACGAACTCTTCCTGAACGTTTTGCACACTATTTCATGTACTTAAAAAAAAAATAATAATTTCCCAGGATGAGAAAATTACACATACATGTATCTAAAATTTCAAAAACTGTGCCACAATCATATTATATTCAAATTAATATGCAAATGTACTTTGAATAATAAATGTTTTTCATATCCCAGGATGAGAAAATTACACATACATGTATCTAAAATTTCAAAAACTGTGCCACAATCATATTATATTCAAATTCATATGCAAATGTACTTTGAATAATAAATGTTTTTCATATGCTAATGAAAATACACAATTTCATGAGCCATGCCATGACTGCATGATATCCAAATTTATATTATCGTGGGGCGTGTTATGGTGGGGGTCACACTGTATATATATATATATATATATATATATATAATACAATGACTTATGGTGCGCAAAATGGTTGTGTGTGATATACTGATCAAGATTTATATAGGACAAAAAGGATATTGGTTAGTTCCAGATACACAAAATAACAGAACTGAAAAATGAAAAAGAGAGCTGAATAATAGGACTGAAATTAGTTTTCATTAATCTTAATATTTCTATTACTCATTTCATTATCATCATGGGAGGAAGTGCTCGTGGGAAGGTGTGAGTGTGTGCAACGTTAGTGTTATATATTAATAGATTATATATTTTTTGTGCAGTTTCTGCTGTTTGTCTATTTTAGTCTTTGTTCATTGAGTGAATGTAACCATTCTTAAACATTCACCATCCCATATCTCAAGTACTTGACTGAGAGTAATCAAGTTGTGACACTCACTGCCCAGATAATCGCTAACATAGAGCAGTGATATCTGAAGTACTTGACTGAGAGTAATCAAGTTGTGACACTGACTGCCAGGATAATTGCTAACATAGAGCAGTGATATCTCAAGTACTTGACTAAGTGTATGCAAGTTGTGACATTAACTGCCCAGAAAATAAATTGCAAACACAGAGCAGTGATATCTCAAGTACTTGACTGAGTGTAGGCAAGTTGTGACACTGACTGACCAGATAATTACTAACATAGAGCAGTGAGATCTCAAGTACTTGACTGAGAGTAGGCAAGTTGTGACAATGATTGCCCAGATAATTACTAACACAGAGCAGTGATATCTCAAGTACTTGACTGAGTGTAGGCAAGTTGTGACACTGACTTCATAGAGCAGTGCTATCTCAAGTACTTGACTGAGAGTAGGCAAGTTGTGACACTGACTGCCAGATAATTGCTAACATAAAGCAGTGCTATCTCAAGTACTTGACAGAGTAGGTAAGTTATGACACTGACTGCCCAGATAATTACTACCATAGAGCAGTGAGATCTCAAGGACGTGATCGAGTATAGGCAAGTTGTGACACTGACTGCCCAGATAATTGCTAATATGGAGCAATGATATCTCAAGTCAAGTACTTGACTGAGAGTAAGAAAGTTATGATACTGACTGCCCAGATAATTACTAACATAGAGCAGTGAGATCTTGAGTACTTGACTGATAGTAGGAAAGTTTTGACACTGACTGCCAGATAATTACTATCATAGAGCAGTGAGATCTCAAGGACGTGATCGAGTATAGGCAAGTTGTGACACTGACTGCCCAGATAATTGCTAATATGGAGCAGTGATATCTCAAGTCAAGTACTTGACTGAGAGTAGGAAAGTTATGATACTGACTGCCCAGATAATTACTAACATAGAGCAGTGATATCTTGAGTACTTGACTGAGTGTAGGCAAGTTGTGACACTGACCACCCAAAAAATAAATTGATAACATAGAGCAGTGAGATCTCAAGTACTTCAGTAGACAAATTGTGAGTAATTACTAACATAGTGAAGTGATATCTCAAGTACTTGACTGATAGTAGACAAATTGTGACATTGACTGCCCAGATAATTACTAACACAGTGAAATGATATCTCAAGTACTTGACTGAGTGAATGCAATTTGTGACATTGACTGCCCAGATAATTGCCAACATAGAGCAGTGAAGTCAAGCATCTTCATGAGCCAGGTGGACCAAACTTTTTAAGTTCATGGGACATGTGTATATAAAAAAAGTAATTACCCTATGAGTAGAGAACTTACTTTTGTATGAACATAGGCCACAAAACAAATTACCAGCATGCCACAAAACAATGACCAACAGGTCAGTCTTATAGTTGGACCATTGGAGAACACGCTGCAGACCCAGAGAACATTCTTCTGGTTAAGATGTGTAGAATTGGAAACTGTCTCACTAAGCAGAACAATGAAATCAGGTTTTGCATAGAACAAAACTGCAATCATATCTATGAATTATGCTATAACATTTATTATCTACAATAGAAGTAGGCAAATAAAAATTAGATTTTACCTTACATTCTAACTGCAAACAAAAACCTTGAGACCTACGTGTTTTCTGAAAACAAGTGGACATGAAAAACTGAAAATTAGTTATAATACAGACCTTTTGTGGAGTAGGAGAACATTCCAATTTTCCAAAGCGGGGTGATGGGGAAGCAGCTTTCTGTGATGGCACAGAGCTGTCTGGAGAATATTCCATTTTTGCAGACAGGGGCGATGCTGATACTGCTTTTTGGGAGGCTGAACTGTCTGAGGAATAACTGGGACTTCGATATGGCACAGGGACTGGGGAAGCTAAAATCAGAACAAAAGTTAGTAATTCAAATATTTAATTACTGAATTTTCTTTTACTCACAACTGTTGATAAATGACAACTTTTTAATAATATAAGAAATGTACCTTGGCTTTATTACCAATATTATTACTACTTTAGGTATGAATAGACAAAAGTCTTATTAATACTTACATGATGATGCTGGAGAGGGAGGCAGTAAAAATGGATGGTTGAAGAAATCCTCTGAAATAGACACATATGCTTATTTTGAAATTGTCTATGCTTTATTTGCCATTGTTTTTAACATGCTTACACATGTATAACAGAGTTAATTGAATCTTAATGCAACAAGTGTATTAAATTGACATGTACAGTTATTTCTCAGACAAGACAATGCAAAAACGAGATAATCTGCACATGTATAAACACAAGGCAGATAGAGTTTGGTGCCATCAAATGGGGAAAATAAAGAAACAAACAAAACTTTAGAAGCCTGAAAAATTCAAAGTCTCCTTACCTGAACGAATACTTTCATAAAACTGTAGCATTTTAAATGAAGTGCATCCAAGCTGCACACTCATTTTAGTTCCAATATTTGACTGGATTTCAAAGTGAGGAGGGACAGGATCATGACAAGGAGTTCATGTACTAATGAGCAGAGAATATAAACTAAAGTCTGGACAACCCAAGAGTTCAAAACACCCTTTAAGCATTGACATAACCTAAAAAGAGTACTAGCTATAAGCGGTGTACATGAAACTATTATCTATGTCATACCATTCGAAGGCTGGATTGCACTATGCAGATCAACCACCAATAATGGGCCACCTCCCTTAAATAACCCCCTTGTGTATCCAGACAGGTCATCTTTTTTCCCCTTCTTAAAATACATTTTAAATACCATTAGCAGCCAGCTCCTTGAAACAGTTCAAATTGATTCATACAATAATGCCTAGGTCTCATTCCTTTTAGATTGTTAAATTAATAGTTTGCTCACCAAATTCTATCCTGTCCTTGGCATTCCTCTTCAGCATCCGATACAACAAGTCCTTCAAAGCTGGAGATGTACCATCTGGGATGCTGTAATGAGAAAACATACTGATGTAAAACTCAAAACATATAACATACATCTGTAGCAAGGATTATAGAAATTAACTTCAGCCATATTTTAAATTTTATCTCTGTCTTTCTATGCATAAGTTTTGGTTCTAGTGAATTCCTTTATCCAGAGTCTTTCATTGCTCACTCTCACTCTTTGAAGCATCTACACCAAATGTACTTCCACTGAATGATAAATGGGATTATGAAGAGATTATTTTGATTCCATTAAATGATACATGGAGTAAAAAAATCCTTTTGTTCCAACAGAATGATATTTGGGGTTACGAAGAGATCATTTTGTTCCCAAAGAATGATGAAGAGATCATTTTGTTCCGACTGAATTATAAATGGGGTTATAGAGAGATCATTTTGCTTCCATAAAATGATACATGGAGTTAAAAAAAATCCTTCTGTTCTCACAGAATGATATTTGGTGTTATAATAAGATCATTCTGTTCCTACAAAATGATAAATGGGGTTACAGACCTGCCAATCCTGACAAGTCCATCTCATTAAGGCAGTTGATTTATTTGTGTAAATATGACCAGCTTTAAGGAAGGTGTAAACAAATATGATAAACTGCTCTTGTAAAGCTCAAAAACATAACTAAAAGTTCAGTATTCGAAGCATGCAGCAAAAATAAACAATATGTTCAAATGAAATTTTGTAAAGTACGTGAAGACTTTATTGCCACCAAACAGTTGCACAAACTCAAGTTCCAAACTCTATGCAGCTCAACGACTTGTTGCTATCTCTCAACTGGATGTAATTCTTATCTTTTTCTATGTCACATGATGATGGCAAACATATCTCCCCCCACGAGACATACTCAAATTGGCATTTGATGTTCAATAAACATAATTGTGTCCCTTTAAGCTTTTATTAGAGCATTTCATTTTACTCTTCAGTGTTGATTATTAGCACTTTTCAAGAGGCATTTTTTCCTTTTCATCTTAAACATGCTGGATCCCACTTTTTAAAAAAATTATAAAATCAACAGTTTGATCATGCAGACATTTTGCACAAACAAACAGGTGCAGTTTAAAGCATTGGAGGTGCTGCTATGAAGTTAGTTTGGTTCCCTGACTTATTTCAATAAGTCTAATATGGAACCAAGATTCAAATGAAACACAGATAACAAATATTCCAGATTTTCCTGCAATGATCTTTTTCTTAAGGTAGTTTTCGCTTTTATGCCAAATGTCCATATTTTAAGGGCAATCATGTTCGTAAGACTTGTGGTAGAATCTTAAAAGAGTTAGCAGGTCTGGGGTTATGAAGAATGATGTATAGCCTGAGGAAGAGATAAATCCAGTTCCCAAAGAATGGTGTATGGAGTGGAAAAGAGATCCCACAGGATCATATATAGGGTTATGAATAGATCATTTTGTTCCAACAGAATGATATATCGGGTTATGAGGAGATCCTTTGGTTGCACAAAATGATATACAGTTTATCTGTGTTGAAAACTACAGTATGTAGAAATCATTGAAATCCATATAAAAATTGATGCAACATGAAAAATGTAACTTCACAAGAGTTTAAAGCAATATAATTTCTCAAAATACAAATGCAAAATAAATAAACCTCATTTATCAAACTGTGTTCATTCAGATTACTTGCTTCACATTTCACATATACATTTCTGGAGCATGCATATTTGGCACAATTCAATCCCATTCACCTGATACTTCCTTTTTAATTAAAACAACCGTTGTGTCCATCCCCTTACCTGCTTAACATTTCACATATACATTTCATTCCTTTTTATTAAAACAACCGTTGTGTCCATCCCCTTACTTGCTTCACATTTCACATATACATTTCATTCCTTTTTATTAAAACAACCATTGTGTCCATCACCGTACTTGCTTCACATTTCACATATACATTTCATTCCTTTTTATTAAAACAACCATTGTGTCCATCACCATACTTGCTTCACATTTCACATATATATTTCATTTCTTTTTATTAAAACAACATTGTGTCCATCACCGTACTTGCTTCACATTTTACATATACATTTCATTCCTTTTTATTAAAACACCCATTGTGTTCATTCAGATTACTTGCTTCACATTTCACATATACATTTCAGGAGCATGCATATCTGGTACAATTCAAACCCATTTATCTGATGCTTCCCTTTTATTAAAACAACCATTGTGTCCATCACCTTATATTTAAATGGATCATATTCCATAATAAATGTATCCAAGGAACATGGAAAAAGATAATCATACTTAGGCCGGAGTTCAGTATTTTTCTCATAGAAGCTTTTCAGCTGTTGAGGAGTTTGCGCATTGAATGGTGCTTTTCCTGTCAGACACTGGAAAACTATTGTCCCAATACTCCATAGGTCTGCCTTAGCATCGTACTGTAAGGTCATGATCACCTCTGGAGCCTACATTTTACGTACAGAGAAAGAATACATGCTTATGATTAGCTAATCAGGTGAAATAGTTTACATGATAATTAAAATGACGTGTATTTTCTAGCCTACAAGTCAATGCAGAGTACAAGTCGAATTCATTAATTTTATAAATTTTCCATCCTTCATCCATATTTGTTGATTTGGAGCATAAGACGAGGATATGTCAATAACATGGCTTCGTATTTTACATGAGCAACAGTTACTTCTGATTTCATGAATATTAATTGTATCACTGTATGATATTCCATATTACTCGCAATTGTGAAATCGCATGACCAATGCTAACATGCTGTGATTTTACTTCAGTACACGGCAATACTATATTTTGTTATCAATTGACACAGCTGAATAAACAGTCAATGCTTATTTATGATATCCATTGCAACAAGAGCCACATGGCTGTGCATGTTAATTAAAGGTCTAAAGCTTTAATCTGATTAGTCCAGATGAAACCAGTCTTGAGTGCAAGAATCAACAGATGAGATAAACTGAGTGAGGTTAGCAATAGAGAAATGAGGATATCCATGGGGAAATCAGAAATGTGAAGAAAATTGAGATTGAAAAAGAAAATTGCCAACCAAAAAATAAATAAATATACTTTTTATTATACTTTAACATTTCTGTGAAATGCAGTATCAAATTGACACAAATGAACAGTTTTATATTACATATTAATTAACATGTCAATTATAGCTGAATGCACATCGATGTTGTAATTCATTGTATTAGTTTTAGTGGAATTGTTCCACATTCTAATTAAGAAAATAATGATTAAGAGTTTACTTAATCATCTCCAATATCTGAAAATCCCTTGATGTCTTCTTTGTCTTCCATATCAGAATGACAAATGGTGGCTATCTCAAGGCTCAGATCATTAGAAATGTTTTCATCATCATTTCATTCCACATGTATATTCTTCTAATTTATCCTCAATATTAATCCGTCCTGCTTTGTAGCCATAAATTGCTTTCTCTGTTTTATGGGTTTTTTATTTGTAATGCATAATGCAACCATAGCTTTACACCAATCCTGGCCATATTTTTCACTGAGATATTTCCTTTCCTTTTTCTTTACAGCGAACTTTACAACTTCCATCTCAAAAGCCGTTGTGTAAGGCTTGCGTGATTTGATAGAAGGCAATACGACATAAGTTGTATGATTTGTACAGGGATATTTTATGAATGATTATGACTGAAAGATTGATCAAAACATATCTAATTCATTAAAATATGCCAGTACTATAGCAATATAAACAATACCCATGGCTAAATTCATTAGTTACATTCAGAGAAGGTGGTGGGCATCATTTCCTGTGGTTCTTAATCCACTTGATATTAAAAACGGGTAGTGTAATTGATGGGGATTAATGATAAAGAACAATGGGATACTGGCGATCAGATAATTAGTATCAGTAGCCAAAGCTAATATCAGGGTTTAAACAATTGCAGCAACTGGCTTTGACTGTTACTGGAAACCAAAGGCCAATTTATCAACTACTGGTATAATGAAAGAGAGACACCAAAACGACAGCTGGTTAAAATTAATATAGGTGATGTGTTGATAATGCAATTTCCTTTAAACTGAACTGCGAAACTAAAAATGGTTCATTGATGATCTATTAGTAGTCCATCTGTATATCTGATATTAGTTTAGCTTAAACCATATTTATTAGAGAAACTTTGTCAAATACAAATATAAACATATGATTTGGGGGATTCAGTAAGAAGCATAATCTACAGTATTTTAGAAATAATCATAGATCACTCGAGTTAATATGGATTACATTCATTTGCATGATCAATTAGATCAATGAAAAGCCTATGCCGGTAATCGCTTGTGTGTGTCCAACAGTAGACTGGAAAATCAAATATCAATGGACCAGTTGCTAAAATGTGATCAGGAAGAATGAGGTATGGTTAAAAAGGATGGATAAAACAAAACCTTTTTGTAGGAACAAACAAATTAGCACAGTACAATGTAGAGTATTGACTGTAAGTGTGCTATGCGAAATTGTTTTCTTTCATTTCATGTTTGAGAAATAAGAAAGTACATGCAGAATGCAAACTAAGTAATGACAAAACTTATAAATATGAACGCAGTCATATTAGTTTATAACAATTTATTGACATAGTAAATAAACAAAATTTGTAAATTTATGTGACCTGTTTTTGATTATTATATTGCAATTTTAATAGCATACTGGGTACCGTAATCCATATATAAACCGATGCAATTTCAATGACATAATCCATATATAAGTCGATTGGAGTATAAGATGAAGACCTGACTTTGAAGTAAAAATGTATCAGCCGGAAAATACAGTAGGACATAATGTGATGAAATACAATACCAGATTAAGTTGCCAACTGTTTCTGACCTTTATCAATTAATAATGATGCAACTTTTCCAAAAAAAATTAAATTGCCAGATCTTTAATAAGTTTATTAGCATGATGCCAAACTTTTTTTTAACAGGCATTGTATAACATTTGTTTCTTCTTGTTGCTGTTGTTGGGGGGGGGGGTAACACCATTTTTCAGCACAAGATAAGATATACATGGCAGCCAGTATAAGTAGTGGAGGAAGAACCAGGGAAAATCCCGGAAAGAACCACTGACCAAAAAGAATCTACCAGCAAGCTTTTTCAATGAGCCCGAGACTCAAACCCATGCAGATAGAAGTGAAATCGCAATGATCCATAACAGTGAGCACAGTAGACAACAAGGCCCCAAACATTTGTTTATTTGTTTAATCAACACTGACAAGAATTTCTTACTTCTATTTTCTTCTCTTGCATGTAAAGAAGCAAATCTGAACTTCTTTCTCTTCTCTCTAAAATGAGGTGAGAAAATTATTCACAGTATCAATTACCATGTAGTTACAAAAGGCAATGAGTGCATCAAAAATCTGGTGATATATAAACAATTAAGAAATTTGTCCAGTTGGCCACCAACATTGGTCTTATATTAAAAGTGGTAAACTCATGAAAATCGTTTAATTGGATATCAACATGATATGGCCTGGTTTTATAGTAGTAAAGGCATGAAAGTCCTTCAATTGGATATCAACATCAAATGGCCTGGTTTTACAAGTAAAAAGTATATCAACATCATATGGACTGGTATTAAAGTAGTAAAGGCATGAAAATCTGTCAATTGGATATCAATATCATATGGCATGGTTTTACAGCAGTAAAGGCATGAAAATCCTTCATTTGGATATCAACATCATGTGGCCTGGTTTTACAGTAGTAAAGGCATTAAAATCCTTTAATTGGATATCAATATCATATGACCTAGTTTAACAGAAGTAAAGACATACAAATCCTTTAATTGGATATCAACATCATATGACCTGGTTGTACAGTAGTAAAGGCATGGAAATTTTTCAAGTGGATATCAACATCATATGGTCTGGTTGTACAGTAGTAAAGGCATGAAAATTGTTTAATTAGATATCAACATCATATGGCCTAGTTTCACAGTAGTAAAGGCATGGAAATCTATATTGGATATCAACATCATATGGTCTAGTTTAACAGTAGTAAAGGCATGGAAATTCATATTTGATATCAACATCATGTGGCCTGGTTTTATAGTAGTAAAGGCATGGAAATCTTTCAAGTGGATATCAACATCATATGGCCTGGTTTTACAGTAGTAAAGGCAAGAAAATATTTAATTAAATATCAACATCATGTGGCCTGGTTGTACAGTAGAAAAGGCATGGAAATCTTTTAAGTAGATATCAACATCATGTGGCCTGGTTTTACAATAGTAAAAGCAAACAAATCCTGCAATTGGATATCAACATTATATGACCTGGTTTTACTGTAGCAAAGGCATACAAATCCTTCAAATGGACATTAACATCATATGGCCTGGTTTTACAGTAGTAACGGCATACAAATCCTTCAAATGGACATTAACATCATGTGGCCTGGTTTTACAGTAGTAACAGCAAGAAAATGCTTCAAACGGACATCAACATCATATGGCCTGGTTTTACAGTAGTAAAGGCATACAAATGCATCAAATGGACATTAACATCATGTGGCCTGGTTATACAGTAGTAACGACAAGAAAATCCTTGAAATGGTCATCAACATCATGTGGCCTGTTTTTACAGTAGTAAAGGCATGAAAATCAAGGCTAAAACAATTCTGGTTATAAACTCACCATGTACATTGGTGATCCACACATAGTAGCTGCCATCACTCCATCTTGAAGGAAGCGAGCAAACCCAAAGTCAGCTGTGCATAAAAAGAACGAAAACCTTAAAACAATATACTAATGAATGAAAACAACCTTAGAATCAATATACTAATGTATGAAAACAACCTTAGAATCAAGAAACTAATGAATGGAAACAACCGTAGAATCAATACAATGATGAATGAAAACCTTAGAATCAAGACACTAATGAATCAAATCAAACTTAGAATCAACACAATGATGAATGAAAACAACCACAGAATCAATACAACTATGAATGAAAACCTTAGAATCAAGACACTAATGAATGAAGACAACCCTAAAATCAAAACAAGGATGAATGAAAACAACCTTAGAATCAATACAATGATGAATGAAAACAACCTTATAATCAATACAATGATGAATGAAAACCTTAGAATCAAGACACTAATGAATGAAAACAACCTTAGAATCAATACAATGATGAATGAAAACCTTAGAATGAATACATTGATGAATGGAAACACACTCGAACACATGACAAAACAAACTCCAACACATGACTATACACACTCCAACAACACTCAAACACATGACTATACACACTATAACACATGATTATACACGCTATATATAACACATGACTATACAAACTCTAACACATGACTAATGACACTATAACACATGATATTACACACTCTATAACACATCAGAATATAAAAACTCTAACATATGACTATACAAACTCTAACACATGACTATACACACTATAACACATGACTATACACACTAACACATGACTATACACCACACTATAACACATGACTATACAAACTCTAACTCAAGACGATATACACACTAACATACCAACTATACTAGCTCTAACATATG
The DNA here is from genome assembly GCA_030141615.1 of Unio pictorum. Taxonomy (NCBI): domain Eukaryota; kingdom Metazoa; phylum Mollusca; class Bivalvia; order Unionida; family Unionidae; genus Unio; species Unio pictorum. Next base: position 2,301,311 of record JARLTB010000067.1, read on the forward strand.
ACCATACACACGAAACACATGCTAATACACATTCTAACATATGACTACACAAACTCTAACACATTACTACATACTCTTAACTTTAAACTATACACACTCTAACACATGAGAATATACACTCAAATATATGATCATACAAACTCTTAACATATGATTATACACACTCAAACTCATGACTAAAACTCTAACACATGACTATACACTCTTCAACACATGGATATACACACTTCAACACATGACTATACACACTCTCACAGATGACTACATATTCTGACATTAGACTATACATACTCAAACACATGACATCATACACTCAAACATATGACTATACACACATGACCATTCAAACTGTAGTACATGAATACAATACACACTATTGTATTTATGTACTGCAGTTTGAATGCTCATGTGTGTATAGTCAAAACATAAACTGTCTCACAAAATAACAGGATCACAAAGTTTTAGCCAAATACAGCTACTGATGCAGTCATTGCTGAAAATTTGATATAAGTGTCTTGCAGGTTAGTAAAACAAAATGATCATAAATCTTACCGATCTTTAGAACAATCTGGGCTGCAGGAGGGTCTTTTGTCCCTGGGGGAAAACACATCAGGATGTTTTGGGGCTTTAAATCTCGGTGTATTATTCCCTTGGCATAGAGTGCCCCCATGGCACCAGCTGTCATGGAAAATAAACAAAAACATTGCCTTGAAATCATAGCACCAGCTGTCATATAAACAAAAATATCACTCTCATACCATTGCAACAGCTGTCATGGACAATAAACAAAAATATCACTGATACCATTGCAACAGCTGTCCTGGACTATAAACAAAAATATTGCTCTGATACCACTGCAACAGCTGTCATGCAAAATAATCAAAAATATCACTCTGATATAGCACCAGCTGTCCTGGAAAAAAAACTCCACAAAATATCATCCTGATACCAATGCACCAACTGTCATGGAAAAAATCCAATGATATCACTGAGATTGCCATTGTACCAGCTGCAATGGAAAATAAACAAAAATATTGCCCTTATATTGCCATTTTACCAGCTGTCATGGAGAAGAAAAAAACTAACGATATCACCCTGAGATTACCACTGTACCAGCTGTCATGGAAAATAAACAAAAATATCTTCCTTATATTGCCATTGTACCAGTGGTCATGGAAAATAAAGAAAAATATTGCCCTGAGATTGCCTTTGTACCAGCTGTCATGGAAGAAAAAAAAAATATCGCCCTGATACCACAGTAGCAGTTGTCATTGAAAACAAAAAATATCGCCATGAGATTGCCATTAAAACATATTCCCAATCTTTCATCATAAGAATTCAACCTAAACTAAAAATTTAATTTTCAAATCTTCTATAATTTCTATCTGAGTGGGATATAGAGTTTGAAACTGTTTGGCATGATCTTATATTTAGCATCCTAACCAGCAGGTAACATTTCAATTATACTGAGCAATTCCATATAACTGAATTTTCATTTTGGTATTTAGAGCTCAAACTGCATTTTCATAATTTTGCTGCTTTGCAACTGCAGGACTCCTTTCTTCTGGCTTCTTGTTTTGCATGTATTAAAGTGCCATTACATGAGCTTAGATTTTTATTCAGCTCCATGTGACCATGGAAAACTCTCTCCCATTGTATGCAAATCAATATCTTTCAGGCATATTTTGCATTTTGCAAAGCTCTCTGAGAAAGATATCATAATCCAAACTTTATATTTCTCTTCAACTAGCCACTGAAGTTAAAATCAGTACCCAGCCATGTCGAAGCGAATGATTAAAATTTTAACCATTGCTACATCTAAGCTTCATAATATTGGAAGTTCAAAATGTGCAGTTGCCAGATGTACAAAATTTCCGTTCTAGCAAAAACTTAGCAAGAGATTTTTTTTTCACTGTTTCTTCCCCCTTTTCTTTTTCTTTACTTTTGTAAAAGAAGAACTATTTAGCAATTCCTTTTGTTTTCATAAAAATCAAAGGTACCCAGACATTATTTTGAATTTTCCAGGTGTTTTCAAGGCTTTGAAGGAACAATTCATGTTTGAAGGCTTTCAAGGTTCTCTATGGACCTTGAATTAACACATTTCTGGTTTTTATTGGCTTTGCAGTAGTTCAGGAGAGAGTTTGGTTTTGTGTGGCCAGTGAAAAGGTTAATACAATCATGGGCAATGCTAGAATTTACATAATAATAAGCTCTAAGCGCTTTACAACATATATAGTTTTAAGTGCACTCTTGAAAGGCATCACTGTGTCCTTGTGTCTAATTTTTTTTTCAATGGGCAATTCATTCCATATTGCTGGGCCCTGGTATGCAAGAGAACATTGTCCATATTACTTTGTTTTCATAGTGGGAATAATAAGTATACAATTGTGAGAAAAGGAGTGTAAGTATCTTGCTGGTGTGTACACATGGGTAAGGCCAGATAAGTAGCACAGAGAACAAATTTTGTGTTTGATTCTGGATCAAATGGATAGCCAGTGTAGGGTACAGAGCAGTGAGGAGGTGTGCTCTGATCATGGTAATCTGAGTTATAATCCGTGCACATTAGTTTTTAATGTTTTTGAAGTTTTTGGAGTAGTTATTGAGATGAACCAGGCAGAATTGAGTAACAATAGTCCAGTCTTGAAAGTACTAATGAACACACAGAAGCTATGGTCATCAAATATAATTTCTGCAAGAAGCCATGGTTACAGACAAACTTATTCTGAGGCTACTGACATTTCAGTCACTGAATGATGACATTAGCTTAAGAATAAAAGCAAATATCTAAAGTTAAGCTTTAAAATCAAATTGCTTGAAAAATGAGATAAAACTTACCAATCTGTTTGAGGAATAAGTATATTGTGTCTTCACTAAGCATGCCCTTGGCTGGAAATAGAAAGAATATGTGAGTGAATAATAAAGTAAATCAAATTTAAAATCACAAACACTTTCAACTAACCACTGAAAAAGAAATTTTGAAAGAGGAGCACTGGATTATGTTATACACTGCACACTGCAGTTTTGAATGAAAGTTTCAATATATACATGTGATGTGCATATTGAGATATGTATATTGTACAGGAGCTCAGCACCATTTTCATTTAAGACACAGCAGACATTATCAGAAGTATTTTTTGAAAACTTATATCATATTGGTCATCCAATAAGAGGGAATAGAGACAAGATGATTTTAAGATGTATTGCAGCCATATTGGATGTACAATTGGCATCTTTTTCATTCATCTATTAAATCTATTAAGAGGAAAAGTTACAAGAAGATTTTAAAATCCATTGCAGCCATATTGGATATACTATTGGCATCATTTTCATTCATCTATTCAGATGGAATAGTGGCAAGAAGATTTTCAAGGCATTGATCATGGTAACCACGCTGGATGTATGGCCGGCACCATTTTCAAAGAGGAATAAAATATGAAACAAAAGTTTATTGCAAAAAAACTTCTTGATATAAAATCATATATTTATTTCCCCCTTCTCTCTTGGGCATGGTAAGCATATGGTTCTAACATGCAGTTGCTACAAATGTTGTGAGTTACAGGTGACATAAGGTTAACTCCAGGCTCCACACTATTTATTATGAAAACATTAGTGTAAGAAACTGATGTGCACATATTTACCCTGTTTGGGATAGTAGTAACCTATCCATTATAGCAGTTAGACCAAAATATTGTTTTGCGCAATCAGCAAAAAATTACATTGGGGTTCATCATTTGATGTACCGGTTAAGATGTTTAGACCAGACCTCTCTTTTGCGTTAATCAGCAAAACATAACATTGTGGTGCATTAATATATGTACCGGAAATGATTTTTGTGCATCAAATCAGAAAAGTCTGCTATTTGATGTATGATGCACAGGTAGATAAAACACTGGTGTTGATGTGCCTATGGTTGCTGGTAGTCTATAATGTACTAATGTACCAATGGTTTTTACTTTAACACAAAGCCATGATGGCTATATGGGTGTGTACTTTAACAAAAAAGCCATGATGGCTATATGGGTGTGTACTTTAACACAAAGCCATGATGGCTATATGGGTGTGTACTTTTTTAACACAAAGCCATGATGGCTATATGGGTGTGTACTTTAACAAAATAGCCATGATGGCTATATGGGTGTGTACTTTAACACAAAGCCATGATGGCTATATGGGTGTGTACTTTTTTAACACAAAGCCATCATGGCTATATGGGTGTGTACTTTAACAAAAAAGCCATGATGGCTATATGGGTGTGTACTTTAACACAAAGCCATGATGGCTATATAGGTGTGTACTTTTTTAACACAAAGCCATGATGGCTATATGGGTGTGTACTTTAACACAAAGCCATCATGGCTATATGGGTGTGTACTTTTTTAACACAAAGCCATGATGGCTATATGGGTGTGTACTTTAACAAAAAGCCATGATGGCTATATGGGTGTGTACTTTTTTAACACAAAGCCATCATGGCTATATGGGTGTGTACTTTTTTAACACAAAGCCATCATGGCTATATGGGGGTGTAATTTAACATAAAGTCATCATGGCTGGATGGGTATATACTAGTTTACAACTAATGAAATGGAACCTTTAAACACATAAGGAAATACATTAGTGTAATGGAGATATAAATGCATATGGAAATCTGGGTAGTAATACATACTAAAACAAAACCTAAGCAACAGAACCTAAAGTTATAAAAAGAGACTTTTTTCTAGTACAAGGAAGCATCACACATGTTAAGAAAAAATGTATGAACTATTATGTACTTCAGAAATTTTATTCTCAACTTGGTTAGTCCTACAACAACCATTATTTTTACATGTGACTCAGCTTGGAAAAAAGTCTATGTGAATCACCTTCTATATAGTCTATGTGAATCACCTTGTATAAAGTCTATGTGAATCACCTTGTATATAGTCTATGTGAATCACCTTGTATATAGTCTATAGTCTATGTGAATCACCTTGTATATAGTCTAGGTGAAATTTGTGAATCACCTTGTATATAGTCTATGTGAATCATAATGTAAATAGCTGATGGAACTCACTTTTAAATAGTCAGATAACTTACCTGTTATATAGTCTGACAGATCCCCTCCATTGCAATACTGAATAAATAAACATACATTTATTAAAACGTCGAGCCTGACGGCATGAAGCATATATTAAAGCATATATTAGTACTTACAAGAGTCCACCTACAAATGACACAGATCTGTCTACCATTGAATAATGCACCAGCAGATCAGGATCTGTGTTACTTGTTCTAATGACTCTCTAAAACAAACTGCATAGAACCAGACCTGCCAGCACATAATGACAAATTTATACCTGTACAGTTTGCAGATGAACTCAATTTGTGAATATACATGATACAAGTATTAACCAAAGAACTTACAATATGTGCATGATTCACCAATATGTAAAAAATGTGTATTTAAAAAATTCAGACATGAATAATGTCACAATGATTTTATTGAGTTATAAAATATGCAGACAATGAATATTCCCACTGCATGGTTCTCTGTGTGGAAATTAGAAATAAAATGGATAGGAAATATAGTTAAGTATTTGGGTAAAAGATCCATATCAAACAAAATCAATCCGTAAATATATGTTAATATTCACTAATTCACATCAAAATGTCCTTAACGTGTACTACAAATGCTCTGAGAAACTTATTAATTGATTCCTGCATCACAAAATATTCATAATAATTTATTATCATAGCCAAATGTGATACATAGGATTGAAACAAACTTTTATCAGCCTATTTAAATACAACCAGGTAAAGTCCATAAAATTAATCATGTAATGTACATTATATCCACACCCAAACATACATGTACATTATATATAACCACAACAAATATTTACCTATATGGTACTCATTAATCTCACAAAAGACAAGAAAAAAATGTGTAACAACAGATACAGTGCTTCTAATCCATGTTAACCCTAAACCAAGTTACAACAGATTATAGTGCTTCAAATCCATGTTAACCCTAAACCAAGTTACAACATACAGTGCTACTTTTCCATATTAACCCTAAACCATGTTATAACAGATAGTGCTTCTAATCCATGTTAACCCTAAACCTTGTTACAACAGAAACTGATTCTAATCCATGTTAACCCTAAACCATGTTAAAACAGATACAGTACTTCTTATACAGGTTTATCCTAAACCATGTTACAACAGATAGTGATTCTAATCCAGGTTAACCCTAAACCATGTTACAACAGAAACTGATTCTAATCCATGTTAACCCTAAACCATGTTACAACAGATACAGTATTTCTTATCAATGTTAACCCTAAACCAAGTTACAACATACAGTGCTTCTTTTCCATGTTAATCCTAAACCATGTTACAACAGATACAGTACTTCTTATCCATGTTAACCCTAAACCATGTTACAACAGATACAGTATTTCTTATCCATGTTGACCCTAAACCATGTTACAACATACAGTGCTTCTTTTCCATGTTAATCCTAAACCATGTTACAACAGATACAGTATTTCTTATCCATGTTGACCCTAAACCATGTTACAACAGATACATTACTTCTTATCCATGTTAACCCTAAACCATGTTACAACATACAGTGCTTCTTTTCCATGTTAATCCTAAACCATGTTACAACAGACACAGTACTTCCTATACAGGTTAATCCTAAACGATGTTACAACAGATAGTGATTCTAATCCAGGTTAACCCTAAACCATGTTACAACAGAAACTGATTCTAATCCATGTTAACCCTAAACCATGTTACAACAGATACAGTACTTCTTATCCATGTTAACCCTAAACCATGTTACAATAGATACAGTACTTCTTATCCATGATAACCCTAAACCATGTTACAACAGATACAGTACTTCTTAACCATATTAAAACAGATACAGTGCTTCTTAACCATATAAAAAACAGATACAGTGCTTCTTTTTCATGTTAACCCTAAACCACATTACAATAGATACAGTACATGTACTTCAAATCCATGTTAACCCTAAACCATGTTACAACAGATACAGTGCTTCTTAACCATGTTACAACAGATACAGTGCTTCTTAACCATGTTACAACAGACACAGTGCTTCTTAACCATGTTACAACAGATACAGTGCTTCTTAACCATGTTAAAACAGATACAGTGCTTCTTTTTCATGTTAACCCTAAACCACATTACAATAGATACAGTGCTTCTTAACCATGTTACAACAGATCCAGTGCTTCTTTTTCACGTTAACCCTAAACCATGTTAAAACATACAGTGCATCATATTCATGTTAACGTTAAACCAGATACAGTACTTCTTATCCCATGTCCTGATACACTATATAATGAATCATGGGTTATATGGGGTCATAACCCAAATTAAAGCATGCATATAATACTAATAATAATGAGGACTTTGTATAGCACCTTTAGAATCTCTAAGCACTTTACAACCTCTAAGCACTTTACACCATCTATAATGAAATGACTAAAAAAAAAACAATTAAAAAAACATGACATTAGAAAACATAAAAAAATATTTAAGGTTGGAGACATTTTTAGGTATTTTTAGGTATTTATGTTTGCCCTACAGTAAAAAAAGGTGAGTTTTAAGAGCACTTTTGAAAGGGATCACTGTCTTGTGGCTAATGTCAATGGGCAATTCATTCACGTTGCTGGGCCCTGGTATGCAAAAGAATGTTTTCCACACAACATCGTTTTCATAGTGTGTGAGTATACGATTGTCAGCTGAGGAGCATAAGTATCTTGCTGGTGTGGACATATGGGAGAGGCCAATTAGGTATGCTGGACTGGAGTCCATCAGTGAAACATAGCACAAAGAAAAAAGGTTGTTTGATTCTGGATCAAATGGATGACGATTGTAGGGTACAAAGCAGCGTACATGGATGTACATATCATGTTCTATGAATGGTGAATAGTTGGTTAATGAAGTGAAACAGAACAAAGACTCACTAACTATTTAGAAAAAAGCCTTCCAATGTTATATAAAGCAATCATGATGTATAACTTAAGCAGGATTGGATAAAAAAAAAGGACTTCTTACCTCCATAAATAGAAACACCTGATTTGTTGTTTCCTGTCAAAAAACAAAATTAGTTTTAAAATTTAAATGAAACATTTTATGGTATTTTCAATGGATTAAAAGAAACAAAAAAATTATAGAATGGAATGAAGAAATAAATTTTCATCAAAAACTATGATGATCACCCATTGAAAATTGTTGATGTTTTCAAAGTAAAACTGGAGCATATTGTTGTAACCTTATAGTGCACATTTCACCAGTATGACTGTTATATAACCTTATTAATGTGATGTACATTCCACCAGTATGACCTGTATTATCTTATACATGTAGTGTACATTCCACCAGTATGACTGTTATATAACCTTATACATGTAGTGTACATTCCACCAGTGTGACTGTTATATAACCTTATACATGTAGTGTACATTCCACCAGTATGACTGTTATATAGCCTTATACATTTAGTGTACATTCCACCAGTATGACTGTTATATAACCTTATACATGTAGTGTGCATTCCACCAGTATGACTGTTATATAGCCTTATACATTTAGTGTACATTCCACAAGTATGACTGTTATATAGCCTTATACATGTAGTGTACATTCCACCAGTATGACTGTTATATAACCTTATACATGTAGTGTACATTCCACCAGTGTGACTTATATAACCTGATACATGTAGTGTACATTCCACCAGTGTAATAAAGCTGTACCGATGTCACTTTTTGCCAATTATGCCGATACCACGAATAGCCGATTATTAAAAGTGCCAATACCGATTATGAGACTGATTATTTCATTATCGTAGTATATACTTGTGTATAAGCTGAATAATTTAGGAAAAAATAAAGGCCTGTAAGAAAGAGGGGGGGGGAGAATCGGATTATCAGCAGACCAATGTTTAAACTTTACCGTTTTTAGGTCTTTTTGTTGACTACTGTAACGGATGTAAATCTTGGGACATGAAACAATAATTTTGTCCATGTCCCAAGACATAGGCATGTTAAAAAATGTAACTTTCGGTGACCCGACAATTATTAAACTGTTATAAAGTACTATCATTGATTTAAAAGAGAAAAGTTAATATTTGTCTGCAAAGGGTGACCCGTCGTCAGTGAGTAGCATTTACACTTTGAGAAAAAATGGAAATTTTGAGTACATGAAGACAGAATCAGAGTGAAATACACTTGTATATTGACAAATTATATTCTGGTTACCTTTGTGAAATAAATTCCACAATAAAATATTGCATTGATCACATCCTGATACGAAAAACTAAACAATATTCAATGTCTGCATTAGCACATGGTTGGATAGTTGTTATTTACATGCTTCATGTACATATACTTAAATTGGCCTTGATTTTGGTCAGTCTCTTCCCATCTTATTGAGGCTACCAAGGGGATGGTGCTATTCACAGGGAAATGAAAAGCTGTCAACAGTACAAGTATTCTCCACAAATACTTTTGTATCGGATGCTATGACGAACATTAAAGTGACTGAACTAACCACTTGTTGCAGCGAAGTTCTCCACACTAACTTTTTTCGCTAAAACTTCATTGAACCATTTTGTGGCTTCCTCTACGTCTTCAAATGTAGCAGTCTTTTTACTTCTTCCTTTGGGGAGCAGTTACCTTCAATGTAGTCTTTCTTTATTGACTCAGCAGCTTTCATCCTTCCTGAACGGGTGATATTTTTAAGCAAAAAATTTTTACAGACCTCTTTGCGAGCTGTTCAGCCCTCAACTTTCTTAACAGCTAGATATTTAGTTTCCAGAGACTGTAAATTTAATTTGCGTTTTACACTGCTATTGGTAGCCATCATAAATGTAAATAAAGTTAAAAACGAAACTTTCACAGCAAAATAAACTTGTTTTAATCACCGATCACTTTCAAAGGTCTCGGAAAAGCATAATCACATGTATTTGGATGCATTTTTTATATCTGGGATTCAGACAATAACATATACTGGAGTCAGTACATCAGAAAATTCAGTGGCTGAAAGACCCACGGATGTACATGTAATTATAAGAGTACATCTGAAGAACACGACTCACAAGATAGGTGGCAAGATCAAAGATTCGACTAGCTGCAGAGTGGTGAGAAAATGTGCTGATATTTACAGTGACTGATTTCAGAGGTAGAATGAACCAATGATGTACTTGTGTATAAGAAGAGTACATCAAATGAATAACTTTTGCCTTCATTATTGTTTTCATTTCCAAATGTAGCAATCTAAGTAGTGCTTGTGACCTCAAAATCAAGACATGTTGAGTTAGACAAAATGCTGTTCACAGATTTTAACAAGAAGGGCTAAACGATTAATTGGCGAATATTGTAATGAAATTCAACAGAGTGTTACAAGTTGCTAGAACTGACATTTCACGTTGGAACACTATGTATGATGCCTAACTTAGTGCTTGGAATAAGACCTTATCTTGACCTGACAATTCACTCTCACTCTAATGGACAAACAAGGGCTACATGTCAGTGCTGTAAAGAAGTTTGAAAATTAATCTCGATGGCAACCGCTGTTTCTACTCGTCTGGAAATATAGCCATTTCAGGTATGCCCAATTTGCTTCTGGTAGAGAACTGCAACGTTTACTGGTGGTACTCTTGAACTCAGTTTTAAAATCCTAGCTATAACTCTGATCATTCTTTGGAAAATGCTAGATTTGATCAGATTTCACTTCTTTTAAGTTGCCGCGAGAGGCCAGCTTTATAGGCCCAAACAAAAGCCTAGGGTTTTTTATATCTGACCACGACATTAAAGTCTGGCGGCAAGATCAACTAATTGTTGAACAAAGAATGGGTTGGAATAGTCCTACCCGTAAGACGTATCACATGTTGATCTTGATTTTAGTGCCAGACGCTTGCAAACATAAATATCAGCGTCGGGGCTTACGTTGTAGGACTAGGGTTGGAACTGGCAGCTTGTCGACATAAATGATTAGAAAATGAAAGATCTGTTCAAGCTTGGACCATGGGCTTCTGTCGACATGCACCTTTATCTTTTATCTCGACGTCGACTTAAGCAAGACAATTTGTTAGTAATAGTATATCAAGGGACAGGGATTTTGTTTTTTGTTGACATAGGTGGCTTGTCAATATAAACGGGTAGGACTGTTTTTAATTCTGATTTAAAATTCAAGCCAGGTCAAGATGAATGTTATGATTGAATTTATATTTTTGAAATTTGTTATTTTTGAAATTTGTTTACATCGGCACCGATTATTTCTGCCGATACCAATTATACCGATTGTTCTAATAATTGGCCCGAGTATGAGTACGGACGATTAATCGGTACAGCTTTACACCAGTGTGACTGTTATATAGCCTTATACATGTAGTGTACATTTCACCAATATGACTTGTATAACCTTGAAGTTAACATTCCACAGTTAAGTGTGTGTGTGTGTGTGTGTGTGTGTGTGCGTGTGTGTGTAAAAGGCACAAAACGGGGACATCAGTGTGAATACACACCAACAGACCGGGGACACACCTCAAAACGGGGATGTCCCTGCTTTGTAATGTCAGATTAAATGGAATGCCAAGACCTTATCTAATAATACAAACCTTAAAATTAGTATAACTGAGCTTGTTTCCATTTTGTTGGTATTTTTTCTCATGATGTTATACACAACAATACACACATCCCCCTCGACTCAAAACTTTGTATCTGTCGGAAAACTGTGTCCATATTTACATGGTAAAAATTCATAATTTTTTAACTTTGCTTCTGAATTACTTACCGAAGATGGCATCAACAAGAGCTAACAGGATTTAAAATTTAAATCATTTATGGAAACAGAAATATATATATATATATATATATATATATATATATATATATATATATATATATATATATATATATATATATATATATATATATATATATATATATTTAACACTGAGAGGAATATCAATATACATTTATTAATGGATAGTCCAATGTTAATAAAACATTTCACCGAATTAGATCGGGAACCAAGGACACTGAGATTCTAGCAATTTAACTGCTTGTATATTTTATCTCCTATTTAACTCTGAACCATGCACATTTGAGTAAGAAATACACTGGAAAATATCAACATAGATTTTATTTCATTCAAATGTGGCTAGAAGCATAATAACGAACCGTCTACATGGTAATCAAAAGATAATACCCCTTTTCTCCCACCATTTAACCACATTAGAGGTTAATCTGACAAGTTAAGCTTGAACCAATAGGAAATAAAAATAACTTTCAATAGTTCTTATATATGGCACAAGTCATGACGCTGAAAATACAAATTTTCCTACTCAAATTTAGTGTTACACGATGTATCATACATGTGCATGCTGGCTTAAGTAGAAATAATGAGAAAGAAAATCAGATAAATTTTGTTTGACTTGGGGTAAATTATCCAATATTTCACATTCTTTCCTCATTTAGTCAGTAACTTTTTATACTTTATTTCTCTTTCTCTCTTTCTCGGACTTTCAGCTTAGTCATTCTTCTTTTGTGCTAGCTTCTTTTATTTCTGGCTGTAAGGCCCTTATTTAACTCTATTTCTAAGGATCTCAAATCAATCAATGACCACAAATATGCAACATTAAATTCACGACTGACTTCAATAAGCCTGAATGAATGAAACAAACTATAATTTTCCTCTAATTGATGCATGACCACCAATATCACAACTACACATTTACATCACAACTTCACAATTACCTGCCTACCTCACAAATGTATTGTTTCTCCTTAATATATTCCATAATGTAGCGCTGTTACTTAACTACTATAAAATACAAATCACAACTCAAACACCAAATAACAGAAACTATTTTTCCTATGCTACCATCAGTCAAACCATGATTTTAAGTCTCATTTTGCTTGTAACTCTACGCCATATTTACCATCATAGTAAGAATAAAAAGCATCTCCCGATAATAGGACAGTCCCTTCTCAATCATTTAATTGTAAATTTACGAGTCTCATGAATACTGCAAATGGAGTCACACAATCCATCCACACAATTAGATTTTAATAGGTACTATTTATGCGGCTTTGACCTGAGCTCACTAAAACTAAACCATGCCATCATACAAATACATTTTTGGTATGTTTCATATTGATGAGATCTAATCATGCATTGACTTATTAATAAAAATGATTGTACTAAAGTGGACAATTTTTGTACACCAAAGTTAAAAATGTGTTATTTTATGGGACAACTTAAATTCTAAACTGTAGTCTTGCTAATTTTAATTGAAGATAAGGCAAGCAGATCTTTTATTATTTCATTTTAGAAAAAAGGACACATTCTCTGTATTTTCACACAACTCTAACAATTCAACTTCTCAAACTCCTGGACATACCTTTTACAACAAACAAACATTATATAAAGATTCACTCAACATGATAAATTTAATTTAGTTTATTAATAATGATGGGAACTATGTGTATGAGCTGAGATTACTGCAGTATTTTGGTTGAATTGATTTCTATTTAGAATCAAAATACCTACTTATCAAATGTCACCCATTTTATTGTAGAATTTCTTTAACACGGTGTATATGTGTGTCCTCATTCTGATGGTAATGATGCTGAACATCAACCACAAATCAATTAGAAATGACGTATATATCAAATGCATAGTAAAATAGATCTTTATCACTCATAATTTGTTACAATAAAAATGTCCCCATACTGATGGAAAAAAAAGGTTTTACATGAATATTTGTGTTGTGTGTGTCAACTGGATTTTCAATGTAACGTCAACAATATTTCAGTCATACTGCAATGATGTCTGCAGTGTGGCATGGCAGTTTATAGTGATGTCTGGCACTGGGGCATCATGTTCTGAGAGTGTGATATTTATATGTAACCTGTATGGTTCTAACAGTGTTACTGTTACATCACCATACAGTGTATGGTACATTCAAATGATGTGACTGCCATGTAACCTAAGAGTGCTACTTCCAACAGTGTGCTTGTTATGCAGCCTTCTAATAATGGCTTTATTGGTTTCATGGATTTTAACAGCACTTTCAATACCATTGCTGGCTTTATCATGCAGAGGATAAGCCAAATAGTGCCTTCCAAAAAAAACCATGGCCACTGACCTAAGCATATACTGAATCCATGACGCATGGATTATGACCAATGCTCTATCAACTGACCAATGGAAATAAGTTTTTTATATTTATGACTGTCCTCTGACCTTCATTATACAGTAAAACTCCACCTACAATTAACCGCAGCAAAATGGCTGCAAAATTCAAAGGAACAGAATTTTTCAATTAGACCTCATTACTAAGATAATCCATTTAATTTTAATTTTGTTGTAATAATTAAAACAACATGAAGTAGACATCATTTTTTATACTGGAAATGTCAAAACATACAGAATTATCATCATTACAAATGAGAAAACTACAACAACAAAAAATAATTGCAATATTGTAAATATATTGTGAATAGGTTTTATTTATTATCACACAACTGTTGAGCTTATCTAAAATGATTAGCATTCAATGTGTTTGGAACAAAATATCATTTACTAATCAATTATAATAACTTGTTTGATTCATAGTTGAGTTGTGTTTTCATTTGTATTTTCACACACACACGCACGCACGCACGCACACACGCACGCACACACACACACACACACACACACACAAATACACACACACACACACACACACACACACATGCACACACCCTTCGGCAACATTTTCACTAAAAGCTTACAGATACAGTGAGTGAATCTGTGAATGAAAGTGACGGTAAACAAATTATAACCTATACTAAGTGGTAGCAAAAGCTGTTCAATTTAATGTTTAGAAATATGATATTACGTATAAGAATAAATTATCCCATGAACTGATCTTTGATGATCAAAATATAACTTTTCAATTGAAATTATGTATAATGAAGGTCTAAATTACAAGAACAATCAAACTTCAGGACATCTAATTCACCAAATATTGTTGAACAGAAATGCAATATGAACTTAAATGACATTTACAATAAATGTGACCACTGATAAATGTAGCTTCTACAGTGCTGGTCACTATCATTAAGGTAATGTGCCATTGTACAACTATGGATACATGATTTAAAATCACAATAGAAAAGCTTATGTGTATGAAAAAAGCCTGGAATCTAGATGTGTATTAAAAAATAAGAAAACTGGTTTTAATGATCATTGCAGGTCTTTACAGGACTCTTTTCATGGGCCATAACCCAATATTTTCAAGTGATGAAGATATACACACATTGCATTTTCAAGCATTTGATGAGGCTGTAAATCTGTTTTATTTTCAGACATTAAGAAAAATTGGGTACTTTACCATTTCTATTCTTATCTAAGTAAGAGATATGTTATACACCTTAGTTGATATCACAGATATTTCAGTGCTTTGTCCTTGTGACATCTATTGGATTTCATAGTTGTCTCTGTTAGTATGTAATGAATGCTTGCCACTAGCATGTAAAAAACATGCTTAAAATGATAGAGGCAATGGGCTTAAAAAATAATTTTCAAGTTTGACATCAAAAGTGTGACTATATACCAAGGACAAGCCATTACAGGTCTACGGATGTTTTTGTGAAAACATGGACCAGCACTGGATAAATGATTATTTATGACTCAGTTCCAGTTGTGTGCCCCGTTCTCTCTAACATGTTGGAACAGTGTTCAAATTTAAACAAGTTTATTTTGATTGGATGAGCTGGCTCATGGCTGCATCCAATGAGACTCTCAGAACTGAAGCACTAAAATATCTGATGAACTGCCAAGGTGTAGATAGGGTAACATTTCAGAACCATGACTAGCAAGTTCTGATAAGAAAAATTATAGTCACCATATACTGGTCACAAATAAGTTCTGCTGGGACATATAGAAAAATGGAAATAGCTGTTTAAGTTCAGCCTATTATTTAACACATCCAAGAAAACAATCTTACACAAACGTCTGACATCTTTAAAGAGCACAAAATTCAAAATATCAAAAACTTCTTCCTTAGTAATCTGTAAGGAATAAAATTTGAATGTATGTGTATGAAAAAATGTCACACATCTTTTAAAACACATTAATAAAAAGGTGAGACCTTTAAAAATTATACTGTTTCAGGTATTAAAATCTTCTTGATAAACATCCAGACCCCCTGGTAAAATGTAAAACCAAAAATGGGTGTAAACAACTTGTAATATTTCTGAGCATTATTCATTGCATTGATGTCAGGTTTAAACTTTCAGAAACTGCTTATATGTGATGAGACAAAATATTTACCACTACCACTAGTAATAAGTCATCAGTATTATTTGTACATTAACAGTATGTCCTTTAACCTCCTCAGTCATCAGCATTATTTATGGAGTAACTCAGCTAACAACTTTGTTTGCCCTTGAACCTTCCTTAACAGGAGTGTATAGATGGCACTACACACTGACAGTTAAACATATGCTTGTTGAATATGTCAACTGCCATCCTGTAAGACAAATATTTGGATGGGAACTTCATGAAGAAACTGTATGATGGGGTAAATGGTCAAAACACTCTTAATTTTTCAAAAACACCCATGCAACCAATTGGAATTTATACAAAGCTTTTCAGTAAACACCATAAGCTGCCATGACCATGCGTGTTGTAACAAGATTTTCAAGATGACCATTGCAGCAGGCATACTGAAAGTCTTAATATCACTGTTTATTTCCAAAACAAGAAGACTTTATATAACATTTTCATCTGACCACCCATTCTGTATTTATAACAATATTTTCAAAATGATCTGGTTTGTAGCCATATTGGGCATCATATCATGAAGTTTCTTTTTCCAAAAATCTTCATGTTGATACAACCATCCAATCAGGAGTAGCTATAACAAGGTTTTCAAGATGGCCTCTGTGGTACCCATTTTGGATGTCTGAGTGGCAACAATTGTTTTTCATTTAGGACCAACTAGAGAATGGTGTGTGTGTGTGTGTGTGTGTGTGTGCTGGATATTTGAGTAGCAACATTTTGTTTTCATCTAGGACCAATAAAAACAGCCTTTACACTGATATGGTTACAGCAGTATGGCAGTTTATAGTGATGCCTAGCACTGGGGCATCATATCCCAGTCATGTTGCATCAAGTCCCACCAAGTCACATTATCCTGACACCAGGTCAACCAGTCATAACGCTAAACTCTTCATGCTGAGCACCTACTAACACAGCTGTCAGCACCATTTTTAGAAGTCTTTGGTATGGCTCAGATGGAGTTTAAACCTACAAACTCTCATAGCAGAGGCTGATACTCTAACCACTTAGGCCACTGGAGCAGTCTAGACCATGGGATAAATGTGTGCATTAAGTTCCACAACAATTCTCAAAGTGCTTTAGTTGATGTAGCCATAACAAGGGAACAGACTTATTACACAGAACAATTATGCTCTTCTAGTCTAATCAATATTAGATTGGTTTCATAACAATTTCCATTAACTGAGGGACAGGCTGGTTTTATATCTTGCATGAGCTGAGAAACAAGTATATACTAGTGATGGGAATCGGTCAGAAATTCATAATCGATAATCGGTTCCCCTTAATCAACTGATCATCGATTATAATTGGTTACTAAGAGCAAATATTAATTTTCGTTACACAGTTATATCTTTGATTAAGAATTCAATATGTTTTTAAACGTACAGTAGTAATCTCTTTTAATGACATGTATACTTTAACCTGACAATAATATTACATTGTGTGTTACTTTTGATCTACAACTTTGTTAAATGAACACAACTTTTTACGGCTGATCAATCATATGTAACTGAAATACTACTACAGTTCCCCAAAATTCTTTCGTTCATATGTGATGTGTCTATAATATCATGTATAGAAGGGCATGGTTTTCTTGTTTGTCATTGTTTATAAATACTATAAAAGATGTTGCAATTTAACTGAAACAAATCAACAAAATGTATTTAAATTTATTAACTTGACAGTTTACCAACTTGACCATGTAATAATGAATATTTGTTCCTAATTATGAATCATAAGGTTTTTTTATTTGTAGTTGTGAAGGGATTAATAAATTTCAGGTCAACTTTAGTGGCTGGGAGTTTTACTAACCTTTGTGCTTTGCATACACCTAAAAAGTAGTCTCCCTTTACACAATTGATTATGGAGTTCACAATCGATCATCTTATTGATTTGCTCAACCAACTGATGATCGATTATAATCGATAATCGGAACAACACTAGTATATACACAGCTGTCAATAATAATCCAAGAGCTTTACTTAATCTTGTGTCATAAGAAAAGTTGGTTCTAAATAAGGTCATTCCAATATTGATTGTTGTTAATAAGTCCGTAAATGGGATATTTTATAATTGACATATTTTTTCATTGCAGCGTGACTGTTTGATTCAGGTTCTTCAAGACCAGCAATTTTATTATTAGTCATGCTGAGAGGACCAGTCATTGTATCACTGGATTTTTGTACTTGCATGTAAATATTATCCAATATCACTGACAAAAGAACACCAGGTTTAATTTTTCCATTATTATCAAACACATCTATGCTGATTTTGGTTACTCCATTTATTCTGATGATAACATCATGCAATGAAAGATTACTCGTTTTTTTTCTTTGTTTATCCTGAGATACAACCACTTTGTTTGGATCCATATTTGCAAGATTTAGTAATTTAAATTCAGATAGTTCATCATTAATGATTTTTTTACAATCTCTTGTGATATTCAATCACTTGGTTTTTGTTTCATAAATATCTACCATTATACTAATGAAGTGGTTTGGTTGATTTTGAAACAGCATAAAGTACAGCAATTGCATCATGGCCACATATTGGTGGGACAGTTATCGTCTGTGTCGGTAATGTTGAAAACCAGATTGGTATATTTGCTATGCTGACATACTTGATAAACTCTTTTGGCATGGCTAACCTGTATGAATCTAAACAAACAATTCCATGTGGATCAATCACGTATTAAACCCAATTAGTATATACACTGTTATCAAAATTAATAGTACTGGTTTCAATTTCATTGTGCTGGTTAGGTAATTGATCTCGCATAAAAACACCTCTAAAAGTTTTTTATTTTTAATTTTTTAGCCACATGGAGTAAATCAAAATTTGACATCAGTGAAAAACCATCACATCAATGACTCAATCATCCACCAGCACCTTCAAATAACATTGTTTTATCACTGAGTATAACAGCAATTGCTCTATAATTAGATACAGCTCCAGCATCTCTATTTACATCACCTTGAAAATGAACATCAGTGACAGATTATTTAGATAAATCAAGATGTTCCAGTGAAAAATAATAAATCAGATATAAATTTGTAAAATCTAATTGTGATATTTGTAAACCAGTATCTATATGGTCATCATGTCCCATAAATGTCATTAAATGATGATATGCACGTGCTACATGATTTAATTAAAAATTTAACAATATATCTTTTGATGGTTCTTGATTATGAAATTTCACTATCTCCATGTTTGTCAAATATCATATGATTTTTTTCTTGTAAGTTTCCTTGTTCAGCATTTTGTATCTCAAAATATGTTATGGTGCGGAAACACCTTGCTGTGATGCTATTTGCCATGTAAAAAAACATTATAATAATAATAATAATAATAATAATAATAATAATAATAATAATAATAATAATAATGAGGACTCTGTATAGCGCCTAGTCTTTAGAAGTTCTAAGTGCTTTACAACATCTATAATGATATGACTACAAAAAAAAAAAACAAACACCATAAAATTAGAAAACAAAAAATCCTGAAAATATTTAAGGTAGGAAACATTAGGTCTTTAAATTTATTCTTGCAGTCAAAAAAGGTGTATTTTAAGAGCATTCTTGAAAGGGATCACTGTGTCTTTATGTCTAATTTCAATGGGCAATTCATTCCATGTTGCTGGGCCTTAGTATGCAAAAGAATGTTGTCCTTATGATTTTGTTTTCTTATTGGGAATAATGAGTATACGATTGTCAGAAGAGGAGCATAGGTATCTTGCTGGTGTGTACACATGGGTGAGGCCAGATAGGTATGTTGGACAGGAGTCCGTCAGTGAAACATAGCAGCAAGTACAAATTTCATTTTTTATTCTGGATCAAATGGATTGCCAGTGTAGGGTACAGAGCACCAGGGAGGTGTGCTCTGATCATGGTACTCTAAGGATGATCTGAGCAGCTGTGTTTAGAAGTTTCTGGAGTAGATATTGAGATGAACCAGACAGAATTGAGTTACAGTAGTCTTGAAAGTACTAATGAACACACAAGTGTTTTAGTGGCATCAACTGAAAGATATTTGCGAATGGGGCTGATGTGTCTCATCTTAAGATATGCAACCTTGCATATGTTCATGACATGTTGGTGCAATGTGAGAGTACTGTCAAGAGTAACACCTAGATTTCATACTGACTGTGAATTTAATGTTGGTGTTGCTGATATTTATTGTTTGAGGTAAAGGATGTGAATGAGAAAGTCTTTGTGTTGTCATCAGAAAGGCCTCAGTTTTATCCTCATTCACCTGCAGCTTGTTACATGTCATCCATGATTTCACATCAGATGAATAATGAAGCATTCTTATCTAGGATTCATGTGTTTCATGTAAGAGATGCCAAGGACGTTTCTGTAGCATCTCTTTCATGTTTTAACATATAAATAGAGAGGGATGTATGTAGGAAAGTGACTATTTCTTATATTTTTCTTTAGTGCATAAAATTACGCTTTGCTTAGTTGTGTGATAGATATTATGCCATGTATAATCTAGAAACATTTCCATAAATTTAAACAATGTATTAATGTTTTTTGTTGTGTTTTTATGTATGTAGCATTAGTGATTTTATTAACCTTTTTCTGATTCTGATGTTTTAATCGATAACGTTAGGAAAAAAGGGGAGAAAATATATATGTTGATTTCAATGTCTGTTTTACAAATTGTAATTTTGAATGACAGTTTACAACATATTTATACTATGTGGATAATATATTTCCTTAATTAAAAGATATACAATTATATTTTGCCAGGAATTATAACTGTATGCAAGTATTCATACAATACAAAAACTGCTGTCCGTAATGACGACAGCCACTCTTAATATAATACATATTTTATACACAAAAACTTACTGAAAAAGGAAACAAACTAGATATAAATGAATATTACTGGTTTCAACACATTAGCTTGGGACACCCACATTCAGAGCTTTACATAATGTAGATTTGAAAATAATACAAAAGGATGACAAAGATATAAAATATACAAAATTATTACTGTACACACTCATACATTGTCATGTTGTAAGGATTAAAAAGATTTCAACATGTATATGTTTGACCCTGAGGCTATAATTTTGCACCATCAAGGTCAGCTCGGCAAAAATAGGTGTCAAGCTAGTTAAAAAAATTTACTCACCGTATTTTGGTAAAGCGAGTTACATAATAATTGTGATAAACAGGTAAATAATGGAATTCTATTTTCAGATCAAAGGGGTCATAAATCCACCCTTGACAGACTGTTGGGAGGGGGCAGTGTCTGATAATTATTTGAATCAACATCCACCAGAATTAAGCAAGGCATGGCCAACATTAGAATGGCAAGTTTAAATATATTATCTGGAGAACTAAATTCAGTAGTTGCTAAGACCATCTTGCGTGAATTAAGGGAAGATAAGCTACTCCGAGGTCATTCAAAACTGGCGGGAAATTTGTATATTCTGGGAATTACAACGAGCTTCACTACAGGTCAGTGACTATTTGCTTGATTGTTGTAATATATTATTGCAAAGTAAGTGTACTTTAATTATTGCAGTATGTATACCTTAGTACGTAGAATTACCATGTGTAGGGTTTGATTCATTCGTAGTGTTTGATATCCACGCACATTTTGAGATATAAACAATGTTTATGTAAAGAATTAATATTGTAATTCACTATTTGGTTAATTCGTAGGAACCTCATGTATTTATTCATTTGATATTATAGATTTGCAAATGTTGAATTGAATTATAAACTTTGTATAATGGTTACAGTGTGCAACATTAGTAAATAGGGATTTGAGTATTTGTGTATACTTTGTAGGAGTATCATGTGTAAGGATATATCAGAGCATGGATATGTGTGTATCTGTGCACATTTTGTGGAAGTGCAATGTACAGAAATGTGTCTCATTATATGATATTATTCTGTATAATAAGATTAAGAATATATATATATATATATATATATATATATATATATTTATATATATATATATATTCTGTATATTAATAAGATTAAGAATATATATATATATATATATTCTGTATATTAATAAGATTAAGAATATATATATATATATATATATATATATATATATATATATATATATATATATATATATATATATATATATATATATATATATATATATATATATATATATATATATATATATATATAATGTACACATATCAGGGAGAATGTGTATTTCGATGGGCATGAATGAGTGACCAAAAAAACGGAAAGGGCGTATCTGATGATATTAACGTTTAGTGTGAGTTTACATAGCTAGGGGAATATGATATGCTAATGTCCTTGTGTGTTAATACAGGAAGCTTTTAGAGACCAGAGGGAATTACCCCAGTGCAGTTGGTATGAGTCTCTGGGAGACAAAAGAAAAAGAGAAGGAAGAATGGAGGCAGATGTTGGATGGACAGGAGTGAGTTGGATTACCAGTCCAGAAAGATCATAAAGATGAGTAGGAACACAGAACATGAGGAAAATCTATCATACTAAGTCAGATGATGAAATATGTCATGACTAAGTCAAGTGAAAGACGAGTGATAGGGTTTTAATTGGAATGTTATTTGAGATATGACTGTTTTTGAATTATATTAAATTATTGTTATTTGAATTTCACATTTTGTGTATTCATTAACTTAACTGTCGGCACTGCTGACTGGGTTCTCGGAGCTTTGCATCTCTCTATCACTGCTTCAATTTCTGACAAAAACGAGCAAGGGTGGGTCTTCTGTAATAATTTGAATAACACTGGGAGCACCCCACCCAACCTAACAAAAAGGGAAACCTCTACATACATTATAATGGAATACATCAGAACATTAGATAGTGAGGGGGGAGCAAATAAAAACTACTTTATTTTTGCCTATATATTGCGAATTACGATGTGTTTCTAAACATCTCTCGGTGTTTTGTCTGAAAACAATATGACGACAGCCAGACCTATTTTTAGCAAAAACGTTGGATTCAGTACAAGTGCCATATGTTATTAAACTTTCAAAGTAAAGACTGGAA
Source organism: Unio pictorum (assembly GCA_030141615.1). Lineage (NCBI taxonomy): Eukaryota > Metazoa > Mollusca > Bivalvia > Unionida > Unionidae > Unio > Unio pictorum. The sequence goes on from JARLTB010000067.1 coordinate 2,324,692, forward strand.
ATATGTTGATACTAATTTGTAAATAGAGCTATACTATAATACATTATTATATATTGCCAGCTGACAAGCTATTACCTTACAGTCCAGGAGGGCAACGACGTTTTCATGGTGCAAACAAGAAAGTTCCTGCAAAAAACATAAAATGGACAAATTATTAATTAATATAAATTCATCAAGACTTGAAGGAATTCAACTGTAAAGATATACAAATTTCAACCAAACACAGTTCAGACAAAATGATTTGGAAAAACTGTTACCAACAGAATATTTTGGATTCTATAATAGGCACTAGTACCATAAACCGGGTATACATGTACATAGATATATTACAAGGGGCATTAAAGTCAGTGAATATACCGATTTAATTTAGTGAATAAATTGCCACATTTAATTCAGTGAATACAATATCGCATATAATTCAGTGAATACACTATATAAGTAAAACTTTTTATCAAATGAGAGAGAAAAAGTTATAATAATTACAAAGTGATTTTGATTTTCAGTCACTAAAAACTTCTATTAAACTGTCAGACTCTGCTAAATATTTGACAATGACAATATTTGTTTCCACAGTTGGTTTTCTAAAGAAAAAGTGCATAAAACTATTATCTAATTTGTGAATTAAGACAAAATAATATAAGGTGAGAATACTGTAAGATTTTGAGGGTAGTTATCCTTAATGAGATTTATCACTTGTGCCTTGTAATTGATTACAAATAAAATTCTCTACAATGACAATGTGCAAAAAATAGTTAATCTATAAGTTTACAAATACACGCAGTTGTAATAGAAACACATAAACCACAAGTTCTGACATAAAACGTTACCTTGAGAATTTTTATCTCTTTGTCCAAGAAATTCTGAGATTTAGATACCTTCTTCTTTGTGATGACCTTGACAGCCACTACCGTATCAGGTTTCTGTAAATCAGGAATATAATAATTCAATATGTATTGTTCTTCCTCAAAGCTCTTATTATAAAGAATTGGACCTTTTTATAATTCCTCAAAAATGGATCTTCGGATCATTCCCAATTATGTTAGGAAAAAATCCGTTATGCATTGGACAAACCATGCCATGCATACTTTCCAGGATACATGATTGGTATCCATGCATTGGACAAACCAAGGCTTGCATACTTTTCAGGATACAGGATTGGTATCCATGCACTGGACAAACCATGGCTTGCATACTTTTCAAGTAGAGGATTGGTATCCCAGAGTTTATCCCGACACATTTCCAATACTGTGGGTGTCGGCCGATATTGATGTATAATTTGGGTCATGTTCAACACAATCAGAATGGTCTACAATATGTAAATATGGCATTATTATATGCTGCTAATTTAGAGCTCAAAGACTGCCTCACTTACAACCAAAGTGTATAAATGAAAACTGAGAAATGTATGAATCTTTAGAAGCAACATCATAGCATAAGTAAAAAGGGGTTCTTTAATATTTGGCTTTCATGGGTGATCTGAAAATAATGAATGTTTTAACTTCAGGAAGGAGCTGGGTCTATATTTACACATACTAACAGTCCAAAGAAGTATAAATGTAATTATTTCTATTACAAGTGGTAAAATGTTTTACTTGGGTCGTAAATAGTGTGTGATGTGATGTATGTAATTAGTATTTTTAACGTAACTTTAATAATTTTTCAGTCATATTGCTATGATGTCTGCAATGTGGCAGTTTATAGTGATGTCTAGCACTGCGGCATCATGCCACAGACATGTAACATGATGTCCCACCCAGTTACATTATCCTGACAGCAGGCTGACCAGTCCTAACATTAACCTCTTAATGCTGAGCAAATAGCAAGGCCACTGTTAGTAACATTTTCTTAAGTCTTTGGTATGACTCGCCTAGGGTTCGACCCTGCAACCTATCATTTCCAAGGTAGACACTCTAACCACAAGGCCAGCAGGTGTAAAAGGTGTAATCTACATATTTCATGCCTTATTGACAGCATGTAGGGGGAAAAAAATCATTATACTTAGTATAATTGCCTGGTTGTGCAAACTGGTCAAAATTTTGTCTCAAAGGATTTGAAACAGAATACCTATACAAAATATAATTCAACCAGTCTACATGCAAAACCTTTGCTGACACAAAGGAGAGTGCTTAGTGTTGTTCTACACTCACTGCGACAACCTGGAGAGAGTTATTGATGCCCTTCCAATCCACTCATTATAGTCAGCATTGAGTGATAAGTTTTTGGTGATGGTAGGGCCAATGTACATGAACTGACTTACTACCTCAAGTTTGCAGTTGTTGATGATAATGTTTGGATGGTCCATATTCTGAGGAATCACGTTTGTTTTCTTTAGGCTGATGGTCAGCCAAGTTTAGTAAAGCGGTCAATCAGGTGCTTAAACTCAGCTTCTGTGTGAGTGACTCATCATCAGGGAAGATGCGGAAGATCATGGGGGTTAGGATGCAACCCTGTTTAACTCTTCTGCTGATGAAGGAGTTGGACATTGAGCCATTGTACTGCACTATGCCTTTCATGTCATTGTGGATGGAATGGATCATGCTTAGCAGCTGTGGAGGGCATCAAATCTTTGCCAGGATTGTGAATAGTCCATCTCTTTTGAGAGATTGAATGCCTTGGTGAGGTTTATAAAGGCCAGGAAGAGTGGATTATGTTGTTCTCTGCATTTCTCCTACAGTTGCCTGATGGAGATCATATTGACTGTAGACCTCCCTGTGTGAAACCCACACTGTGACTCTGGACACACTCTGTCAGCAAGCATCTGCAGTCTGTTCAGGATGACATGTGCAAACACTTTATCCAGGATGCTTAGAAGGGATATGCCACTGTAGTTGTTGCTGTTGATCACTACTGTCGCCTTTGATCTTGTACAGGGTTACAATGTTGGCTTCTCTCATGTCCTGAGGCACTGCACCTTAATCACAGCAATGGAAGAGAAGGTCGTGCAGGTACGTGAGCAGCACACTGCAGCCACACTTGATGACTTCTGCTGGGTTGCTATCCTTCCTTGGGTTTTTGCCTAAAAACAGTTTCTCTAAGGCCTTCTTTAGGTCTGTCACAGTAGGTTTGTCGTCCAGTTCAACCATGAGCAGGAGGTTTTCAATGATGTTGAGGGCATCGTTGGTCACATGGTTCTCTAAAGAGTACAGTTTAGAGCAGTACTCCACTTAATGCTCTATCTGTTTCCTCTTATCATGGATGGTATCACCTGAGGCAGACTTCATTGGAGTTCACTTTCTTCTTGGGACCCATGGCTTTCTTTATGCCATTGTACATGCCTCTGATGTTTCCAATGTCTGCTGCTGTCTGGATACTCTGGCAGAGCTGAAGCCAGTATTCATTGGTGCACTGCTGTGCTAACTTCTGCACTTTGCTTCTGTCAGACCTGTAAGCACTTCAGTGCTCTTCTATGGCTGGAGAGAGTGTGGCAGAGTTAGCCTGAAACCAATTATTGTTCTATGACTGTTTTTTACAGAAGATCCATGTGGCTGTGCTGTGCACAGTCTTTCTGATGTGATCCCATGTTTCTTTGGCACTGCCGTTGAGAGAATCTGAACCAAACGACTTGAACAAAACATAAGTGAATTTTTCAGTCTTGTCTGGATATCACGTCTTGCTCACGTCAATGAATGATTTTCTCTCTCGTCTAGTGGGGTGTCTCTTCTTTGGCTGAAGCTTCATTTTGAAGCACACCAGCGAGTGGTCAGTGTCGCAGTTAGTGCTATGAAAGGTACGGGTAAGAAGCACACTCTTTATGGCAGACCGTCTTGTAATGATCAAGTCCAGTTGGTGCCAATGTTTTGACCAGGGATGCCTCATTCATTTTCCCAATGCCAAACTTGCCAAGACAGGAAGGCCAAGAGTCACAGTCAGCATCCACCCTAGAGTTGAAGTTGCCTAGTAATATCAAGTTCTTTTCCTTGTGAATGTTGTCAATGAGCGACTTTGATTCGTGATGCTTAGTGTGGGAGCGTATACACTGTCCAGTAATACACCCCACCTGCGATCAATATCTACAAAACAGTATAAAATTCCCAAACCAAATAAGGAATTATTCAAGAAAAGTTTCCAATACTCTGGAACTTTGCTCTGGAATAGAATTCCAGTTGAGATTAGAAACGCCCACTCTATTTCCATCTTCCAAACCCAATATATCCAGTGGCTTCTGAGATGCTGCTGAATTAAATAAATTCCTTGTATGAAGGCCTCAAGGTAGATTAGTTCTTAGCTAATTGTGTTACCCTCTTTAAATAAAGTCATTATTATTATTATTATTATTATTATTATTATTATTATTATTATTATTATCAGGTTGACAGGCCCGGTTGTGGTGTGAAGGCAGAGGGATAACAGTCTTCCTTGCTGAGAGGGATATATAATCTCAAGCTGATAGTTCCTGATGGCGAATCCAAAACCAAACTCTCTGGCTTCGTCAGTGCTCTTTCCTTGCCAGAAGAACGTGTAGTTCTCTTATTTGAAGGATCCGGAATCTGGTAGCCGTGTCTCCTGTGGTGCGGCGATGTCGATCGAAAGTTCGTCATTGATGACTTTGGTCTTTTGAACATCGCTGATTGCTTGGAGATCATCTGTGAGTCCAGTCAGCACTGTCTGGATATTCCATATATCTAGCCTGATGACTAGAGATTTTCTTGTTTTTCGATTGTTGTTTCTTTGGCGCAATAGTTGCAGTCCACTTTGTCAGGTACTCGCTCGCGTACCATAATCCCTACACACCCTGTAAGGTAGATTAACTGTGGCAAGATGGCACCTAATTGTCTAGGGGCTGCCCAGCTTTATGCGGGCTGTTGTTTTCCGGTGAAACATGTTGGGGAAAACCCACAGAAAGAACCACCAACCCACGAGAAGCTACTGCCAAGCATTCTCGCATACCCACATTGGCCGGTACTCTGCTGCTTTCCGTGTTGTATCGATGCTGTGAGGCGAAGCTGGAGTGTCCTCACCAAGGCTCAAGCCTGGTTCTCCCTCTCCACGCAGCTGATGGATCCAAGACAAAGAACAAGCTGATATGCCACTGCACCAGCAGAATCTCAGGAGATGCCGAGATAACACTGAAAACAATGCCAAATCGCCTTATGGACTCCGTCACTGGATTTACTGTTAGGGTTTATTCCCTTTGCTTTTCCCATGAGAGGGTTTAGTGGCATGACAGCTAAAGTTTGAAGTCAATGTTTACCTTCTCCAAGTTGGGAGAACACACAAGATTAACTAACCCTATCTGCCCGACACGTCTAACTTTGAGGCGCAAAAAAAAAATCGCCTTTCATCATTTCTCCAGTCCGTTTAAACAGGTTCCGCTGGACTTAGTTTAGCCACTGGTGAAGGCGTGTAGATTTGGATTTGGTTGTCAGAGGCTCTATCAGATGCAAGCCAATGGTGGTTTTCCGAGAGAAGTGGGTGCTTATCTCCCACATCCACCTCGGCGATAACAACCATTGGAATCTGTACATCTTACATATGTTGTATTCAGTGTTGAGTTGCATGGGGAAAACCAATCTGTTCATTCATCCAGTTGATAGCCCTTTTCAGCCTGGACAAGACATACATCAGCTAACATAGGGTCACAAATGGGTCAATTATCTCTAAACAAACAATCCAAATCCATGAAAACCAGTTACAAGGTTCACTATAATTATATCACAAAGAAATACTTAACTGAAAATGTCTAAGAAAAGACAAAGTTTTAAAAAAATATGGATAAAAATAGAGGTTGTCATAACTGTTGCATCATCCCATGTAAACTTTAAAATATGACCAAGTACTTTTCTTAACTTGTTTCATGATGTACAGAAATAGAATGCTGTTTTTCATATGAAAAGGTGAAAACCGCTAAATGTCTAATGTAACTACAATGCGTAAGTATGCAAATTATACCCACCCAATGAGTGATCTTGCAATAATGGGTGTGTGAATTACAACAATTTAAACTTGTTTTGTCAAAGGAACAAGAAATCCCATGGCAATCATCATAAACAAGGGCTGTTTTGTCTATGATATGGTCAAATATACTTTTATCTTTCAATAATTAACACATGTGCACTTTCTGGTGACAAATTTACTGAATTTTTTTTTTGGTGACAAGCACAAGGTCGCTGTTAAATGATTATCACTCCAATGGTTAATAGAAATTTGTAATGGCAGCCAGTTTAAAAAATAACAAAATGATACTTGAAATTTTTGGAACGAATCGTGTAATAAGCTATTTCCATGATACAAAACACTAAAAACAATTCAACTTTATTAGCTTTATGCATCTGTTTCCAAACGTTGGAGAAATATATATTTATAAAATGTCGGGCATGTCAGCGCACGTAAGTATACGTCTCCAATACTGAAACAAAACGCATACTGATCATACTGAATTCGACCAATTGACGAAAATAAAATACTGCAATGCTTATCATTTGAAAAGAGGCAACTATGGTCAGAATATATTGTTCAAAATAATATTAATTTTGGACACACTGGATACCACTCACTATGTCGGTCTATCCTGCACACGGCTTTGAACGGATGTAATGTTCATCCATCGGGCTACATAACTGAAATACATTACTTTGGACTATTCTTGTCAGAAATTCAGTCAAAGTAACTGGGGAAAATTACTAGAGAATTTGGACACGAAATATACGCCGGGAATTTCGTGAGAAGCCTGTTCTAGCGGGCAGCAGACGATTTTGTATGTGTGGGACAACATGCAAAATTGGAACTTGAATTAAGATATAGAATCATTTTAAGGTATGCATTTCCATATTTTATATACTGTCTATGTTTGTATGATTCTACAAGATACATATTACATACAAATGTGTGGATTACAGGTTCAAGGAGGTCACGAAGTGGGTCTTGTTGAATCACATTTTCATAAGCATTTTGAGTCGAAATGTGCAATGTTGTTGACACCTTATGAATATCATTTTTCTTAATTATGCAAGGCCTTTTTTCTTGATACAAAAATGAACGTTTGACATCCCGACGCCACCCCCACCCCCAATCCAATGTTTACAAAAATAACGTATCGTTCTGAAGAATTGGCTGACATGGTGGTATATGACAGTAATGCTCAAACTACACTTACATTTCAATTCAAATTACATGTAGACTGAAATGAAGCATTGTCTTACAATCAGATCTATTAACATTTGGAACGTTAGTTATCTAAAACCATTTTTACATCAGTGAAGCTAATAGGCATTAGTACCAGTGTTGCATGTTGTTTTAATGATAAACTACATTTTAAAAAGCATACACTCTTCGAAGCTATTTACCTACTGTGTGCCTGCAATTTATTGTTCGAACTGTAAACTGGCTGTAGAACAAATTTCGACGTTGGCTGTTGCAATATTGGGGGAAAATACTTGCGTCATGTTGTTTCAACTTTTTTTTCTGCGTATTTTTGCTTCATTCATATTGTATCTAACTTTGCCATGGTAATGTCAGCTAAAAATAAATAATGTGATGCAAGACCATCGAAAATTGGTGCTGTTATTTTATCTAAATGTGTACTCGCTGAAAATGGATGTTATAATATTTCTATGTAAACAAAATAATTTACCTTTCTGTTACGGCCTAAAAAAACAGCAGCAAATGCCCCATGACCAACAAAGTCTTTTTTGTTATATTCATAGTCTCCTATAACTTCCATTATTTGTTCGTCAGCTGGCTAATTATGACAATGTCATGGGTTGAAGTTAAAGGAATGGATATTATATTTCCCAATAACTAACGACTGTTCTGCGTCCCAATCAAATATCATTGACGATCATCCTTCCTAATCAGTCATAACTATTATCTGTTACGAAATTTCATAGCAAATATCCTTCAATTTGACTCATTATCATAAATGCCATACGTAACTAGTGCGCAAATTGACCGATTTAACTCCCCTGATCAGATGTTCGAATTGATAATGTTTTGATTATGACCGTATTTCGTGTATGAAACTTTACATAAAATAGTTTCGAATTAATGGGTGTTGAATCCATATAAATAATGTCTTTATTTGCATGTAAAACATTTAAATATGTTGATTTATTATTTTAAAATTTTTATATAAATGGCAAGTAGTTTGGATATTTGCAAATAACATTATTTTCAGTTCACTAAGGTAAGTTACGCGCAAGGGTCAAATTAAACGTAGTGCGTTTTCTCTCGCGATAGCGAACGAGATATTGACTCAAAATTTAAGATGTGTTTGCAAAGTGATAAACCACATGTTGAAACTATCTTTCAAATTTGTTCTAACATTGTCGTATAATATTGAAAAGAGTGACAGACCATAGGTACCACAGCTTCTGAGCAATGCGTACCTAACCCTTTACCTTCAAACCTTGGTATTCATTGATAATTTGATTGGCATATGTAGAATTATTGGGTATGCAGAGAACTCGCCCAATGGAGAACTCGCCCCATCGTATCGGGAGAAGTCGCCCCAAATCCCAGATAACCTTTTTATAGCAGAATTAAAACTTTTAACGTGATTCATATTTAGATTTTTATTTAAACTCGATCACAAAAAAAAAAACAATATTATAGTAATATTTCTAAGACGAAATTCAGTTTGTATATAATATAATGAATGACGACAGTATAGTGTTGGTATTGAAGTGCTTGTTATGTGCTATGTTTGCAAATAGACTCTTCGATGATTTATCGGTAACTTGTAATGAATGACGACAGTTTAGTGATTAAAAAGGATGATTAGTCAAACACATATTATTATGAATCAAGATTATTTTAAAAAAGTTGAACGTCAATTAAATGATGAAAACTACTACAAACATATTGGCGAAGATCCGTCAATGGAAATTAAATTTTAAAAAATCAACATGTATTAATGAGATGTGTAATGTTTAGGTTTTATAATGAGAGAGGAAAAACGCTGCTTCTACAAACACTTCTTTATTCCATAACATACAGAGTATATCTGATCGTCTGACCTACATCTAACACCCTATCTGTCGTCAGCCTTGTCTCTAATTCCTAACATACTGATTCAGCAGTGGGAAAGTCTACAGTACCGTATAGCACTGCTTCTAGAACACTACATCCCTCCTTTTCTTTCAGATTTAAAATTTGTTCTTAAATTGAAAATCAGTTCACCATATTTCGAACTAGTCATAATGGTAATAATAATGTATGTCTTAACAACCGAAATTCATATAATAGAAATTCATGAGTGCAATAAAACTTGCGTCGTGATTTTTTTCTTCTTGTTGATAATGTACAAATGGTAAACTTAGAACTGGGTAAAGTAGGTTTTCAGTTCTCGCAGCATAGTCCTAATAATGGTCTGAGTTCTGAGTTATCTACTTCTACAGAACAGTTTACAGGTATAACAAATTACATGGTAAAGCTTCTAAAAGTTTTATATTATTTTTTTCCACACATAATCCTTTAGATAGTCTGGTGGTTTTCTGATTCGGGATGATCTCCTTAACGCTAGGTCAGATGATGAATATGTGTCACATTTATCTCCATCTTTCTCTAGATTTATTGTATCATATGTCTGGTCGTCAGATGGTGGAATATGTGGTGAATTCTTTACTGTCTTGAAGAATGACGAGTTTCTAGTTATTTGACGGTCTTCTCTTCTCGCTGTTATCATTGATCCCTTTTTGTTAATAACTTCATATGGTTTGGGGTCGAATGGAGTTGACAACTTGTCTCGCGTTTCTTGTTTTACTAGAACACTGTCTCCAACTTTGAAATTTGATTTCTTAGCTTTCCTAGTTTGATCTGCATAACTCTTCATCTTTTCCTTTTTCTCCTTATCGGTTTTCCTTGTTTTGTTGTCATCTGGTTTTATTTGTATACTTGGGAGTTTAGTTCTCATTTTTCGTCCAAATATAATTTCTGCTGGAGATTTTGTTGTTGTTGCATGAGGTGTGGCTCTGTAATTGCGTAAAAAGTTGTATATTTCTTGTTTCCAGCTTTTGTATCTGCATTAGCTGCTTTGATTATTTTTCCAATTGTCCTCATAAACCTTTCTGCTTCGCCATTAGCTTGAGGCCATAAAGGTGTGATTTTCCTATGCTTGAAACCCATGTATTCTGCAAACTTTGTAAATTCGTATCCATTGAATGGCGGTCCATTATCTGTCTTTACAACTTCTGGTATTCCGAACATTGAAAATATTTTGTCAAGTTGCGGAATGACTGTTTTTGCAGACGTTGAGTTAATAATTTCAACTACTGGATATCTTGAGTAGTCATCAACAAGTACCATTAAGTAGACTCCGGATGGAAAAGGGCCACTGAAGTCCATGCTAATATGACTCCAAGGGTTGTCTGGTAGAACTGTCATTTTTAGCGGCTCTGTCGTTTGTTTTGGCGTTGATGCAAGGCATGGTATACAACTTTGACAGAATTCCTCTACTTGTTTGTCAATACCTGGAAACCATACTTTCTCACGAAGAAGTTGTTTTGTCTTGACTATGCCCTGATGTCCTTCATGTGCTAGCTCTATCACTCTGTTTTGCAGCCCTTTTGGTATTACTAGTTTCTTGTCACACAGTAGTACAAAACCGTTTGTAACTGGAACGATCGTGAGCTCATGTCTGAGTCTTGAAAATGTTTCCAAGGTTTTGTTTCGTTTGTAAGACTGTTTCCAATTTCCAGATTTTATTAATTTGAAAACTTGTTGAAGGTCCTGGTCCGCTAAAGTAGCTGTCCGAATTTCTTCAATGGTCATGGCTTTGGGTATGGCATTGACGAATATGAATTGAATATAAGCTTCTGCAACTTCAGAATGTTTACAGCATTCAGTTCCAGCCTTGGGATGTCGTGAAATATAATCTGCTGCATTTGTTTTACCTGGCTTGTAAACTACTTTGAAATTGTATGCTTGTAATCTCAATCTCCATCTCTCGATTCTTGCAGGGGGTCGTGATTTTGGATTGTTGAAAATGACTTCCAAGGGCTTGTGGTCACTAATTAGTTTAAACGTATGACCGAACAGATACAGATGGAAGTGCTCACAACTCCAGACTATTGCTAGTGCTTCACGTTCCGTCTGTGAATATCGTTTTTCCACATCTGAAAGTGCTCTACTGGCGTAAGCAATAACCTTTCCATTCTGGGTTAATAACGCGCCTAGACCCACAGGACTTGCATCTACAATTAAGTGTGTTTCCTTATTAGGGTCGAAATATGCTATTATAGTGCTACTAGCTAGGTCTTGTTTGAGTTTATCAAACGCTTTTTCGTGTTTTTCAGTCCATTCCCATGGTTGATTTTGCTTGGTTAAAGCTCGAAGAGGCTCATTAATTGTTGCATAATTTGGGATGAATCGCCCTACATAGTTTGTCATGCCTAGAAAACTGCGTACTTCTGATGTGTTTAATGGAGTACTTGCACTTTTGATTGCTTCCACTTTCTTTGGATCTGGAGAAATTCAGTCTTTGCTGAAAATGTATCCAAAAAACTCAATTTTGTCTTTGTTGAACTCGCATTTGTGTTTATTTAGTGTCAAACCCTTTTGCTGTATGCGAGTGAATGTAGCTTCTAGATTTTCGTCATGTTCTTCCTGCGTGCGACCAAATACTAAAATGTCATCACTAATATTCCTGGTGCCTTTTAGTCCTTCCAGTGTTGTACAGAGTGTATTTTGAAATATTTCCGCTGCAGATGATATTCCGAAAATGAGACGTTTATATCTTCGTAGTCCAATATGAGTTGAGAATGTTGTAATATTTCTTGATTTTTCATCCAATTCTAGTTGATGGTAACCTGAATTTAGGTCAAGCTTGGAGAATATAGTTGCACCATTGAGATCTGCTATAAGGTCGTCTATTGTTGGTGTGATGTGTCTCTGGCGAAGTACTGCTTCATTGGGCAAACGCATATCAACACAGATTCTAATTTCGTCAGGGTTTTTGGGTTTGGGAGCAACCACAATTGGAGATACCCATGGAGTTGGTCCGTCCACCTTTTCGATAATGTCTAATTCTTCAAGTCTTGCCAACTCTTTTTCAACTTTCTTCCTAATGTGGAATGGAATACGTCGATGGGGTTGAGTTACAGGGATTACAGTATCATCAGTGTGAAGGTGTATCTTCACGTCTTTTAGTTTACCAATTCCTTTGAAGATATCTGGGTACTTTCTACACAATTCTTCAGACTTGCTCTTCACTGTAGCACAGATTCTTGGAATTATTTGCAACTGTATGCTTGTTTCATAACTCAATAGGTTTCCAAAACTTCCTTTGGTTACATAGAATGGAGCTGTAGTTATCCTATATTTTGTCTCAATGTTGGCTTGAAATTTGCCAACTATATTTAGTTTCGTTTCGGATCCATAGGCAAATACGTTTGTGTCTGTTTTCTGCAGTTTAGGTTTAGATTTCAGCTTTGCAAATGTATGTTCGTCCATGACATTAATGCTTGATCCTGTGTCAATCAGTACCTCTATTTTTGTTCCATCTACTTCTACTATTGTGTGAGGTTGTTTTGGTTTTAGCGAATTGACCTTATCTCGAGTTCGCAGGCCAAAAGTGTATTCTTCATCTGAGTTCTCAGACGTAGTACTTCTATCTTGCTGGCTTTCTACTTGATTAACTTTGCTTTCTGCCCTGAGTCTTGATCTACATACTTTAGCAAAATGGTTTCTCTTCTTGCAAAAATTGCATTGTCTCCCTTTTGCAGGACACTGTCTATCTTTGTGTGGATATTCACCACCACAATTTCTGCATGTTTGGCTTTTGAATTGTTGTTTGTTGGTGCCTTTTGCTGTCTCCATGAAATGCCTCTTGTTTCTACGATGACTCGGTGTCCTTCGTTTCGTTATGGCATTGGCATTCTCTCTTTCGGATTTTTCTATTTCTGTTGCTTGTCTGTCCGAGAGTTCCATGGCACGGGCAAGTGTAAGAAGATGTGTTAGGTCCATCTCTTCACGAAGTGCACGACGTCTAAGACGTGTTGACAAACATCCTTGAATTATTTGTGATTTTATTTCTTTGTCGACATCATTGAAATCACACGTTGCTGAAAGCTGCCTTAGCTTGGTGTGGAAATCATCAATCGATTGTCCATTTTGTTGTTTTTCTTGCCGAAATTTGTAGATTTCAAATTCGTTGTTTCTCTTTGGTGCGAAATAGTTTGTCAACTTTTCTACGGCGGTTGGATAATCTTCTCCTGTCTCTTGGAGGGTTTCAAAAATGTCGTTTACTTCCTCTCCTGCATAGTGCAAAAGTAATGCACGTCGACGTTTTGTGTCTCTAATGTCCATTCCAATCAGAAGGTTATCAAGTCGTTTCACCCACTTCTTCCATCGAACATCAGGTGCGTTTTCATGGACATACTTTCTCTCTTAACATGCGTACACTTCAATTCTACATGTTTCCCAAAACTCATAATGATACAACAACTTTCATTAAAAAGTTGAAGTCTATTCCACAGCTAGGGTTTCAATCCTGGTATTATTAGATGTAACATCACTATATACCAACTTTCCGCATGCAGTTGATATTGAAGTGTGTACAAATTTTCTTGATTACAATCCTAATAATAGCCCACTATCTCGTGAAGATATTTGTATAATATTAAAACTTATCTTGGAAAATAATTATTTTCAATTTAATAATACGAAATACATATACATAATGGGTACAGCAATGTGTATTAACATGGCTCCTTCATACGCTTTCCTTTCATGGGTAAATTTGAAAAGGACTTTCTTCAAAACGAAAAGTTTAATCCATCTCTTTGGTTCAGATTTTTCGATGACATGTTTATATCTGGAAGCAGTCAACCGAAGAACTGTACAATTTTATTGATCGCCTAAATTATTTTCACCCGACAATTAAATTTACTAATAATGCATCTAGTACGCATGTTTCATTTTCAGATGTAAATGTGATATAAAATATTGATAACACTATCTCTGCAAATATTCATGTCAAGGAAACTAATATCCGCCAATATGTGGAATAATCTTCATGTCACCCCATGTCATGTAAAAACGGTATACCACATAGCCAGTCGAAAAGATACTGACGTATTATTTCAGATGATTGTCAGTTACAAAATGCGTTGAATAAATTCCAAACATATTTACAACACAGAAATTATCCTACACATATAGTTAATTATGCGCTGAACAAAACCCGTAATATTACTCAACATTGGGCTTTAAACAACGAGGTACCTTTAATGAGGTATTGGTATAATTAGATGTAATTCCTTTCACAATACAATCGAATCCTTCATTATCTAATCTACGTCGTATAATTAATAAATTTTAGTCTCCTAAATTTATAAAATAAATTTATCAATTTACCAGAGTAAAAATACTTTACAAAAATAAATCAATTATCGCTTAAAGAAGACCCAATAATTTGCAAGATATTTTTTATTAGTACTAAATAGACAGAAAAGAACAAGAAAACGTATATGTGGTCTTTAGTACATATAACATAATATAACTTTAGCGGCTTATCCTGGTTGTACTTGATGTTTTTGTTTTATACTGAGAATTGAAATATGGCGGCATGACACCTTTCATCATGCTAACTCGGCCGACTATCATCAAGTTTTCCGTAGTGTGGTATATCTTTGTCACGCATGTATCGGTAACGTACATATTATTAAGCATTATTTATGCTAAAATTAGTCGAAATATATTGCTTGATAGATTTATCAAGATATAATTTTCAGACATATATGAAACATGATTACATTTCTGAAGGGTTTATTAAATCCAATGATTTTGATTTCATATTATTAGGACCAAATAACGTAAGTTACCCATATTAAAAATAATATGCATCAACAATAACCATTTATTTTGTCATATTATTTATAACAAAACGTACAAGTCAATTTTGAGCGCCTTTTATACTCACAAACCCCTTGTTTTCCAAAAAAAAAAAAAATAACACCGCCGTGCATAAAAAGTGTTACCTATGAATCATGACCTTCTTGGAATGATAGGCATATATTGTTAAAGCAAAAATGTATGCATTATGGAAAAAAAACCGTACATAATG
Organism: Unio pictorum; assembly: GCA_030141615.1. Taxonomy (NCBI): domain Eukaryota; kingdom Metazoa; phylum Mollusca; class Bivalvia; order Unionida; family Unionidae; genus Unio; species Unio pictorum. The sequence continues at coordinate 2,339,693 of JARLTB010000067.1, forward strand.
AGTTAACGAGTCAGCGACATTGATTTGTGCCTCATTAGTGAATTTGGGTTTAGTACGCGTGATCATGATGTTATTATATATTAATAAATAACGTAATCTTGTTTTTTTACACCGCAAACTATTTTTTAAATTTCTCTTTTAACTTGAAATAGTTTGTTATTATTAAGAAATAATAAAATTACGAACACTGACAAAAAAGAAGAAATAAACTAAATGATGTAGTACGACTGATCTTTCAGAAATGGTCCGAATTCTGCGCATTAGCCATGACGATTAACTCGATAGCGACCGCATTTCTTGAGTAGTCATCAATAATGTGTTGTGTTGTTTTTTGTTTTTTTTATTGAGTTCAAGTATCATTTATTGATGGTTAGCAAATCTCAATGAAAAATCTGATTAAATTGTTCATTTAGTGAGATAATAATATAACACTTTGGCTTATTGACGGTCAGCGCCAATTCAGTCGATTTGGGTTATAAAAGTCAATGTCATAACGTCATCTCAGGATGACTTAGGTTATTATATTGGAACCATTTTATATCTAAAACTGCAGACATCCCATCAGGCTTACATCCTCTCTTATTTTTCCAAATAAAACGCATCTAATGATTTGAAGAGCAGAGCGAAAGGGACACGTAACACTTATTTTTTGTTAAGTACAGAAGCAGAGTTGATCAAATGGAAAATTGCAAATTTTATAGATTCAATAAGTTACTAAGTTGAAGTTAAACAACAATAAATAAATCTTTGACAACCATGTGGGGAAATCTCAGAATTATATTATCCTTTGGGCGACTTCTCCAGGCAAAGTGGGGCGACTTCTCCTGACACCTGGGATGAGTTCTCCCAGGGCGAGTTCTCCATGGGCGAGTTCTCCCAGGGCGAGTTCTCCATGGGGCGAGTTCTCCGCTATTCGAATTATTGAGTTTTTTTTTGCAAGATTGTTCTCGAAGTCAGCTCTCTCAACTACATTCAATTTTAACCGATTTATTGGAATGCTGCATCGTTCTGTTTTTAATTAGTAAATTTTTATTACTTATTTCTATCTTTATTTATCAATAAACTGTTCATAACAGAAAAGCATCTTGTGTGGTAGCTGCAATATTTCTTTTATAGGCGCAATTTGATTTCCCCAATGTTTGTACTTGTATTTTAAAGTCTAAATGTTAGCTGTTTCAGTTTTAAAACACACACACACACACACACACATATATATATATACATATATATATATATATATATATATATATATATATATATATATATATATATATATATATATATGTATATATATATATATATATATATATATATATATATATGTATATATATATATATATATATATATTTAATGCATGATGTTTTAAAACTATAATCATGTGTTCACAATCGTTTTACATCGTAATAGGATTTTCTTGTTATAAAAAAATAGCATATCTTGTATATGCTTCATTTTTTAAAGGATAAACTGGAGTAGAGCCAAATATTACCTAAATATACTTTTTCTTAAAAAAAAAGCAAACAAAAATAGACTAGATTTTTTCAGTATATCAAAATTCATTAAAAATAAACTGCTGGTTGCATTTGCATTCAATATCTGGTCTGTATGCTGACATTTATCAGTTTCATAAGCATATATGAAAAAAATTGCACTTTAAAATGACAGTGTTTCCCATTTGTGTGTGGTCAGACCTGACAGCTGATACACTTTGACAGTAAAGTTTACTAAAATGACTTAAGTTACAGACTTAATAGTAAGGATAATAAAATACAAGTTTCCACAACGACTACTGGATTCTGGATCATGTCTGCTTTAATCTTCAATTTAGTACAACTGCAAAATTTCTGCATTATCAAGCCTTTGCTTTCACGTCGCAAAAGAAATGTCCATCAATTAAATGCGATGAAAGGCATATGTGACAAATGACCTTGACAAAAATCAAATGAAAGTAATGGAAAGGAATATTATGATGTTTAGACTATTTATGGGGGGAAAAAATCACAAGGTAACAATTATTATGTTTAGACTATTTATGGGGGGAAAAAATCACAAGGTAACAATTATTATGTTTAGACTATTTATGGGGGGAAAAAATCACAAGGTAACAATTATTATGTTTAGACTTCCCACATCTAGGGGTATTTTAATTACTAAATTCTGTCATTGTAAATATCAGCACAGCTAAAATGATAAAGTAATCAACATATTCTCACTCAGTAGGTTGTTGAAGTTGGACTGGCAAATCTTTGAATTTGCCGCCCAGATATTTGCATGCATAAGGAGGACTCCTGCATGGGTGATTTTCTGCATCCCAGATCAAATATTTGCATCCTATCATGCATAATTAAACGTTTCCGAGACCTCTATGACATAAAAGGTGAATTAAACATTTGGTATTTTTTATCTATACAAATTGTTCCTTATATCAATAAATAGTTGTATTTTGGGCTTAACCTTTTCCAAAATCAAGATCATTTTCTACCTGAGCTGAATTGTTTATTTTGGTTTTGTAAACATGTTTATCTCAATCTGAGTCCCAAACATTGGAAATTCCCTATCTTGTAAACATTTGGAACTTTCCTTGTAATTTTCAATTACATAATTTTATTTTAGAAAACTGCTCCGAGCCAAAGACTTAAAGTAAATGGAACTAGCGGCTGTCTTGCATGACAGTTGGGGGCTTCCGAATCATCTAAAGCACTCACCATTATGGATCACTGCCATCTCACCTCTGTCTGCATGGGTTTGAGTCTTGGGCTTGGCCAATGTGTGTACGTTTCTCTGGTTCTTCCTCCACCATTAATAATGGTTGTTGTGTATAGCCTATCTTGTTCTGAAAAATTGTGTCGAACCCTATAACAAGAAGGCTTGGCACTCACTATTATGAGGTTGGTGTTAGGACTGGTTGGCCTGGTGTGAGGATAATACTGGGCAGTGCAGGATTCTACATGTCTGCATCATGATACCAGTCCTAGATATCACTATAAACTGCCACACTTCAGACATTGTAGTGACCTTGTTTATCTATTAATTAATCATTCATGTTTTAAGATCTGAGCAGAACCAATAATATTATTGTTGTGTACAATATTTCATTTGGTCTTGAATTTATATAATTATTCAAATTTTAATTCAACAGAAGACTTCTTGTGCATTGTAATATTATTATTGCTAGATAAAATTATGTTGGTATTAATATTAATATTTCAACAAAGAATGTACAGTAATTGTGTGTTCAAGTCCCTTCCCTAAAAACTACGAGAAAAATCAGAATTTATTTTTGACCAATGCGATTGTTCATGTATGTAAGAATACATGTGTCTGCAAACATGTATGTATGCTTGTCCATATGTCTGTTTATTCCTTGAGTAAATACAGCTTTTTACAAGTTGAAATAAATGTAAATTATTATTTTTTGCTCTGCCTCAAACTCTTAATAAATAATTTCTAGCTGTATACATTATCTTCCTGCATACATTACTCTAGCCATTCAGGACTGATACAAACTGTTCTGTTAGCAATAAATAGGTCTACCCAACCACTCGACAAATTCATCCGATTCTGTTAAACTTTCACCAGTTTTTCAACCCATCATGGCATTTTATAGCAATCTTCTGCGTCACTTCATCAGCATGGACACAAAGGTTTTAAAGGTTTCGTGGTTTGGTTGGTAGAAAGACAATAAGCTTACTCAGTATTTGACAACTGTGATGTTGTTGAAAGAATTATCTATCTCTCCTTCTGTAACTATCACTCAAGTGGACTAATTACTTCAGTTTAAAGTCAATAAAACTGGTAATTAAAACTGATTATTTTTTATTCTTCTATGTGCCTACCTCAGATTTAAGGCTTTATACCTAAAATGAAATGGATATGATTGGATCATAAATTATTATCATTTGTACTTCAAATAACTTTTTTTTTTTTTTTTAATGGAGAATTTTAATTCCACAACTCAAAATCGATCATTATTTGGAAAATGTACCTCCTCAAGCACAGAGGTTTTGGAGCTAATTAGATTAAGTTTCTTTCAACAATACTGCAAAAATTCTTAATGAATATAAATTGACTAAGAACTGATTTAACGCTAGAAAAGTAATACCTCTATAAATATACTGATAGTCATATATACAAAATAATAATCTTAGTTTACTAAATGGAATATTACTGACTATTCAATTGTTTCTAGAAATTCGAAAATATAATTTCTGAATACATGAACTAAACGGACATTTGACAGTTGGGCATGCCTTGTTAACTTTGTTTCTGTCACAAATCTAAGCAAATTGTATTTATTGATAACAATAAATTATCACGAAATCTGAGATGGCAAGAAAAAAAGGAAATTTTTTAACAAATACTGATAACAGTAAACTAGAAGAGATTAATGATGCCAGATGCACTTAATCATATATAATCTATACATTAGAATGTTATCATCATTTAATCATATATAATCTATAAATTAGAATGTTATCATCATCTAATCATATATAATCCATAAATTAGAATGTTATAATCATCAAATCATATATAATCCATAAATCAGAATGTTATAATCATCTAATCATATATAATCCATAAATTAGAATGTTATAATCATCTAATCATATATAATCCATAAATTAGAATGTTATCATTTAATCATATATAATCCATAAATTAGAATGTTATCATCATCTAATCATATATAATTCATAAATTAGAATGTTATCATAGTTTAATCATATATAATCTATATATTAGAATGTTATAATCATTTAATCATATATAATCCATAAATTAGAATGTTATAATCATCTAATCATATATAATCCATAAATTAGAATGTTATCATCATTTAATCATATATAATCCATAAATTAGAATGTTATCATCATCTGATCATATATAATCCATAAATTAGAATGTTATCATCATTTAATGACAATGCTTTAAAATATTTTGTAATAAATGATTTGAAATCCTATTTGTAATAATGATTGTTTAATATTAATAACAAAGTTTGGAACTAAAAGCCAAAGAGCACTCAGAAAATATCGGTATGCATCATTAACCAAACAAATGAATTTGGAAAATTTTACAGAATCTGATCTTGATTGCTATTAATACAGTATAACAAACTTTAAATTGTGCCAGATTATAATCAATCACTTGAAATTGTGCCACATTCACATAAACTGATTTAAATTGTGCCAGGTTTGAATAAAGTGCTTGAAATTGTGCCAGATTAATCATCAAGTACTTGAAATTGGGTCAATTATCATGAAGTGCTTGAAATTGTGCCAGATTATCACCAAGTATGTGTAATTGTGCCATTTATCATAACATGCTTGAAATTGTGCCAATTATCATAAAGTACTTGAAATTGTGCCAATTACTTAAAATTGTGCCAGATTATGATAATTGTGCTAAAAAATATCATAAAGTACTTGAAATTGTGCCAATTATCATACAGTACTTGAAATTGATCCCGAGTATCATCAGGTAATTGTAACTGCCAGATTTAAAAAAAAAATTTAAATAACAAAAACTCTAATATTGATTTTTTTATTTTATTTTTCTGAAAACTTTTCCTGACAAACGTATCTAATGACAAAAAAGTCAAATATTGTACTACGATATATGTATATTGAAATGCTATGAATATTAAAATGGAATAAAATGTTACCATTCTGCCTGTAACCTACCAATATAACTAGCAATATAAGTGACTAAATACAGAAAATTCAATCCACTTTTTGAGGTCAGTTCTAGGTAAAACAACTAAAAATGTTTCAGTAAATGCTGAGAATTTGTCTTAAAATCTTGCTGTATTTGAAACACTCACTTAAACAATTTACATCAGGTAACAAAAAAATTGCACATCATGCTATGTGAACACTTGGAGGACTAATCATCCTTTCTACATCTAAATGAACACTAAAGAGGACTTGTGTCCTTCCCACAACCACATGAAATGACAATGAATTTCTACAAAAAGGACTACATTAGAGTTTACACAGGTCTTCCAAATCTCACAGGTGCTTTCAAAATGATAACATTTCAATACAAACACTTCATATTTACATCACTGCACTTTGAAAGTTTCATGGATTGAAATTAATGTCATTATTCTATTATGAAGTACATATATTTTCAATATATAGTTTTCCTAAATCAATTTTCCTAATTATGACTAAAATATGAATGTACCATTTTGTATGTCTTGATATAAATGCCAGACATGCTTATCATTTACATGGCACACCTGTAAGCCATATTACGTGTGATGCACATCAAACTGTTCAAAGTCAAAGCCAAGAAATTATTTTCTTAAAAAAAATTATTTCTCATTTAAGGTAAAACTGAGTTTACAAAGAGAATACAAAAAGGAAAACCTGTACATGTGGTCTTTGAAATTTAAATTTTGGTTTTGGTCAGTAATTTCAAATATGGGTTATGGACAGTAATTGTAAGTTATTCATGTTTACATGTACAACAATCTGCCTGCAAACAGCATAAAGTGAGAAATGTTACACAGGATCTACTTGTTCACTTGTTACAGTACATACAAGCAAAAGAGTGGAACTTGACCTGAGTATTTACTGTGTGCTGGTAAATCAGGGTCTACATATTAACTTGTTAATCATATATGCAACAGAGTGCACCTTGATCTGCTTGGCTCACCGATATTAAAAATCAGGGTCTGCATATTAAATTGTTGAGCATACAAGCAATAAAGAAGCCCTTGTTCTGCTGGGCTTGCTGTGTGATTATAAATCAGGATCTTCTTGTTCATTTATTGCAGAGTATACATCCAACAGAGTGGACCTTGATCTGCTTGGCTTACTGAGATTGAAAATCAGGGACTACATAGCGAGTGGACCTTGATCTGCAGATTCATTTCATCATAGCAAATATGGGTCTCCTTGTTCAATTGTCATGGCACAATACAAGCAACACACAGTAGCCCTTGATTTACTAATTCATTAGTGATGGCAGATCTGATTTTACTTGTTCACTTAAATACAAAGTACAAGTAACATATTAAGCCCTTGATCTGCATGCTTAATGTGTGATGGTTTGGATCTACCTCTGTTCATTTGAAAAGGTACAATAAATCCAGCGTTGAATTGCTTGCCACTGTATAGTCAGATACTGGATATGTTACAAATATAGATAAATACAGCACATCTGAAGATCTTGCGCATGTAAACACAGGTAAATACAACATGTCTAAGGTATACAGGTAAATACAGGTAAACATGTAAACACTGCATGTCTAAGGATGTATACAAATAAATATAGGTAAAAAATGTAAATACTGCTTCTCTTATGATAATGTAGGTAAATACAATTAAACACAGCACAGAAAAAAATGGCAGTAGGAAAAATTTGTGTATAATTTGATTTCAATTCTTTACCAAGTAAATTTATGAGACAGGTAAATCAGGGAATGTGCCTTTATTGGTTTCAAGATTTATTTTGCACTGGTAGCTTTTAAAAATGGCTTCTTGAGAAATGGCTCAAGATACATATAAAAACTAAAATTTATAAACATATGATAATAAATTTGACCAAGTCCAGTATTGGGACAAGTCTTATATCAGGACATGTCTAGTATCAGGACAAGTTCTATATCAGAACAAGTCCAGTATCAGGACAATTTTTGTATCACTACAAGTCCTATATCAGAACATGTCCAGTACATTACATTTTCAGTATTAGTACTGAATTTCAACCAGCCCTCATGCTGGCAAATACACACTCTTGGAATGGTATGTTAATTTTGAAGAAGAAGGGAGAAACTGAGTTGTCACAAATATAAAACAGTCACTTGGAAAGTTAATATAATAATTCTGATTTTAAGGACTACTCCAGTAGAATATCAGTGGACAGGGAAGGCATTATCATTTTCTGAATACCCCCCCCCCCTTGCATATTATATTTTTAAAAAATTGTGTGATTTTCATTTAGATCTCTCAATAATGTGTGTACCCAGGAAAATATTTATTTAAGACACTGCCTTCCTTGGGTATAATGCATGTTTAAACTGATGAACTCAAAAACAGTTTCCCTTTACCCTCATTTTCACTTCAGAGACCCCCAAATTTTTAATTTGACCCCCGTTTTGATACCAAAGTTTATTTTTAACTCAGTCTGACCCCCAGCTGTGACACCAAGGTGATTTTTGACTCTCATTCTTGCACCCCAAGGGGACACACTGTCAAAATATTTTCAGGTTGTTTTTTTTAACTCAGTCTGACCCCCAGCTGTGACACCAAGGTGATTTTTTGACTCTCATTCTTGCACCCCAAGGGGACACACTGTCAAAATATTTTCAGGAAGTAAAAAAAGAAATTTTTAAATTTTTCATCTATATGCATACTTCATTTATAAACAAACCGTGACAAAAAGTACTATCAATGAATATCACAAATCTGAATGTTAAGATAACTAAAAGACAACTAGCATTCTGAAAATGCTAGAATTCAACAGTGGAAACCAAACTTAATGCAGAATCAGTCTCAAGCCACATACCATATATGGCTGAAATCTAAAAATTGTTTTGAATTTATCCAGCACAGACCAAAGTAGGAGAAAAAAACAATTTGGGGCTTGTGTATAACTATTCTAAATTAATCTTAACCCAAATAATGCAAATGTGAGTCTGTCAAGACTATGTGTATATCAAACTTCATGGTTTAATAATTCTTGAGCTTTGTTTTTTTACAAGCAACATTCGATGTGAGGATATAAATTTAACTGTATAAGAACACAACTCGATTCAAAATGAAGTGGACAAAAGGAAACTCATAAAAGGCACATTCAGGTTTAAGTGAACAGTAAACAAACTGCATCATACTATATTTAATGGTTTCTGAACTATGCAGTTATAAGGATCTGTTGTAGTGGAGAAGTTATACTGATAGAAAAAGGGAAACAACTCCATCAAAAGATTAAACCGCTAAAATACAAAATCTACATGCAAAAGGATATTCACCTAGCTAATGGCAGTCAATCATATGTAAAGGTTGCTGGATTTTGCTTCGTTAAAAGAAGTGTAAATGGATGGAAAATTCAACTTGTGGACAGAACAATTGACATGAAAGGTAATTACTTCCACATAACATTGCATGACCATAATCACAAACATTTGTCAAAAAATTAGAACTTGTGAAAATAACAAAATTCTGAAAGACTGAAAATTAAAATATATATGAATCCTTCAAACATAATATATACATATCCAAACTTAGTACTCAAAGTAACTCAATTCTCTTAATTACTCTAAAAGAAACATTAATTAACCACTGAACAAATTTAAACAATGTTACTACTTCTCAACAATTGCACTTGATCTCAATATCACCAGTTAAATAAAGCATTCAAAGGGCATTGATGCCGAAATCATTCTACCTAGCTCCTACACAAACAAATGGATACAATAAATTTATATTGCATCAAGGCTAACAATAGTAGATGAAAATATAAATACATCAAGGTACATATGTGAAGAACTGCTGAAAATGTAAATTGGAGATGATATTCCAGTTTTCATACTACCCTGAAAATGGTCAAAAAGTAATTAAAATCCTTTTACAGCTAAACATTTTCAGTGTTTTGTATGGAAACTGCAAGTATGCTGGTTAACAAAAAACAGAAAATGATGCATATCTGAACAAATTATTTCCTGAGATAGTGTTATTTGTGGGGATATCAATGGGGTGATAAATATATACATTATGATGGCAAGAAGTATGTCCCAAACAAATACCTCCACCCTATAATAACAAATATGGAATGATTACAATCTCACAGACAAAAGTATTTTCACACCATAAATAAATCATGGTTATATCAATTAAAAAATTTAAAAGATTTACAAATTACATGTAAACACCAAGTTCCTTATATCAGAACCTTCCTATCTTTACTTACCAGGAAACATTTTGCATTGCAGGCTTTGAAATACAAACAACTTTAATGCCATTACCGACAAATATTCTCAGCTCACAAAACCTGACACACAATGACAGTGAATTTTACGGATGGATAAAACTACCCAAATGAAATCAATTAGTTTGGTATTCATTTTTTAGCCACGTTTTCCTTCAAACAGGCATCCTTTGATCTAATGCTATTCATTAGAACAGGCATGCTTTGATTTAATGCTATTCATTAGAACATGTATGCTTTGATCTAATGCTATTCATTAGAACAGGCATGCTTTGATCTAATGCATTATTATTATAACAGTTATGCTTTAATGTTACATGTATTTGCTTAGACAATTTTTGCGACTCCATTCATTAAAACGTGCATTGTTTAGTGACATTATTTCTTTAAACTTTGAATTGTTCAGAAACCAAGGGCTACTAATAGAGGGCAGTTTCACTACATGTTCTGTTCTGAAAAATCGAAAATGATGGTAGGCATAAGACTTGATGATGTTGAGAGCAAAAATGAGGAGTTTCTCAGGTTAAATCTTAAAAATATTGAGCAACAAAAGGAAAAAATATGTTCGGCAGTTAGATATTTTGTGAGATTTAGATTTGGACATAAAAGATTCTGAGACTGAGTGGTCAGAAGAAGTTGTTGCTGATAGCGATGATAATAAGAGTTCTTGTGAATCAAGCAGATTGTTGTTAATGTAGGGTTTAATGCCATTTATCAGCAAATGATAAGTTATAAGTGGCAGGTAGTATTAATGGTGGAGGAAGAACCCAAGACAACCCCCAGAAAGAACCACTGATCCACAATTAGCTACTGGTAAGGTTTCTCACATACCCACATTGGCCAAATCTGAGACTCGAACCCATGCAGACAGAGGTGAGATGGCAGTGATACGTAACTGAGCATTTTAGACCACTTGGCCACTTGGGGCCCCTTTAGCACTGTAGCGATTGTGTTAATTTCAGAAATAGTGTATAAAAAAAAGTTGTGAAAGATTTGGACAAATACAGAAAAAAATACATAAAGTGTAGACAAATTCCTTTGGAATAATTGGTGAAAACTTTGTGAAGTTTTACTGGATATAAGAAGAGAAATTAAGGTAAGAGTCAATGCATGTGCATGCTATTTACAAAATTGTTAAAACAGGTAAAACTATATGGGGCACAAGCGGCTAGGCACAGCTTAGTGATACTGTGGATGAGCAGCAATAATTCTGTTAACATTGCTGGGGCTGAATGAATCAATTTCCTTTAAAAAAAAATCGTGCTTTAATTTGAATTTATTCCTTACAACATGCATGCTTTAATTTGATGCTGTTCATCTAAACAAGAATGCTTCGACCAAATACTATTTATCAGAACAGGTATGCTTTCACTTGATATTAAATTTGAGGTAACAGATGTCAACAGGTAAATAAAATGAACACTTGAAACAGACAAACTCAATGAATGATACAGATATATAACTGTTGAGGAACAGGTTCAGATAATGACAGGTACATAAAATTGTTAAGATACATGCTCAATGAAAGATACATACAACTGCCAATCTACAAAGTCTTGTGACACAAACATATACCTGCTGGGATATATGCTCAATGAATGATACATGTATATTTAACAATATATAACTCAATATTTATCATAAAATTACATGTCAGTATCAAGTTAACCATAATATCAAAAACATACACATTAATATGATGGTCTCAGGGAACTAGGAGGTAAAAACATACCTATGTACCTAACTATCTACCAACTTGAGATTGCAGCTACAAACTAAAAAAGTCACCATAAACACATACCCATCTACGATAACTAATATAACTATCTACCAACAGAACATTGTGGTTAAAGGCTAAAAAACCTACATAAACATACCTATGTACTTAACTATCTACTGTCTGGTTTGAAAGACTTTTTTTCAGGCAAAGAAAAACCTTTACAAAAAACATTATGGGAAAGTAAAAATCAAAATTAAATTCCATCACAAGCAACGTAATCACAAATGCATATATCACACTACAGTATCTACTATACTTTTGTATAATTTCAAAGATAAACAGTAAACAGAAATTCTGGTGGAAATTTATGAGAGTGTAACTTGTGGTAATCTATCATGATTATTCATTTCCGCAATTTGGAACTGGATAGATTTCATTTTCTTTCCTTTTATCAGCAGTCATGCCAATGTCAGTTTCTTCTGTATGTCTCATACAAAGATACCTTTCCAATCTTTTCAGAAGATATACAATATCTCATAGAGAATAACATTTATCAATAAGTATTCATCTCCACAAGTCTAGAGTCGTTACAAATCTAAATAAAACACAAATTATGCATTCCTCTTTGTCATGTCCACAGAATGCTGAGATTCTCAATAAGTGTCCCTCTCTAAAAGACTCGAGTCATTTATAAGTCTCAACAAAGGATCAATTAAATGATGTGCCAGATCCATACAAACTGAAATAGGTTACACAGACTCTGATGACATGCAAATATCCCTTAAATCCATCAACACTGCATTAGGTCTTTTTCTGGCACTCTCAAATACGAACACTGTATTGAACACTGACTAGAAATCATTTGTAGCATTGCTTCTTCTTTTTCTTTCCAGAAAGAACTATTCCTTGCATTCCATAGCTTTTCAACAACTTTTGAAAGGCAATTTTCTATGGAACTGGGAATAAAATTGTCCAAATTTGTTTACACAAATACTTACAAATACTTGTGCACTTAACACTATATTTAAGAGGAAACTTGTAATAATTTCCACTTAACAAATACATTAGTAATCCAACAAATGAGATTATAGTTTTCCATACTTATTATTGATGCTTTGTTTCTTGATGTCTCTTTACAAGTCAATACACAGAAAACATAATATGAACATACAGCATGGTTTGGTTGCAATGGCTACTGTCTCCATTTTATATGGTGTTTGCAAAACGACTTTTATGAAATTTTTATCTAGCTGTCATCATCTATAAATGTTTTATAAGTGTGGAGTTCTGTCCCTTGGATAGTGTCAAAGAACAAGTCTGCCATTCTTATGCATCCGGTTCCCCATTATATTTGATGAGAATAAAATGATACATAATTTTAAAAGTAGAATTTTATCAGCTGTACATTCAAATTCAGGGTCAAAGAAGATCCATTTGCATCAGTTGCTGGTCACATAGGGATATGTATAGGCTTGTGCATGCATCTGTAAGGGCTGAATATAGGTTTTTGCATGCATCTGTAAGCTGGCAAGTCTCCGCTCCACTGACGCTTGGTCTGAAAAAGCAGTAACAAAACTGTTAAAGTGTTACTTTTAAAAAGTGCACATTAGTATTAAATTGTGAACTTTGCACATAAAAATTTAAGACCCAATGTTCTTATAATATTCCATTGGAATATGTGAATGGTTCTTGACCTATGCATATTGCATGTAAAGTTTCTGTGTTAAGACAAGGGATTTGCTTGACAAAGAGCCTAAATCTGTCACAAATAAGAGGATGAAATAAAGTATATTAAAGATACATCTAGGCCATTGAGGTAATATTCACAACAATGAGGTAACATTCGAGTTCTATAAGGTAATACTTATAACAAATTGCATCAAAATTTTTTGAATCATTATTAAGCTATTGCAGTTACAAGCAACATCCCATATAAAGATACAACACTATATCCAACCCCTACACCCCCTATAAAGATATATTGCTAGTGTCAGATGACATAGTACTATACAACCCCTACACCCCCTATAAAGATATAATGCTATGTGGCAAATGCTATAGTACTATACAACCCCTACACCCCCTATAAAGATATAATGCTATGTGGCAAATGCCATAGTACTATACAACCCCTACACCCCCCGATAAAGATATAATGCTAGTGTCAGATGACATAGTACTATACAACCCCTACACCCCTATAAAGATATAATGCTATGTGGCAAATGCTATAGTACTATACAACCCCTACACCCCTATAAAGATATAATGCTATGTGGCAAATGCTATAGTACTATACAACCCCTACACCCCTATAAAGATATAATGCTAGTGTCAGATGACATAGTACTATACAACCCCTACACCCCTATAAAGATATATTGCTAGTGTCAGATGACATAGTACTATACAACCCCTACACCCCCTATAAAGATATAATGCTAGTGTCAGATGACATAGTACTATCCAACCCCTACACCCCCTATAAAGATATAATGCTATGTGTCAGATGACATAGTACTATACAACCCCTACACCCCCTATAAAGATATATTGCTAATGTCAGATGACATGGTGCTATCCAACCCCTACACCCCCTATAAAGATATAATGCTATGTGTCAGATGACATAGTACTATACAACCCCTACACCCCCTATAAAGATATAATGTTATGTGTCAGATGACATAGTACTATACAACCCCTACACCCCCTATAAAGATATAATGTTATGTGTCAGATGACATAGTACTATCCAACCCCTACACCCCTATAAAGATATATTGCTAGTGTCAGATGACATAGTACTATACAACCCCTACACCCCCTATAAAGATATAATGCTAGTGTCAGATGACATAGTACTATACAACCCCTACACCCCTATAAAGATATAATGCTAGTGTCAGATGCCATATCCCCTACACCCCCTATAAAGATATATTGCTAGTGTCAGATGACATAGTACTATACAACCCCTACACCCCCTATAAAGATATAATGCTAGTGTCAGATGACATAGTACTATACAACCCCTACACCCCCTATAAAGATATAATGCTAGTGTCAGATGACATAGTACTATACAACCCCTACACCCCCTATAAAGATATAATGCTATATGGCTAATGCCATAGTACTATACAACCCCTACACCCCCCGATAAAGATCTAATGCTAGTGTCAGATGCCATAGTACTATACAACCCCTACACCCCCTATAAAGATATAATGCTAGTGTCAGATGCTATAGTACTATACAACCCCTACACCCCCTATAAAGATATAATGCTAGTGTCAGATGACATAGTACTATCCAACCCCTACACCCCCCTATAAAGATATAATGCTATATGGCTAATGCCATAGTACTATACAACCCCTACACCCCCCGATAAAGATATAATGCTAGTGTCAGATGACATAGTACTATACAACCCCTACACCCCCTATAAAGATATAATGCTATATGGCTAATGCCATAGTACTATACAACCCCTACACCCCCCGATAAAGATCTAATGCTAGTGTCAGATGCCATAGTACTATCCAACCCCTACACCCCCTATAAAGATATATTGCTAATGTCAAATGACATGGTGCTATCCAACCCCTACACCCCCTATAAAGATATATTGCTAATGTCAAATGACATGGTGCTATCCAACCCCTACACCCCTATAAAGATATAATGCTATGTGTCAGATGACATAGTACTATCCAACCCCTACACCCCTATAAAGATATATTGCTAATGTCAAATGACATGGTGCTATCCAACCCCTACACCCCCTATAAAGATATATTGCTAATGTCAGATGCCATAGTACTATCCAACCCCTACACCCCCTATAAAGATATATTGCTAGTGTCAGATGACATGATGCTATATACAGTGTACATGGTTCCCATACTTTTCTAAAGATAAATTTCCAGGTCATTTTAAGAGTTTTTTCACGATGAAACTATTTTTTTAAATTTCATATATGACCATTACTTAATGGAATTAATGAACAGTTTAGATTATAAAACATGCATTTACTAAACATAAAGATGGTTCTCTTTCAAGACTTTCCAAAACATCTAAGTCAGAAAAGATGATCATATACAAAGCCACAAAATGTATCAAACGATTTTTTATTTTATCTAGTTTGATTATATTCCTGTAAACTGGACTGTAAAGTCATTTTGATGTACTAAATAAAAATTCTAACATTACTTTGCTGACTTGCGTTATGTTGCTAAGTGGGAACAACATAATGAATATAAATTAGTTTTGTTTCCTTTCAAACCTATAACTCCAAAGAATTCTGTAGCAATATGTATCTATCTATCTATCTGTGAATATAATTAGAATCTTGCCTTGTAACAAAGAGAGTTTAACCTTAATTTTCAGTGTCATGAAAATCTCAAACAAAATTTTGCAACAAAATAATCTCAATAAGATGATCTGGTTAAAAATCCATCATTTAAAAAATATTTTCAAAACGGTTGATTCAAATTTGGTCAAGAATACCTTTAAACTTGTAAACAAGGACAGAATTTTCTGTAAAATCAACTTGTATTCTTGCAATTTGTTAAACCAGTCCCCAGGGGCTCAAATTGCATTTTAATAAATAATACCAAGCAGGAAAATTTCTCATTTTGATCCTGAGATTCAACAATTTAGACTACATATTTGGTTAAAAATAAATGTCTGTTTTCTAATCCAGGTTTCTTCCAAATATTTCCCCCATATTTTTTATATTTGAACATTTAGTTTGGTGTGGGATCATTGGTATTGCATATCGAAAATTTAGAATTTGCTGCCACCATGCAGTAGCAACATGGTAGTCACTTACCAGCATGCCTAAAAAATTTAAATGTGTGTAATATCAACGTGTACCTGCATGAAATAGAAAGGAAAATGATAAATTTCCTTAGAAATGGCAAGTACCATAATCTTTATGTCTAATCTGCTGACAGGCTAGACAAAACTATGACACTTATGAAAACTTACACAGCACTCACTATTTGCATTATTGGTCACTTCACAAATCTCCATGAAGACATTGGAAGTTCATTAGTCTCGTGATATCAACAACAAACTCCATTTTAATGTTGTAGTAAAATTCAATGATATTAACTGAAAGTCAGATACTTTTTTTTTAAACCAGCAATCTGGCCAACCTAATTTATCAAGCAGAGAGCACATGTCAATGTGGTAGTCACGTGATACAAGAAAACTCCAGAAGATGTTCTCAGAATGTATAAATATGGAAAAAAAATTGTTCTTTCAATTTTGTATTGTTTATACAACCAGTATAGGATTTTCATTTAATATTTATTTTTAATTTTTCTCTACAACATTTGAACAAGGGACCTGAATGGTTGAAATTCGCTGTCCGTTACGGATCACTGCCATCTGCCCTATGCGTGTTCCAGTCTCAGATTCGGCTAATGTGGGTATGTGAGAAAGCTTACCAGTAGCTTCTCGTGGGTAGGTGGTACTTCCACCACCATTAATACTAGCTGCCATGTATAGCCTATCGTGTGCTGAAAAATGGTGTTAAACCCTACAACAACAACTTTTGAACAGGTGAGTTGTTAGATTTGTGTACTCGTGTGACTAGCAATGCTAATCGTGAATACCAGGTCATATTTCATCAATGCTGTAGTTTCATCTTGTCTTTCAGCAGCTTAAAGACATGATTATATTAATACAATTGAGAAAATAAGTAATTTTTATATCCATTTCATGCGAGCTAACAAAGTTTAAAGTTTGTTAGGCCATCTGGTAAGTGGCTACATTTTGCCACTTGTGATGCTAGACTAGTTTTCATACCTTACATGTAGGGAAATATGTAGATATTGAGCCGACTTTGAAAATGAAAGTCTATTAGACAAATCTAATAGATCACGCATTTGCATTGGTTCATAGATGTTTATTGCAATCACCCAAATGATCCATACTGCACTATCCAAATATTCTGGTTAGAACTCGTTAAATTTAGTTATTACTCAATTACATTGAATCTTTCAGATGTCAACTGGTGGCAGAAAATTTCTGTTTTTTTTAATTAAAAATACCAGCTTTTGTCAATATTTGCAAAATTCCAAGACTTTTCATGGTTGGGAATAACAATATCAATTCTCCAGTATTTTACCAGATTTCCCGGTAACATGAGAACTCT
Organism: Unio pictorum; assembly: GCA_030141615.1. Taxonomy (NCBI): domain Eukaryota; kingdom Metazoa; phylum Mollusca; class Bivalvia; order Unionida; family Unionidae; genus Unio; species Unio pictorum. The sequence goes on from JARLTB010000067.1 coordinate 2,357,528, forward strand.
GTATATAAAGTGTAGTTGACAAGACAAAACATAAAAGGAAAATTTAGGTTTATGGAACAACGTACAAACCAATTTGTATCAGAATATCTTGAATGGTTTCTGAGCTATAATGGTTACAAGGATATGCTGTAGTGGAAATTAAAAACTGAATGAAAAAGGGCAATAGCTTCATCAAAATTGGACCTTAAAACAAGAAACCTTTAAAATGCAATTTTCACATGAAATATATTTCCAATTTTATGTAAGAGTTTAAAGTCTTGATGGTTTCAAAAAGTGTTGTATGGTTAAATACCATGTTTCAGCACAAGATAGGGTATACTTGATGTCCACATTCAATGGTGGAGGAAGAACATGGAAAAAAAACACAGCCAAGAACAAATGATAAAGTTCCAATTGAATTCATGTGGTATTCAAAAACAATTTCAATCGTGGATGTTTTGATGTGCCTGAAGTGTCCAATGTGCTCATATGCCATTGACCTGGATTGTGGCAATGTGCTAAACAATATAATCCAAAATTGTCCTTATTTATCAGGGTTCATACTCAACTATGAATGATAAATTCAAAGACTTTTCCCAAACTTTCAATGACCACAGAGATTTCTAAGACCTATTTTTGCTAACATTGTGTATACAGGTTATATGAGAAAACAACGAATGCCAAAATGAAATACTACAATATTGGTTACCAATTAAAGTCAAACTAAAATTAATTTCCGAAAATTGCATTATAATGATCTGGAAGATTGGTTAACATTCGTTGTTTTTTTCAGAAATATGTAACATACGTGTCAGATTTAAAACAAAATAAATTGTTCTCTTAACAGACATCAGCACTGCTTTAAATGCATTATTATATTTGATTTTTTTCCTCTTCAGTCATTTTGGAAAGAGAGCCACCACTGTCATCTTTTCATCTGCTCTTGTCCTAAGAGCATTTGACTCTGTGACAAGCACAATGAGTCCTTTTAACTCTGCCTCTTCTGCTTTCTGTACAGAGGAAGCATGTAGACTGGCAATGTCAGCTTCAAGACGCAGCTTTCTGGCTTAAAGTTCTTCCACTTCATCCAAGGCTAACTCCCGTTTCTTTCCGATTTGGTTTTTCTTCTCATCCTTCTCCTCTGCTTTCTTCTTATCCAGATAGGCATGGTAATTATGTCTTGCAGAGGAGGCATGTCATCATTTCGTTGCTAATGATGATTTCCAAAGGTCCACCTGCTTTTCTCATTGTGTCAATGATTAGCCTTTGAGCTCTGAGGCTTTCTCTGCTGAGGTTCTCAACAGATGCCTGTTTGTTGACAGAAAATCCTCTCTCCACTGAGGAAAATCCTCTCTCCACTGTTGCCTGCCCATGTGACAACATTTTTTGGAGTACATTCCAAAGTTCCACATATTCCTCTCTTTTGGAAAGGACAGAATAAAACACTTCATCAAGGGTGTCATCTGTTCTATTGAAGCATATCAAGGGATGATTGTCCGATTGGATAACTTAGAGGTACAAACAAACAGGGATGTATAGTCAAACTAGAGATACACAAATCAATTTCGGCAATGTGATTTTTTAAAATAATTTTTTTTTATAGCATTGGGGAAAAAGTCGAGAGTTGGCAATGAGAAACGGGGACATGCCGTCAACTAGAAACATTTTTTAATTCTTTTGTTTTATTTGCCTAATCAAATGATTTGACTTCCTACAGTTAAAGCTTCACAGCACATGTTAACGCCATTTAAAAACAATTTTTTACTCGCAATTTAAGAACAACAACTCTTGCTTAACTATATTATAGTATATGCATGCGCACTTTAAAACTGTTCATCCGTGAATTGAATTTTATTACAATGGCTGTTTCTATATTAAACCAAGGAACATTATTATGTAGAACAAAATTTTCGAAAATGATTTTTGCCCCTCAAACATGTTAAATAAACCGACAGTATAAGTAAATTTAAACGGGCCCTCTTCTGCCGTATCTACCCAAATCATCAAACTAAACAATACCTTATTTTTTATCCAAAGAGTATTTTGCCCAAAATTACCAATAGCTTATACTTCTGCATCTTTGTTGAACTAAATGAACAGTATGTAGTTACTAATTTGCAACTTATCTTTGGCATGGAAAGGCTCCTTCTCCCATTGAAGCCAAGTTGATCGTCTTAATTTTACACAATGTACAAAACGCCTTTCATTTACATAATTTATCCTTTTGCAGCCATTCCTTGTATTTCTCTTGTTCAAGCCAGATAGCGTTGAAAGAGCAAAGACCTGGCATTTTTAAACACTGAAGATGTAAATTGACTAAACAAATTTTGAATCCTCGAGCGTGTTACTTTCTACGTAGAGTGAATTAGTGTAATGAACATTTTGATTGGCCAAAGCTGATGGACTCGTCCAATAAAATTGAACAATTCATCAAAAGAAAGAAGCCAGAAAAACCAGCTACATCTGAAGCTAACGACCTTAGGCAATTTTATTTGTGACTTCCTTTGATGAAGTGTGTAGCCGTCTTGCTTTGATGAAGAGTGCATGTGCGACTGAAGTCACCGCCGAGGCCATCTTTGGATGGTTAAACAAAGCCTCTTTTGTTTTTGCGGTGGCAATTAAACTGAACGGGTCATCAAAAGAAAGAATCCAGGATAACTAGATTACATCCGAATTGAACGACCTCGGATAATTTTATTTGTGATTCTGGAAAGAAATTTAAAAAATTGGGGTTTATTTTTCAAAGACTTTTAAAGACCTCAGGGTAATATGCTCGATTTTCACAAACTTTCAAGGCCTTGCAAATGCTACCTTGTTATTCCCAAACTCTCAAAGACCTTCAAAGACTGTACGAACCCTGTTTATATACACTATAATTCCAAATTAATGTTTCTATCCAAGAATATTACTGATCAGCACTTTGTAATTCCAGTGAATAATAAATTTGAATAAATAATTCCACCCAGATGAAAACCTAAACCCAACAACATGACTGATTCTGCTTCATATTTTAAGGCAAGAATGAGTAATTTCTTCAAGTAAACAACATTATATAAAAACTAAGACATTATAATACTGCCTGGATGTAGTCAGTCTTCTTTTTAAAAACATTCAAAGTTGTCAACAAGTTTAGGTATTTCCAAGTGGAAATCTGTTGTCCTTGATGCTGACCAAAATAAACATGTTTACCTACATTGATAATGATTTGAATATTTAATCCGAGAAATAATAGCTATTCATTATTTTTCTTACATTGAAAATATACCTGGTCAGGGACAAAGTTAACTTGATTTTGGACATGGTCAAAGCACTAAATACAAATATATATAACACATAATCATTAAGGACAACCGACAAATAATACAAAATTAAATATATTTAACACAGATTTAAAACGAGAGATAAATTCACAAAACACAGATGCCACAAAACAGCACTTTAAACTAGCCTAACCACTATAATGGTGGGGAATACAAATTAAAGAAAGCCTTTGTGTTGTACAGTTTACACCCAAACTGTTTGTATGTCAAATGAAACATAGAACTGTACAATATAAATGCATTTTAAAGCAGGTACTATAATGGTGGAGAATACAAATTACAGGGATTTTGTGTAGAACTGTTTTACTGATGATCTATTTGAATTCTGTACTGATGACCTATTTCATTTTGTACCAATGATCTATTTGAATTTTGTACTGATGACCTATTTCATTTTGTACTGATGATCTATTTGTATTTTGTTCTGATGACCTATTTGCATTTTGTACCAATGATCTATTTGAATTTTGTACCAATGGCCTATTTTCACTGAATATGCCTGCTTGTATTTTGTAATGCTAATGAACAATACAATCTGACTCAACTGTCACCATGTAAATAAATACAAATAGCTAGACAACAATCAAACTGTAATAGAAACTTACATTTACTGAGTGATTCCTTGTCTTTTGCACTGTATGCCTGTTGGGCTATACTATGTAACAATATCTGTGCTGCCTGGTATCTTTTAAAGCACTGCAGAATAAATTAAAAACAAGTCAAAATACAAACAAGTATGTTTATAGGAAGAAAAGATCTAGCTGAAAAGAAATATGAGAAACATGACAAAGTACTACAGAAATCAAATTAATTAAATGTATCTAATTGTTTTAGTTAAGAAATTTCTAATAGCAGACATCTTGTGTAAATCTTATAATTAAATATTCACTAGTGATACAACATGATGCCACATTGTGTAAGTAAAAGCATCTACTTACATCTCGCGTGTCACCACATAATTCATCTAGAGCAGCACCTTGACACTAAACAAAAGAAAAGATTTAAATTATTTTTTTCATAGTCATTTCCGTGTCCGAGTCTGTACCATTAAAAAGCTGAACTAAAATATTCAAATTATTTTCTAAATTATTTTAATATATAACTTTTGGTAGTCATAATTTCATCAGAATGCCATCTCTCACCTAATCTACAAAGGTAGATTCCAAATAATGGAAATATTGTAGATCCCTATAAAAATCATTTGTATGTCATGAACACCTAATCTACAAAGGTATATTCCAAATACAGTTTTAAGTCATTGTGGATCCCTGTGACCATTATTTGTATGTCATGTGCATTACTGTAAAACATATCGAATTTCAGAACTGTTCATGTAACTGTGTCAGAGAAACTGACAAATGGAAAGGCACATTGACACCTATGCCACCAATGAGGTCATCAAAAAAGTGATTCCCATGTCTCGCAGAGGTTCCACAAGTGGAACAAAAATCACAAGAAAAAAAATCATTCCATATACTGGATCCTGAATATGGCTCCATGAAATGACTTTTTGGTGCAAAATGCTTGACACTACATTGTATTTAAGTACTTCTTGGGTTTGATTTCTCTTTTTTTGAACTTTTTTTGCACTTTATGGAGAAATTTTGTCATAAATGATAAACCACTTCTCATTCAATTGTACTCATTCATGCAGCTTTCAATACATTCATGAAAATTTTATGAAAAGGATATTCTGTCAAGAATATTGCCAACTTTGTTCATTGATATACCTTACTTTCATCTTTATTCTTACTAAATCAATGCTTGCCAAATGGACTGGCCTTAATTTTGTAATTCATATTTGTGGGAATAAAATATAAGTTTTGGAAAAACAACCTGTCACACAACTGAATTTCAACATCAACTTTCATGAGTCTCTAATGGTAAATGGGTAAATATTTTAAAATTTGCCTCAGTGCTGAAGTTTGTTTTTAAACCCCAAAAATAACGAATTAGGAGTACATGAATTGCAAAAAATTCAATGTAGAATACTAATATTGATGCAATTTACTGTGATCTCGTTACCTTGTAAATTTAAGATTGAAAAAACTGAACTACACAATTTACAGTGATATTGATAACTGTTAAATTACTGATTGTAAAAACTGAACTACACAATTTACAGTGATATTAACAATTGTTAAATTAATGATTGTAAAAACTGAGCTACACACGTTACATTTATCTTGATACTTGGTAAATTTAAGATTGAAAAAACTGAACTACACACTTTACATTGGTTTTGTTACTTGGTAAATTTAAGATTGAAAAACTGTACACACTTTACAATGATCTTGTTACCTGGTAAATTTAAGATGGAAAAAACTGAGCCACACACTTTACAGTGATCTTGTTACCTGGTAAATTTAAGATGGAAAAAAACTGAGCCACACACTTTACAATGATCTTGTTACCTGGTAAATTTATGATGGAAAAAAACTGAGCTACACACTTTACATTGATTTTGTTACCTGGTAAATTTAAGATGGAAAAAAAATGAGCTACACACTTTACATTGATTTTGTTACCTGGTAAATTTAAGATTGAAAAAACTAAACTACACACTTTACATTGATTTTGTTACCTGGTAAATTTAATATTGAAAAAACTGTACACACTTTACAGTAATCTTGTTACCTGGTAAATTTAAGATGGAAAAAACTGAGCTACACACTTTACAATGATCTTGTTACCTGGTAAATTTAAGATTGAAAAACTGTACACACTTTACAATGATCTTGTTACCTGGTAAATTTAAGATGGAAAAAAACTGAGCTACACACTTTACATTGATTTTGTTACCTGGAAAATTTAAGATGGAAAAAAAATGAGCTACACACTTTACATTGATTTTGTTACCTGGTAAATTTAAGATTGAAAAAACTAAACTACACACTTTACATTGATTTTGTTACCTGGTAAATTTAATATTGAAAAACTGTACACACTTTACAGTGATCTTGTTACCTGGTAAATTTAAGATGTAAAAAAACTGTACACACTGTACATTGATTTTGTTACCTGGTAAATTTAAGATGGAAAAAACTGAGCTACACACTTACAGTGATGCTGTTACCTCGATAAGATAAATTTAAGACTGATAAAACTGAATAATTACACCTTTATTACTGAAAGTAAAAATGCATTAAACAAACATACCTTATTCACCTAGTGAGAGCAGTAAAAAGCATACCAATAGCAATGATGCTCTACCATCCCAAAACAATTTTTCTGGACTTGAGGATAAAAAAAATGTATGCATTGAAATTATTTCAGATATTCTATATTCATATGGATTCGCTTCACAATTATTATTTCCAGTTCAGTACCCATTTTTAGAACATTTTTTTTCCTCTCTCATTTTGGTGGTGATAGAAGATTATATTAATGCATTTTTGGTAGGGATTTAAAAGTAATTGTTTATTCTTGAGAATACGAGCTGATAGAGTGGTTGTCTGTGTGTATTTTGGAGACAGTGCACATGGAGTAATAAGGCCTTGGTGATGATCCGAAGTGAAATCTGTGTTCTGTGTACATGCTGGTGAATCCCTGACAAGAACTTCAATGTGAAGTCATCTTTTGATGTATTTTAGATTAACATATGATTTGTATTGATTGTCACACAGCTGAAAGGTCAGTACTGAGAAATGTATGTAGAGAACATATAGTAAAATTAATTGTGGTGTATGTCCATATGATTTTCAAAATGGCTCCTCTGGAAGCCATATTGAATGTAAGGTCAGCACCATTTTCATTTAACTCAAGTAGCACTAAAAAAATTGTGAATTCTTATTGGACTATTTTTTTTTTCTCTGATATTCTTAAGCAATAAAACTAGTCAATGTGGCAGCCATACTGGATAATACAATATGAAATATTAATGAATATACTTAAAACCAAATGAATAAATTGAAATATTAAAAGAGAAAATCAGTTCCTTACCATCTCTACAGCATAATTATAGATGAGCTTGTCTGCTGTGGCAACAAGAAGATTGGGATTAAGGGCATTCTCTACAACTATACCAAGTCTCTGCTGTAACTGGCGACTAATCAACACAGACCGATGGTACAACTCGTTCATCTGCCGAACCACTGCAAGAGATACAGAAACCATGATGAACTTCAAATTGACTATAAACATTGTGCTTATAAATTAGTAAATTTTGGTTGGTCTAGTAGTTTTCATGATTAAAAGCTAGGCCTGAAAACCAAATATAACTGTTGAATTTAACTGCTGTAAAAGAGAATGCCAACTACCTGACTTGAGTGAGCTTGTAGCCTGTAGACGTCCCTGTTTGATTTCATCACGGGCCAGTTGCAGCGAGGAGGACAGCAGGTGAAGAGATCGGACATAAAGAATCAGTTGTTCAGCACGTCTGTAAGAAAAGATTTACATGCTGTCATTTCTAATAAAATTAGTTACAGTTCAGTTCATATTGATATGCTTCAACATATTTCTACAATTGTATAACATAAGTACATTTCAAAGCCTATATTTATGCCATGTTCTTGAAAGGTAAATTTGTTAAATTACCACAGAACAAACATATTTTACTTACTTAGAGCAATTTAGATTCTCATCAACCTGAAAACCAAAACTTGTTCTGTGTAAGATGCATTTTTGCACTGTTTTGAGACATTTTGTCCTCATTGTGCATGTTATTATCTATGCTGTTTTGAGACATTTTTCCTCATTTACATTGTGCATGTTACTTGTTATCCATCCTGTTATGAGACATTTGGTCCTCATTTACATTGTGCATGTTGTTATCCATGGTATTTTGAGACATTGTGTTTTACTTGTTATTAATGTTGTTTTGAGACATGTGGTCCTCATTGATATTGTGCGTGTTGCTTGTTATCCATGCTCTTTTGAGTCATTTGGTCCTCATTTATGATGTTTATGTTGTTATCCATGCTGTTTTGAGACATCTGGTCCTCATTGATATTGTGTATGTTGCTTGCTATCCATGCTGTTTTGAGACATTTGGTCCTCATTATATTATTGATCTATTGGAGTTATGTCATTGTCAACATGAACTGTTACACTGTCTATTCTTTAATTTTGACGAAGTTAGGAATTACCTATGATTGTGGTTTGTTCTGATATCATGAACATCTTTTTGCATGAATCAAGAAAAACTCTACAAGGTTGAGTTCATTAAACCCTGATTGGAATATACAGGCCATATGTTTTCCACCATTTTCTTTGTAGAGTTCAGACAAGAATATATTAAGAAACACTTTATCTTCAACATTTGCTGCAATAAATCCTAAGCTTATTTGTCCTGTTTTAAAAATAATCAATTATCAATTATTCTTATATGGCTGGTTTGGAATCAATAGAATGCCATGGTGCTACACTTCTGTTAGTAACAATAATGGAGTATCTGAATGAATACTGCATGTGTGCTTGGCTAATCATGGCATACCAGCCAAAAAGAGTTCCCTGCTGCTACATCCACTAGTGTGTGTGTGTGATTTGTATTTTTAATGCAGCTTTAACAATTTCTTAGTCATATCGCTATAATATCTGCATGCAGCATGACGTCCCACCCAGTCACATTATCCTGAAACATGGCTGACCAGTCCTAACACTAACTCTAAATATGATGAGTGCCAAGCAAGGCAGCTATTAGTACCATTTTTGTAAGTCATTGGTATGACCTATGACCTCCCGCATCCGAGACAGACACTCTAATCATACTGGAGCGTCTGCATAAATACTGTAAGTATGCTTGGCTAATTGAAGCATAACAGCCAACAGAGTGCCTTGTCAGCACACTTGTTAAGTCATGTAATCATAATTAAGTATCTAGGAGAATGTCTTGTTGGCTAATTGAAGCATAACACCCAACAGAATGCTCTGTTACAATAGCTCCTTCACTTCTGTTCATGGCTGGCTTAAAAAAGCTTAGTTAATTCAATGAAGCCCTAGGGACCTCCAAACATATACAATTATATCATAATTCATAACCATGCTGAGACATTAAATAAAAACTGAAAGTTACCTTGCAATGTACTTTGTAATGTCTGATTTTTAGTAACATCTGTATTTTACTGTTGTTTAATACAATTAATTATGCTGAGCTATAATAAGGCCAGGTATTAACCCATTTTATCCTGTTTACAGATTTCAACTGCAATGCTTTATTCCCAAGAAGCAATTCTAAATACACTGTGGTATAAAAAAAACAGCATCATGCAGCAGCAGCTGTATAAATTGTGATGACCTTCACTATGTCTACAAAAAGAAGTATATAAAACTATGTATCTCTGAAAAGGTAATCAAATTTGCATCACAATGTTTTGTTATCATGATCAATGTACATGCTCACAATTGTACTTTGAAGCTTAAAGAAAAAAACAAATTAAAAATCTTACCATGATGTTCAGTGAATCTTTAGTTCATGAAGACGAATGAAATGCTCCTAACAGAATGTGAATAAAATAATTTTATTTCTAGTATTTTGGTCCAAATTGGAAATGTCTAGAAGTGTTAGTTCAAAAGTTATAATAATTTTACTAAAATTGGTCAAAAAAAACCACCTGGAAAAATTTGTTTACTTTACACTTTAGAACATGTTCTTCAGTAAGCAGTTTCTCATGAAAACCGGTCACAAATTAATCCTAGAATTCTTTCAGTAAGATAAAGGTTATCAATCAGTAAAAATTGTCAAAATTAATAAGTCCACATCATCACTATGTCAGTAATAAAATATTCTATCAATTTAAATCGTGGCTGCAATCAAGGTGAAAAATTATTCCAGACTATTTTGTTTTTTTAATCTTTCAAAGTCAACTTCGAGAGGTCTAAAGCACTCTCTGTTATGGATCACTGCCATCTCACCTTTGTCTGCATGGGTTCTATTCTGGGATTCAGCCAATGTGGGTATGTGAGAAAGCTTGCCAGTAGCTTTATGTGGGTCGGTGGTTCTTTGCCTGGTTTTCCGGGTTCTTCCACAATCATTAATACTGGCTGCCATTGATAGCCTTTCTTGTGTTGAAATATGGTGTTAAACCCAACAACAACAACAACAACAACAGCAACAACAAAGTCAGTTTCATTCTCCAAATCACTCTTGAAAGTGCATGTAGCCATGCATAATCTCTTTCATTAACTTGATTCAATTCTAACCGATCATTTAAGTGAATATTATCATCAGAATCTTCCAAATTTAATTTGCTGGACCTATCTGGATGAATTAGTAGTTTAAACTGAATAAGGTTAACATTCATATTCTTAGAGAATATAAAATTTATTCAGTATATCAGGACGACCTTATGACCTCCAATTCTTAATTTACCTCTGTGTGTCTGTTAACTTTGTAAATTCTGCTGACAATGCTTCTCCCTGTCTACAGATGACACTGTCTGTGAATGTCTTCATTTTTGATCCCTTGATATGTGCCAGCTCCAATATACATTCTACCAGATCTAATACAAAGTTCAGCTTGGCCATAGTCATGTTATGTGTATCCTAATGAAAGAGAAGACAAAGGATTATTAGGTTGGTTGGTCATTCTCTTGTTATGTGTACTGAAATGAAAAAGAAGACATCATGGATTTTAAGAGCAATTTATTTAGTTGTACCATGCTAAGAAAACAATTGCCTTTCCCAAGGACATGCCAAGACAACCAACCCATTCATTATTGAAGCCATGACACTTAGATTTTGAGTCTTAGGCTACCACCTCACGAGTTATGATGCCTCCTTATAACACAACTGTGAAGAGAACAGCGCAAAACACTTACTGATCAGAGTTTTGCAACAGAGGAACACAAAACACTGCAATGCAGATGCTCTACAAAACAACACAAAACACAGCTTTAATGATGCTCTACAAGAGAACAACAAAAAAAACACTGCTCTACTGATGTTGTACAAGAGAACAACAAAAAACAGTGCTCTACCAATGGTTTACAAGAATGGTCTACAAAAGAACAACAAAATTAACAACTCTACAGATGGTCTACAAGAGAACAACATAAAAAAAACAATGCTCTGCTGATGGTCTACAAGACAACAATAAAAAAATGGTCTACCGATGGTCTACAAGAGAGCAACAAAAAACACTGCTCTACCGATGGTCTACAAGAGAACAAAAGTCAATGCTCTACTGATGGTCTACAAGAGAACAACACAAAAGGCACTGTTCTACCAATGGTCTATGAGAAAACAACAAAAACAATGCTCTACTGATGGTCTACAAGAGAACAACAAAAAACAATGCTCTACCAATGGTCAACAAGAGAACAACAAAAAACAATGGTCTACATGAGAACAACAAAAATCAATGCTCTACCGATTGTTTACAAGAGAACAAAAAAAAAATGCTCTACCGTTGGTCTACAAGAGAAAAACAAAAAACACTGCTCTACCGATAGTCTACAAGAGAACAACACAAAAAACACTGCTCTACTGTTGATCTACAAGAGATCAACAAAAAACAATGCTCTACTAATGGTCAATAAGAAATCAACAACAAAAAACATTGCTCTACCAATGGTCTAAAAGACAACAACACAAAACACTGCTCTACCAATGCTCTACACGAGAACAAAAAACAATGATCTACAGGAGAACAACAAAAAAAATGCTCTACAGTTTGTTTACAAGAGAACAACAAAAAATGCTCTACCAATGGTAAACAAGAAAACGACACAAAAAACACGGCTCTACCAATGGTCTAAAAGACAACACAAAACACTGCTCTACCAATGCTCTACACGAGAACAACAAAAAACAATGATCTATATGAGAACAACAAAAAACAATGCTCTACTGATAGTCTACAAGAGAACAACATAAAAAACAATGCTCTACCGATGGTCTACAACTGAACAAAAAACACTAACCTACAGATGGTCTACAAGAGACAACCAAACAACGCTGCAAAAACGGCACAAAACAGGGTTTTACTGGTGCTCTGGAACAGAACAGTAGAAAACAAGCTACCTACACTTATTATTGTCGGCATATATCCAATTTGCATGTCTATGTTTTATATATATTACCATCTGCCAAAAGATGGTCAGTGGTTGTACCTTCAAATGTGTGCAATTGTCATGTTTTTTTTCTCCTGGTGAAATTCTTTGCACAATACATATTTTCAAATTTTATCAAAGTATTTTTTTTATACAATAAATGACCAGTGTGCCAGGAAATATCTTGGATTACAAAGTTCCCTACTAGGTCCATGTGATACATTTGTAAACAGAATAACGTAACTTACATCCATTAGTGTTTCCTCTGTCAGTTCAGGAGCTGTAAATTTGATGGGACCCTCCATGTTGGGTGGTGAGTGGGTGTACATGAAAGACAGCGGGGGTGAGGTTTCTGAGTTGCGGCGGAAGTAGCCAGAAGAGTGCTCTCCTCGTTCTGCTGATCCCGATTTGTCACTATCAGAAGAGTTCACTCGCTCTCGTTTTACTCCATAACTTTGAGCAAATGGGATTATAGGCACTTCACTTAGTTGACCTGTAACATAATAATATCACAAGTAAAGCATATGTGATACTCATAGAATTCAAATAGGATTTGATCTTATAATATCACAAGTAAAGCATATGTGATACTCATAGAATTTAAATAGGATTTGATCTTATAATATCACAAGTAAAGCATATAGAATACTCATAAAATTCAAATAGAATTTGATCTTATAATATCACAAGTAAAGCATATGCGATACTCATAGAACTCAAACATGAATTGATCTTATAATATCACAAGTAAAGCATATGTGATACTCATAGAATTCAAACAGGATTTGATCTTATAATATCACAAGTAAAGCATATGCGATACTCATAGAATTCAAACAGGATTTGATCTTATAATATCACAAGTAACACATATGCGATACTCATAGAATTCAAACAGGATTTGATCTTATAATATCACAAGTAAAGCATATGTGATACTCATAGAATTTAAATAGGATTTGATCTTATAATATCACAAGTAAAGCATATGTGATACTCATAGAATTCAAATAGGATTTGATCTTATAATATCACAAGTAAAGCATATGTGATACTCATAGAATTTAAATAGGATTTGATCTTATAATATCACAAGTAAAGCATATGTGATACTTATAGAAATTCAAACAGGATTTGATCTTATAATATCACAAGTAAAGCATATGTGATACTCATAGAATTTAAATAGGATTTGATCTTATAAGATCACAAGTAAAGCATATGTGATACTCATAGAATTTAAATAGGATTTGATCTTATAATATCACAAGTAAAGCATATGCGATACTCATACAATTTAAACAGGATTTGATCTTATAATATCACAAGTAAAGCATATGCGATACTCATAAAATTCAAATAGAATTTGATCTTATCATATCACAAGTAAAGCATATGTGATACTCATAAAATTCAAATAGGATTTGATCTTATAATATCACAAGTAAAACATGTGATACTCATAAAATTCAAATAGAATTTGATCTTATAATATCACAAGTAAAGCATATGTGATACTCATACATTTCAAATAGAATTTGATCTTATAATATTACAAGTAAAGCATATGTGATACTCATAGAATTTAAATAGAATTTGATCTTATAATATCACAAGTAAAGCATATGTGATACTCATAAAATTCAAATAGAATTTGATCTTATAATATCACAAGTAAAGCATTTGCGATACTCTTAGAATTTAAATAGGATTTGATCTTATATTGAATTTATGAAGCTAATTAATAATTTAAAGCTTTTGCAAGCCTTTATTTGACCAACACTTGAATTGCACAACATTTGGCCTGATGAGAGACGAGTCTTTATTGAAATAATGTTTGTAATAGAGGTGAGTCTTTTCTCCTAAATGATAACATTTAAACCATGCATATCCAGGGGATGGGATGCAAGACCCAGAACCATGTAGTTGAAGTAATGTAATGGTGACAGTCTGCATTGCAAGAAGTTGCCAGGCACTTCTTTGTACAGAATCATCATGTTTGTGCAGAAAAGTGTAATGGATTTTCTTGGTTCTCCAGTACATTAGGTATAACAATGCAATTTTCATGTGGTTTACTCATGCTCTGGTTTTAGTCTGGCATTCAGAAAATTCTATGTAAAAAGATAGGGCCATATTACAATCTATGTAAACACTTTAATCACTAATTTTCATTTCTGTGAAAGTTTTTCCTCCAGTGTCCATTCGGCTGCTGCTTGTAAAGACAGATACCATATTGTTTACAGTAATAGTAAAGTACTTATACAAGATGGGAAAAAAGTCTCAACCAATGAATAATTTAATACTAGAAAAGGTTTCAAGAGTGTATTTGTACCAAACGAATTCACAGAAAGTGATGTTCATATGTTGACTTGTATAAAATAATAAACCTAGAACACTGTATTCAAATTGTACCAACTATGTTATAGCACAAGTAAAGGATATGCAATATCTAAGAAAAGAATATGACGCCTAGATAAAGGCTATGCAAAGTATAAGAAAAGAATAAATGACATTTATAAAGAATACACATCTACAAAAAGAATATATGATGCCCAAGTAAGGGATACGCAATGAATAAGAAGAGAATATATGACACGTAAGTAAAGGATACGAAAAGTACAAGAAAAAAATAAATGATGCCTAAGTAGAGTAAAGGCTATGCAAAGTATAAGTAAAGAATAAATGACACTTTTGTAAAGGATATGCAGCAGCTATGAAAGAATACATGATGCCTAAGGGATATACAAAATATAAGAAAAGAATAAATGACACTTTTCATTTTGTCAAGGATATGCAGCATATACAAAAATAATATATGATGTAAGTAAAGGATATGCAAATTATAAGAAAAGAATATTTGACACTTTTGTAAAGGATATGCTGCATCTATGAAAAAATAGATTCAAAGATTCATAATTTTAAAAAAATATGACACCTAATTAAAGGATAAGCAATCTAAGAAAAGACTATGACACCTAATAAAAGGACTATGCAATGTCTAGGAAAACATGACACCTAATAAAAGGATATTCAGCATCTACAAATAGAATATATGACACCTAAAGGATATGCAATGTCTAGGAAATGATTATGACACCTATGTAAGGAATATGCAATGTTTAATTATATAAGACACCTAATTAAGGGATATGTTAAGTATAGGAAAATAAAATATTCCTGTAGCCAAAATAATCTAAATGAAGGAATATGGTGGTCTTGGTAATGTGATGATGATAACAATAAAGATTATGACAGCAGATACTGAAATATAAATAAATGTCACCATAGAGATTGTTTTTAGTGTAACTATACAATTATGGGATTAAATGTTTAGTTTACCATGTAAATGTGGTCCAAATGCCTCCCTGAATAACAGATGTGACAACAGGCTCCTGCCATCCTCTGTCATATTTCTGAAATCTGGTTCTGTATTTGAGGCATGCAGACCCATTAGATGTGCAGCAATGGCAACTATAAATAGGGAATAAATTAACAGCATTTGTTTTAAATTAAAGTTTTCTAAACAACTTTACAGTGCAAACATAAACCAGCATAAGAAAAATCTCATACTTCTTTGACAAAAGCAATGAATGCTTGTACAAACTGTAGAGATATACAAAACTTTATGGCTTGAAAAACAACTCCCATTTATAGAGAGCTGGATCCAACTGTGTAAATGATAACATTAACTTACATTCATATTTATCAACATCAATATTCAACAGTCTGTGTGAATGGTAACATTACCTAACGTTCATATTTATCAATATCAATATTCAACAGACTGTGTCAATGGTAACATTGAGTGACATTCATATTTATCAACATCATTCTTCAACAGACTGTGAACAGTAACATTAACTAACATTAATATTTATCAACATCAATAATCAACCGACTGTGTCAATGGTAACATTGAGTGACATTAATATTTATCAACATCAATATTGAACAATCTGTGTGAATGGCAAAATAACCTAATGTTCATATTTATCAACATCAATATTCAACAGTCTGTGTGAATGGCAAAATTACCTAACATTCATATTTATCAACATCAATATTCAACAGACTGTGTCAATGGTAACATTAACTAACATTCATTTTTATCAATGTCAATATTCAACAGACTGTGAACAGTAACATTAACTGACATTCATACTTATCAAAGTTAATGCAATTAAATACTTGATATAAACCTTAATATGCACACATGCTTATTATTCTATCAATTTTCAAAGGAGCAATTCAAGAAATTACCATCATGCTTGAACAACATTTTATTTTCAAGAAGCATTGCAAATTTTACAACTTAAGTTGCTTCTATGCAAGAAATTAATTGTTGTAACTGTTAAATTAAGTTGCTTCTATGAAGACTGTTTTTAACTGAAAACTGTTAAATTCAATATCTAATAATTATGTTATTTAATCAAGCACAAAGAGAAAAAGAAAAGAAAAAATCCACATAACTGACAAAACAGCACTGCCATCAAATGTAAACAAAAAAAGTTAATCCATTCTGAAAGCCTGTAGTTACTCACCATTTCCATTAAACTCCTTAGCAAAAAAGTTTTCAGGTACATTGCTGGCCCTCTGTGACCATAATTGGGCTTCAATGGCTCCAATGTTGCTAGTGGGGTACTGGTAAGGACCAGGTACCTTAGTTGGGGACCCCTGGATGGTGGGGAGGGGGACAAGAGCTGAGATCTGTATAGGGGAGAGACATACAGGAGTGGTGTCTGAAACGGTATAGTGGAAATAGAGTGTGTAAGCAAACTGACAACTACATGTCTATTTCCCTCTGTACACATCTTCTTACTTTTAATTTAACTTCCTCATTCTGTTTTAGAATGTCTACTATTAATGGGCTCAAATCTTTCCAAATATAAGACAAATTTCAAAAACAATGAAATGAAATAATTCTGTATTATGCATAAAGCACTTTTATCCATCTGTAAAAAATGATGCTTGCCAAACAACATACCTATAACATTAATATGCTTGCAAATGACATACCTATTAAGTTAATAAGCCTGCTAAACAACATACCTGTTAAGTTTATATGCTATTCAAATATACCAGTAAATTTAATATGCTTGCCAATGAACACTTCAAATGTAAAACAAAGTTAGATTTAAGATTTAAAATAAAATACAGTTCAATACCAACTACCTTATAGAATGGTGAAGCCAACCTAAAGTAGACGAAGTAGCTATGATATGCTTTGAAAAGTTTAATATGAATTTAGTAATGTAGAGATTATTGATGAACTGTATGAAGCTTTCTAGGACATAAAATTAATATTTTCTAATGGACTTTAAATCAGTAAAACAAATAAAGTGCATTGATCTACATCTCTCTCATTCCCCATGTGTGTATATATATATTATATTATATTATATTATATTATATTATATTATATTATATTATATTATATTATATTATATTATATTATATTATCAACATCTCTCTTTCTCTCATTTCCCATATATATATATATATATATATATATATATATATATATATATATATATATACATACACACACATACATATATATATATACATATATATATATATATACATACAGAGAGAGAGAGAGAGAGAGAGAGAGAGAGAGAGAGAGAGAGAGAGAGAGAGAGAGAGAGAGAGAGAGAGAGAGAGAGAGAGAGAGAGAGATTTAACTCAGTTCTAAATTCAACTCAGTATTAATTATTTTCAACCTATGAAGATAAAATAAAGGTTCAACATAACTAATATACGGTTGAATTCTTGAACATTTCTTTAAATGAACTGGCATATATATATTTGCTTTATTGTATGCGTGTATATACACAATCAACTGAACATCCAGGGAATTTATTTATAGAGGACATCAGAGAAATCATACTTCAGAATTCCATTATAAGCAAGTGTACATAATATGTATCCTCTAAAGTAAATTTCACTGCATGAGTTTTTATAAAGACCAAAGATGTCAATACTGAAACTGAAATTATGCACATATAATTATCTGCCCTTACTTGATCTCTTCAGAGGAGATGTATTCATACCAAGGGGAGATGTGCTGCTACCTTGTCCATGGGGAGAAGTGGGAACACTTGATCTACGCCACTGTCTCCCCTGTCCTGGTGGTGTTCCAATTGAAAATTGAACTGAAAATAAAATTTACATGAACATCAATATTTGTTGAATGGCACAACATTAGTTGTTCATCACTGTTCATTAATTAACTGCATTACCATTTCAATCAAGCTACCAACAAGATGATATAGGTCACAATTATTTTCATTTTAACAACTTTCTTTACCCATACCATTACAGCATTCAGACTGATGCGACATGCAAGGTTGACAGGAAAACAAATATAGACATTACACCATCAATTCATGTACTGGAATTCCAAAGCAATCTTGCCATTTGTTTTAGATGCTTTAGAAAACTTCTTGGAAGTGAAAAATTTCCCAGGTTTTTGCAAAAATTATTCTAGCTATTTAACAATTTATTACATTTTCATCCGTATCAATGTTAATCCTTCTAAAACATTTTCACTCAATTAAATTACTGCAATAACATTTCAATCAAGGTATTGCTGGCCATTCTTCAACTTCAAAGATGACTATAACACTAACAGATTTGTTATAAGTGACTTGTGGCAGACTGCTGCTTGGGTTTGCTGTATCAGGCCTATTTGTGTTCTAAACTGTATGTGGAAGACTGTTGCTTGGGTTGACTGTATCAGGCCTATTTGTGTTCTAAACTGTATGTGGAAGACTGTTGATTGGGTTGACTGTATTATGCCTATTTGTGTTCTAAAGTGTCTGTGGAAGACTGTTGCTTGGGTTGACTGTATCAGGCCTATTTGTGTTCTAAACTGTCTGTGGAAGACTGTTACTTGGGTTGACTGTATCAGGCCTATTTGTGTTCTAAACTATCTGTGGAAGACTGTTGCTTGGGTTGACTGTATTAGACCTATTTGTGTTCTAAACTGTATGTGGAAGACTGTTGCTTGGGTTGACTGTATTAGACCTATTTGTGTTCTAAACTGTATGTGGAAGACTGTTGCTTGGGTTGACTGTATTAGACCTATTTGTGTTCTAAACTGTATGTGGAAGACTGTTGCTTGGGTTGACTGTATTAGACCTATTTGTGTTCTAAACTGTCTGTGGAAGACTGTTGATTGGGTTGACTGTATCAGGCCTATTTGTGTTCTAAAGTGTCTATGGCAGACTGTTGATTGGGTTGACTGTATCAGGCCTATTTGTGTTCTAAACTGTCTATGGCAAACTGTTGATTGGGTTGACTGTATCAGGCATATTTGTGTTCTAAAGTGTCTATGGCAGACTGTTGATTGGGTTGACTGTATCAGGCCTATTTGTGTTCTAAACTGTCTATGGCAAACTGTTGATTGGGTTGACTGTATCAGGCCTATTTGTGTTCTAAAGTGTCTATGGCAGACTGTTGCTTGTGTTGACTGTATCAGGCATATTTGTGTTCTAAACTGTCTGTGGCAAACTGCTGCATGGTTTGCTGTATAAGCCCTATTTGTGCTTTAAAATGTATGTTGAAGGCTGCTGCTTGGGTTTACTGTATCAGAAACGGATGTGCTGCAGTTCTGAGATTTACTCATGCTTTTGCACTGACACTCCATTTCTCCTCCAAAGTCTCTAGCTAAAGTATAGACAAGACTGTGTCAGGTAGAGCGATCATATTTGAGATCATCTCACGACTCCAGTCAATGTTAAGCATTCCAAGGATGATATGAAGAAATCTTAGAAGCTTTTCTTCTGACCACAGCAACTAATGCTATCTCTACTTAGGCTTGCCATAAAAATCTTTGATAGTCAATCTTCTGACCACAGCCAAGATTTCTTTCTTTACTTAGGCTTGCGATAGAAATCTTTGGTAGTCAATCTTCTGATCACAGCCATGAATGCCTTCTCAACTTAGTCTTGCCATACAAATTTATGGTAGTCAATCTTCTGACATACTGACAATGTGGCCTGTCCATTTCAACAGTAATTTCATCATCTGAGTGTGGATACTTGGCATGCCTGCCATTGTGGAAAAAAACCTTGTGTCCCTTCCAAAAGATGGGAATGCTGACATGCAATCTAATTCAATGGGCATTTTTAAAAAGACTCCCTTTTTCTCTAGCACACCTTTAATGTCCGTAGAAAGAATAAAATTGAAACATTGAGAAATGCATCATTTTTTGTTTCAAAATTCATCTTAATATATGATGTGGACCATGGGCTAATTATTTTCCTAGGAAAACAAATTGAATGAAAATATTATAAATGTTATTGAGATGATAATGTGAAGAGCATGAACAGAATGAGATGTATAAATCAAATAGATGTAACCAAACAGATGTAACCAAAAGATATTATAAAGTGAGAAATTGAACAAGATAAATAAAAAATTCTATTAAATTGAATCAGTAACAAATAATGTGGAAGAGGTTTACCTTGTGGAGAGAGGGACCCACTGAATCAGTAACAAATAATGTGTAAGAGGTTTACCTGGCGAAGAGAGTGACCAATTGAATCAGTAACAAAGAAATGTGTAAGAGGTTTACCTGGCGAAGAGAGTGACCCATTGAATCAGTAACAAAGAAATGTGTAAGAGGTTTACCTGGTGGAGAGAGTAACCCAACATCTGGTGCCACAAGTCTAGTTTCAGATGCCCGGCGAACCAAAATCTTTCCCTTCTTATTACTGTCCTGAATTAAAGAAAAAGGATATTGATCTAAACAGGCATATATGACAATGATATGTATGATTACATACAAAAAAATTAAATGAATCAGGCAGGCAAAGACATGTACAAAAATGTGCTGAAAGTAATTGGATCAGGCACACTGACCATACATCATACCAAATCAGTATTATACAGTGTATACCATACATCATATCAAATCAGTATTATACAGTGTATATCATACATCATACCAAATCAGTATTATACAGTGTATACCATATATCATACCAAATCAGTATTATACAGTGTATACCATACATCATACCAAATCTGTATTATACAGTGTATACCATACATCATACCAAATCTGTATTATACAGTGTATACCATACATCATACAAAATCTGTATTATACAGTGTATACCATACATCATACCAAATCTGTATCATACAATGTATACCATACATCATACCAAATCAGTATTAAACAGTGTATACCATACATCATACCAAATCAGTATTATAATGTATACCATACATCATACCAAATCTGCATTATAGAACTAAACTTACATTCTGTTTGCAGTCCATTCACATTCCTATTATCATTTATCATTTCATCCTTTTTGGTTTACGGTCTGAGCAATGCATTCTGATTCTGCATTTATCTCTTCTGTTCGGCGGGAATAAAATGTACATTCATTGACATAAGTCAGTTTTCTTTTTTTCTCGAGCATGATCAGCCTAAAATAATTTGATTCTCAATCATCAAAAAATGGGACTTTGATGAGATCCTCAATTTTCATGCACAAAAGAAGTTCTCAATCTTAATATGCAATTGAAGTATCATACCAATTTCTGCTCTGTCTCTGCTCCTATTGCATTCTGCAGTTTGTCTACAGTCAATGGTAAGTTACCACCCATCATTTTCTCATATCTGCTCCTTTGATTTGGCACAGGTATGGGTACAGTTGTCATAGCCGATGGTGTTGTGCTTGTAACCTGGAGGCTTGATGGCCTACTTGCATTTTGACTGCTGCTAGAATCTTTCTTGAACATAACTTTCATTGCAACTGGATTGGCTGTAACAGTGTTCAGAGATGGGGGTGGTGTATCACTGAAATAAGTATAATATATTTAATTTGGTGTTATGGTAATTGTTACATTCAAAACAATCATGAACTGAATCAAAAAGGCATGAGTACCTGCTATCACATTTTCTTTGATTTATTTCTGCTGTTGCTGGTCTAATTATTCAAAATATGGGAATTTCATGTTTTGACCATGAGTTTCTTGGAGTAAGTACTTTTTGTTTAGGCCATGAGTGTCCTGGAGTATTTTTTGTTAAGGCCATGAGTTTATTGGAGTGGGTTTATTTTGTTAAGGCCATGAATTTTTTGGAATAAGTTTTTTTTTATATTAATACCATGGGTTTATTTGAGTGGGTATTTTTTGTTAAGGCCATCAAACTCACTTAAAAATATTTAGGAATTGCACAATTTAACATTTTGTCAACTTAAGACAAGGTTTTTACAAGAATGATGATCATACTAGAGCAAAATCAATATCAGAAGTTCAATTAAATAAATAAATTTATGTATCTTCCAATTTAAAATAATTACTATCTGGTTTGCATCATGTTTACAAGGGAACAACCTGTGTAACCTAAACCAGTGGTTATAAACACTCTGTCTTTTCCTTTAGAAAGAAATTATGTATATTATAAATGAAAGAAAACACTCATTATACAACATACAATATGAGAATAATTTCAAAATGCAATGAATTTTCAACATTATGCATTTATCTTGATCAAAATAAACCCATTGATGTGGCTCAAAATAAACCCACTGAACTGCCTGATCACTGGATGGCCTGATGTGGCTCAAAATAAACCCACTGAACTGCCTGATCATTGGATGGCCTGATGTGGCTCAAAATAAACCCACTGAACTGCCTGATCATTGGATGGCCTGATGTGGCTCAAAATAAACCCACTGAACTGCCTGATCATTGGATGGCCTGATGTGGCTCAAAATAAACCCACTGAACTGCAGGATCATTGGATGGCCTGACATGGCTCAAAATAAACCCACTGAACTGCAGGATCATTGGATGGCCTGATGTGGCTCAAAATAAACCCACTGAACTGCAGGATCATTGGATGGCCTGATGTGGCTCAAAATAAACCCACTGAACTGCAGGATCATTGGATGGCCTGATGTGGCTCAAAATAAACCCACTGAACTGCAGGATCATTGGATGGCCTGATGTGGCTCAAAATAAACCCACTGAACTGCAGGATCATTGGATGGCCTGATGTGGCTCAAAATAAACCCACTGAACTGCAGTATCAATGGATGGCCTGATGTGGCTCAAAATAAACCCACTGAACTGCAGGATCATTGGATGGCCTGATGTGGCTCAAAATAAACCCATTGAACTGCAGGATCATTGGATGGCCTGATGTGGCTCAAAATAAACCCACTGAACTGCAGGATCATTGGATGGCCTGATGTGGCTCAAAATAAACCCACTGAACTGCAGGATCATTGGATGGCCTGATGTGGCTCAAAATAAACCCACTGAACTGCAGGATCATTGGATGGCCTGATGTGGCTCAAAATAAACCCACTGAACTGCAGGATCATTGGATGGCCTGATGTGGCTCAAAATAAACCCACTGAACTGCAGGATTATTGGATGGCCTGATGTGGCTCAAAATAAACCCACTGAACTGCAGGATCATTGGATGGCCTGATGTGGCTCAAAATAAACCCACTGAACTGCAGGATCATTGGATGGCCTGATGTGGCTCAAAATAAACCCACTGAACTGCATGATCATTGGATGGCCTGATGTGGCTCAAAATAAACCCACTGAACTGCAGGATCATTGGATGGCCTGATGTGGCTCAAAATAAACCCACTGAACTGCTTGATGATAGGATGGAATGATATTGCTCATAATGAAACCCACTAGAAAGCCTTATCATTGGAGAGCCTGATTTTTCTCATAATAAAATTGACTGGACAGCCTGATAACTTGAGTCTATTTACCAAGTTTACTTAAAATTAGATAAAGAATACAGTCCAATTCGATGGAAGATCACTGCAATATATATAAATCTTGCTCAATACTCAACTCATTCAAAAAAAGCTTCATGATACAGAATCAAAGTACAAGCTAAAATAGAAATCAGAAATATGACTTCAGAATGGAAACAGGATCAGCAAAAGATCAATATGCTTGAATCGTGCTAAATAAAGAACATGTCTGAGATCTTAATGATATAAACAAAAATTTCCAGTTTTAACAAAATCATATCAAAACATAGCCATGTGAATGAGAATAGACCAATGCTAATAGATAGCATTCTCGAAAAGTTGCAATTTGCCAACACCATTTGGTGGTGTTGGCATTGGGTAGACGCTTACTAGCAAAACCAATGAGTCACTTGGTCTAACAGTTAATGAACACATGGATGTCAAACATTGCCATACCAATGACTTGCCTGGTCTAATAGCCAATGAACACATGGATGGCAAACAGCGCCATACCAATGAGTCACTTGGTCTAACAGTCAATGTACAGATGGATGTCAAACAGTGCTATAACAATGAGTCGCTCTACAGCCAATGGACACATGGATGTCAAACAGTGCCATACCAATGACTTGCTTGGTATAATAGCCAATGGAAACATGGATGTCAAACAGTGCAATACCACGACTTGCTTGGTTTAATAGCCAATGGACACATGGATGTCAAACAGTGCTATACCAATGACTCGCTTGGTCTAACAGTCAATGGACACATGGATGTCAAACAGTGCTATACCACGACTTGCTTGGTTTAATAGTCAATGGACACATGGATGTCAAACAGTGCTATACCAATGACTCGCTTGGTCTAACAGTCAATGGACACATGGTTGTCAAACAGTGCTATAACAACGACTTGCTTGGTCTAACAGTCAATGGACACATGGATGTCAAACAGTGCTATAACAACGACTTGCTTGGTCTAACAGTCAATGGACACATGGATGTCAAACAGTGCTATAACAACGACTTGCTTGGTCTAACAGTCAATGGACACATGGATGTCAAACAGTGCTATACCAATGACTCGCTTGGTCTAACAGTCAATGGACACATGGATATCAAACAGCACCATAACTATTGACTTGCTTATTATAAAAGAAAGGTAAGAATGATATAACATAGAAGCATTACCTGCATCCATTGCCATCTTCATCCATCATTTTATCTTCCTCCAAACAATCTGGTGCAAAAGAAAACATGAAATATATTATTAAAAAGCCATTGTTGACATGTTATTGTGTGATTATACATAAAAATAGTGCATTAGATATTCAGTGATTAATCCATAACTGAAAAAAGGCTATGAACCTGTCTTGGTAAAAAAAAGCTGGGTCATTTAGAACACAACAATCACAACTATCTTTACTTTTTTCTTATCAGCAAAAAATTCAAATTTAAATATGTCTCAGTTCCATGGACTTTCCATTTCTTAGCAATTACGGACAGTTAGGTGAAGGTAACAATGGATGGTCATATAATGAATTCATGAGCTGGAAATTTAATAGAATCTGGCCACAAATGATGAAATGCAGCTAATGAAGATTTAAATTATTAGTTAAACATGTTTTATTAACATTCTGTAAATCCAAAAATTTCCTGAAGGTTGTTTAAAAAGTGCTATTTCATCCATATAAATCATGACACTGCTAAAATATTCTCAACTGCCATACTTAAGACACCATACTGACCTGATCCGTCAATGCCCATTTCCTCTGGTACCATGACAAAGTCCTAAAACAAAAAAGACAACACATATCTAGCAATTAACATGACAATTAAATCATATATATCCCAGTGCTGACATCAATACAACAGTGGCTGACTTTTAGCTCCTGTTAAAAGCAACAGCAATATAATTCTGGATCAAAGGATTACATTTATCAATCTTGGCATCAATTGCACAAGTCATGCTAAGGGCTGCATACAAGTAATTACAGTACAACAATCTTTTGAATAAAGAAAGAGCTTTCCTTCCTGACATATTCTTGTGTACATTCTACAGGCAGATCTTGGTAAAAAGACAGGTTACTTATCTTCCACAGCATAGAGAAGATGGTTAACTTCATAACATAGCATACAC
Organism: Unio pictorum; assembly: GCA_030141615.1. Classification (NCBI taxonomy): domain Eukaryota; kingdom Metazoa; phylum Mollusca; class Bivalvia; order Unionida; family Unionidae; genus Unio; species Unio pictorum. Next base: position 2,383,706 of record JARLTB010000067.1, read on the forward strand.
AACATAGATGTATTAAATTAGCATGAAAGAACTGAACCGGATATCCTGAAACTAATAAATGATGCTAACCAATGAATATCCCAAGCTGATTTATAAAATGGCAAGATATCCTGAAACTAATAAATGATGCTAACCAATGAATGAGCCAAGCTGTATTATAAAATGGCATGATATCCTGAAACTAATAAATGATGCTAACCAATGAATGTCCCAAGCTGTATTATAAATTGGCAAGATATCCTGAAACTTATAAATGATGCTAACCAATGAATGTCCCAAGCTGTATTATAAATTGGCAAGATATCCTGAAACTTATAAATGATGCAAACCAATGAATGTCCCAAGCTGACTTCCTTCGAGTGTGCAAAAAGGACACAGATGAAATATAAAATGTCTTAAAAATCATTTTTTAAAGTAACCACATGTCTAGAAAGACCATGTATTTGTCTCACTTCTGAGAGATATGATGGACTTGCTTGCTTCAACAATTATGTCAAAACATCTGAATGCATAGTACCATATGAATGCATGGAACCACTTGAATGCATGGAACCACCTGAATGCTTGGCAACTGTTTAATGGATCCTCTGTGTGCATGATATGTATAGCACAATTTTTATTCAAACAACACTATGTCAGCTAATTGGCAGTAAAGAGCAAAATTTACAGAACTGTTTGTCCCTTTATGGACCATTTATGGCAGGATGTAAATCACTAATTATTTGGATTTACTTGCTGTATGAAATTTGTAGTCTGAAATAAAGAATTCTTATCATACCTTACTATTTTCTTTTACAGGAATGTTTTTGCATTTATTACAACGGTTACCATGAATGCATTTCTCTTTTCTGCACTGATTAAGATTAAGTAACAGAAGATGCAATTATATTAATCATCAAGGTATGTGGTGCCATGGAGTGGGTATATAAAGAGAAAAGACTTCATGGTGTAAAAATTACTTCATACAAGACCTTTGGGAAACATTTTTACTTAAAGAAAGCATTAGTTTTACAGATGAAATGATTTACAGATGAAATGTACTATGTATACCTATTTCTTGAATTACATATTTTAAGATTAGAACATAAATAAAATCTGGTTCAACTGTCTCATTAATTGACATCATTGGTTTCTTCAAACAAAATGGGTATGTTCCTACAGTAATAAGCCTTATTGACACTCTGCTCCCATGATAACTATTTTATATTTTCTGCACCTTTATCAAAGCTCCAAATGAATTTAAATCATGCAAATTTTAGATTTCCTAAGACAAATTTGCATTACTTTTAAAAGAGTTAGCGGGGCCCCGAGTGGCCGAGTGGTCTAAAGCGCTGTCCGTTACGGACCACTGCCTTCTCACCTCTGTCTGCGTGTGTTCGAGTCTAAGATTCGGCAAATGTAGTTATGTGAGAAAGCTTGCCAGTAGCTTCTCGTGGGTCGGTGGTTCTTTCCGGGCTTTGTCCGGTTTCTTCCTCCACCATTAATACTGGCCGCCATGTATAGCCTATATTGTGCTGAAAAATGGCGTTAAACCATTTAAAAAAAAAAAAAAAAAAAAGAGTTAGCATGATCACAAGACACATTTTAAGTGCAGTATTAACCTTTGACCTTGAACCTATTACAATGGATATAAAATAAAGTGAACCTGTCACAGACAATGTCAAGATATTTTCATGCACTAAGCTTGGTTATATTATATTTAATGAAAATATTTTGAACATAAAAAAATTATTAAAATGGAATTTTTCAATTATTCGTTAGCTTCATCCACAGACTGGATCTGATAAAAAACCAATCATAATTGGTTGTGTTATCAGGTTCACCTGACCTCTGACCTTACAAATATTGCTGAGAATCAACATGCTCATTGGAATGCAAAAATACAAAGCTTTTTCGTTGTTCATTAGCATAAGTACAGGTAACTGTATTCGTAAGCACAAAGAAGTACAACAACATAGTGACAAGTGTTTCATTGAACAGCACATCAACATGATCATCTCATTGGGACCAACAACCTATGGTGAGAAGTGTTTCACTGAAAAGCACATGTCAACTTGTTCACCTCTTGTAAGACAAACAACTTACTGACAAGTGTTTCACTGAAAACCCTATATCAACATGATCATCTCTTTAGGGTCAACAACACAAATGTTTCATTGAAAACCACATGTCAGCTTGTTCATCTCTTTCATGGTGAGAAGTGTTGCACTGAAAACTCACTGTCATTATGATCATCTCTTTCCAAAGACTATAGATAACAAGATTTTCATGATGGGTACAATTACTGGCCCTGGTTAATGAGGGCATAAACATTACATGTTTCTATTAGAGAGGCAACAACATTAAATGTATCTAGTATTAGGGAAGCATCAACATTAAATGACATTAAATGTAACAATTTGGGAGGACATCAAATTTAAATGAATCTATCAGGAAAGGCAACAAGATTAATTGTATCTATTTGAGAGGACATCAAATTTAAATGAATCTATACGGAAGGGCAACAAGATTAAATATATCTATTATGGAGGGCATCAACATTAAATATGCTGGGGGGAGGGGTATCAACATTAAATCAATATTAATCTGTTGGGGGGGGGGGATCAATCAACTAACTCATTAACCCATGGAGGTTTTTGGTCACTTTCGCCTTTAATGCAAGCTGGCAACATTTTGGGAAACTATTTCTAAATACATACTAATACACTGACTTCCAGGAGATTTCCCATTAATGTAATGCCTAGTTGTCTTAAAAACATCATTTTTCATTGGCTATATCACTTGTGAATGAGCAAAAATATAAACGGAGTTCATCTTTGTTTCTACTTAACGGCATCATTTTCGTATTGAGACCACTCTTTATACCGAATGCCAATCTTATCCTACTTTTTGCAATGGTTCACCTGCTGTGTGCAGTTCTGACTGGTCTGCCTTAGATCTGAGACCAGAAAGCAAATATCAAAACAAAACATCAGATTCCGACCATGGCCAAATTTTTTGGTGGGGAAAACAAATTGGTCCGATAAATTAGGCTTTTCCCTCTATATTTTGTAGTGCTACTAGAATGTCCAGATTATTCGGTATCAATGTAGAGCTACATCTCTCTACCTTTCTATAATACCACCCATGTTAATGTATCATACATGACCTTGATGCTACAGAGCTCGTCAGTAGGCTACTACCTCCTGCCGTGTAAACGTGGTGTCAGGGGCTAATGAGTTAACAAGAATTATGGTATTTTTCTTCTTCTTTTTTTTTTTTTTTTTTACAAAATTTCAAGGAATGGCTGAATTTGTAATTTATGTGCAATATCGATGCACAAGTGAATAAATATGCAAGGAATATTATAATCTGGTGATGTCATAAAAATGTACCCATTAACCCCTGGAGGTTTTTGTCATTTTCGCCTGAAATGCAAGTAGGAAACACATTTTGGGGGCTATTTCTGAGTACATCCTAATGCATAGACTTCCAAGAGCTTTCCCATTAACCTAATGCCTAGTTGTTATAAAACATTGTTTTCCATTGGCTATTTCACTCGCACATGAGCGGAAGGGAAGAAGTTCTAGTATTTTCTTTTGCTAAATGAATACATCATTTTCGTATCAAGAACACTCTTTATTCTAAATGCCCATCTTATCCTACTTTTTACAATGGTTCACCTGTCTGTGTGCAGTTTAGATTGGTCTGCCTTAGATCTGGGGCCAAATGTCTAAAATCTGGACACAAATCAGATTCTGACCATGGGCGAATTTTGGATGGAAAGAATCTTTATTAGGGAGGGAATCAACATTAAATGTATCAATTAGGGAGGGCAACAACATTAATGGTATCTAATAGGGAGGGAATCAACACTGAATGTATAAATTAGAAGGGCAACAACACTATATGTATAAATTAGGGAGGGATTAAACAATAAATGTATTATGAAGATGGTTTCACTATTCTTAGTGCATTTTAGCAGCAAATTAACTTGGGTGGGGTAAGAGGGAAATAAGACTTACCTCTGTAAGAGTACTACATCTGGACTCTTTGCTATTACCTAGGAACTCGTCCACTGGGTATTCTGTATTGACTAGAGTCTGATCCAAGTTGCCATCTTTGAAAGAACACTGAAACAAAAAAAGTACATTGTAATCATGTATTCACTCAAAGCACTTTTTAAATAATCAAGAAACAACCATCATTTAAGTGCTTTGCAGTTAAAAACAAAAGCATGCAAATTAACAGAACTAGTTGGACCATTCTGAATTGGAGAACAAACTGCAGACCCAGAGAACATTCTGCTGGTTAAGATATGTAGAACTGGAAACTTTCCCAATATGTAGAACATTGAAATCAAGTTTTGCAGAGAACAAAACTGCAACCATATCTCTGATTGAATTATGCTATAATATTTATTATCTACAATAGAAGTAGGCAAATAAAATTAGATTTTACCTTACAAGCCAACTGCAAACTAAAACTTTGAGACCCATGTCTTTTCTAAAACAAGTGGAAGCGACGAACTGAAAATTAGTTATAATACAAACCTTTGACGGAGAATATTCCATTTTTGCAGACAGGGGGGATGCTGATACTGCTTTTTGGGTGGCTGAACTGTCGGAGGAAAAACTGGGACTTCGATATGGCACAGGGACAGGGGGAGCTAAAATCAGAACAAAAGCTAGTAATTCAAATGTTTATTTACTGCATTTTCTTTTACTCACAACTGTTGATAAGTGACAACTTTTTAATTATATAATTTAATAATATAAGAAATGTACCTTGGCTTTATTACCAATATTATTATTACTTAAGGTATGAATAAACCAAAGTCTTATTAATACTTACATGATGATGCTGGAGAGGGAGGCTGTAAAAATGGATGGTTGAAGAAATCCTCTGAAATAGAAGACACATTTCCTTATTTAGAAATATTCAATGCTTTTTTGCCATTGTTTTTAACATACTTGCACATGTATAAATGAGTTAATTAAAACTTAATGCAACAAGTGTATTAATTTGACCTGTACAGTTATTTCTCAGACTAGACAATGCAAATACGAGATAATCTGCACATGCATAAACACAAGGCAGATAGAGTTTGGTGCCATCAAACGGGGAAAATAAAGAAACAAACAAAACTTTAGAAGCCTGAAAAATTCAAAGTCTGACTCTCCTTACCTGAACGAATACTTTCATAAAACTGTAGCATCAAAATGAAGTGCATCCAAGCTGCACACTCATTTTAGTTCCAATATTTGACTGGATTTCAAAGTGAGGAGGGACAGGATCATGACAAGGAGTTCATGTACTATTGAGCAGAGAATATAAACTAAAGTCTGGACAACCCAAGAGTTCAAAAAACCCTTTAAGCATTGACATAACCTAAAAAGAGTACTAGCTATAAGTGGTGTACATGAAACTGTTATCTATGTCATACCATTCGAAGGCTGGATTGCACTATGCAGATCAACCACCAATAATGGGCCACCTCCCTTAAATAACCCCCTTGTGTATCCAGACAGGTTATCTTTTTTCCCCTTCTTAAAATACATTTTAAATACCATTAGCAGCCAGCTCCTTGAAACAGTTCAAATTGATTCATACGATAATGCCTAGGTCTCATTCCTTTTAGATTGTTAAATTAATAGTTTGCTCACCAAATTCTATCCTGTCCTTGGCATTCCTCTTCAGCATCCGATACAACAAGTCCTTCAAAGCTGGAGATGTACCATCAGGGATGCTGTAATGAGAAAACATATTGATGTAAAACTCAAAACATATAACATACATGTGTAGCAAGGATTACAGAAATTAACTTCAGCCATATTTTAAATTTTATCTCTATCTTTCTATGCATAAGTTTTGGTTCTAGTGAATTCCTTTATCCAGAGTCATTAATTGCTCACTCTCTGAAGCATCTACACCAAATGTACTCAATATAGTTTGAATTTATTTATTCTATTACTGTAGGTGAATTTACTTATTATTATGGATGCCAGTTTTAGTCATTTTGCAAACAATGTCACTTTTGATGTAATTTAAATTCATGGATTGGGAAAGATAACCTATTATTCCCACAGAATCATATATGGGGTTATCAAGAGATCATTATCATTTTGTTCGCACTGAATGATAAATGGGGTTACAGACCTGCCAACTCTGATGAGACCATCTCAGTAAGGCAGTTGATATTTTTCCATATGTTTGACCAGTTTTCAGTATAATTTTCTTTTCACAAAAAATTGTATAATCAACAGTTTGATCATGCAGACACTTTGCACAAACAAATAGGTGCAGTTTAAAGCATTTGAGGTGCTGATGTAAAGTTAGTTTGGTTCCCTGACTTATTTCAATAAGTCTAATAAGAAACCAAGATCCAAATGAAACACAGATAACGAATATTCCAGATTTTCCTGCAATGATCTTTTTCTTAAGGTAGTTTTCGCTTTTATGCCAAATGTCCATATTTTAAGGGCAATCATGTTCGTAAGACTTGTGGTAAAATCTTACGAGTTAGCAGGTCTGGGGTTATGAAGAATGATGTATAGCCTGAGGAAGAGATAAATCCAGTTCCCAAAGAATGGTGTATGGAGTGGAAAAGAGATCCCACAGGATCATATATAGGGTTATGAATAGATCATTTTGTTCCAACAGAATGATATATCGGGTTATGAGGAGATCCTTTGTTTGCACAAAATGATATACAGTTTATCTGTGTTGAAAACTACAGTATGTAGAAATCATTGAAATCCATATAAAAATTGATGCAACATGAAAAATGTAACTTCACAAGAGTTTAAAGCAATACAATTTCTCAAAATACAAAAGCAAAATAAATAAACCTCATTTATCAAACTGTATTCATTCAGATTACTTGCTTCACGTTTCACATATACATTTCTGGAGCATGCATATTTGGCACAATTCGATCCCATTCGCCTGATGCTTCCTTTAAATTAAAACAACCGTTGTGTCCATCACCTTACCTGCTTCACATTTCACATATACATTTCATGCCTTTTTATTAAAACAATCATTGTGTCCATCACCTAACATTTAAATGAATCATATCCCATAATAAATGTATCCAAGGAACATGGTAAAAGATAATCATACTTAGGCCGGAGTTCAGTATTTTTCTCATAGAAGCTTTTCAGTTCTGGAGAAGATTGCGAAATGAATGGTGGTTTCCCTGTCAGACACTGGAAAACTACAGTCCCAATACTCCATAGGTCTGCCTTAGCATCATACCGTAAGTTCATGATCACTTCTGGGGCCTACATTTTACGTACAGAGAAAGAATACATGCTTATGATTAGCTAATCAGGTGAAATAGTTTACATGATAATTAAAATGACTAGAGTATAATGTGATGAAATACATTATCTGAATAAGTTACCTACTGTTTCTGACCTTCTTCAAGGAAAACTGATGCAGCCTTTTTAAAATTATCTTAATGACCAGAACCTAATAAACTTTTTTAACAGACACAGTATAACATTTGTTTACTGTTGTTGTTGTAAGGGGGGGGGAGGGGAGAGTCATTTTTCAGCACAATATAGGCTATACATGCCAGCCAGTATAAGTGGAGGAAGAACCCAAGGGAAACCCCGGAAAGAACAACCAACACACAAGAATCAACAAGCAAGCTTTCTTAATGATTCCCATTGGTCAAGCCAGAGACTCAAAACCATGCAGAAGTGAGATGGCAATGATCTGTAACAGTGAGCACACTAGTCTACAAGGCCCAAACATTTGCTTATTTGTTTATTTAACACTGATAAGAATTTCTGACTTTCTTCTCTTGCATGTAAAGCAAGTTTGAACTTCTTTCCCTTCTCTCTAAAACGAGGTCAGAAAATTATTCACAGCATCAATTACCATGTAGTTACAAAGGGCAATGAGTGCATAAAAAATCTGGTGATACATAAACAATTAGGAAAATCCTCCAGTTTGCCACCAACATTGGTCTTATATTTAAAGTGGTAATGCAGGGCTCGAAATTAGAGGTAGTCCGCTGGCCCGAGGCTAGTAGAATTCCTGTCGGACTAGTAACTATCATAATGTTAATAGTCCGATAAGCTAGTAAGTTTTGTTTATCAACAGTCACCGTTTGTTTACTCAATACCCTAATAAAGACGTGACTTCAGCATATATTCTGCAGAATCAGGGCAGTGACCGTTGTAAACACAATCATAAAATATTAGCAGGAGAAGATGAAGTCAATTTCTGCCTCAGAAATGTGTGTTTCTATTACAAGAAGCCATCTGATTTTGTGCATTTCACTTAACAGCACCATCCACAGTCCTGTCATTAACAAACAACGGAAGTTTGATAATTGATATCCTAATTAATCTGACAGTGAATTAAATGAAAAATAACCTGGTATCACACTTTATTCACGTGACCACAGTAACAAACTACAAAACTGCAACACATGGTATCAACTATTCAAAGAAATTAGTTTGCACACTTGCTTGGTTTTTTTTGTTTTTTTTTTTGCTTGCTAGCCAAATGCGCTAACAGTCACAAACAGGGAACTGCATAATTTACGTTTGCATCGAAATAATTATAAGAATTAGATCAATTTATCATGATCACATTACTGACACATCATTTCCATACAACTACTTTTCTATGACAATAAAAATTGTCTTTTTTAAAATATTTTTCCATACAAGACTGAACAAATAATTGAATACACGTGGAGATATCCAAGCAGAATGATATACATGCATGGGCATCTAAGATTTTACAAATTTCCACTTATTATTAATTTCTACAATACATTGAGGTCCGATTAATTAGGAACACTTACTAAACTTACGCTATTAATGATGAGACCGTAATTTGAGCTGTTGAATGCAACACGCTGAGTCAGATGGCTTCGTTTGATGGGAACACATTTTCCACGGTGAAACTAACATTATCTTTTGATGTTAATATTTTATAACAGTGTTTGTAACAGCCACTGCTTTGATCCTGCAGAAGTCAAGACTTTATTTGAGAGAGGCCACTTACTGGGGAGGGGGGGGGGGCAAAGGCACGTGTTTTGAAACGTGTCTTGCTCTGACTTTCTTATATAAAGGACACTGCCATTCCTTTTCTTACTTTAAATAATTCGCATTTAGCTATACTGTAACAATTCGTATTTCAAAAACAGGCACAATTCCTGCCTTATAAGAAAGGCAAAATGTGGCATTTTAATGAAGGTGTTCAGCCTCCGGAAAAATCAAAAGTTGAATGAAAATGAAATAAAAGAGAGGAATAATTCTTAAGATAGGGTAAAGCGTAATCAGACATTTCAGAAGACATGGACAAAAGACAGGGAATGGCTGAATTATGATGAGAACAAGAACATTATGCAGTGTAACTGGTGTATAGAATTCCCAAAAACAAACACAGAAAAAACATCCAGTTTTGTTTTCGTATTGTTCGAATTTTAAAATTGAATCGGAGATGAAAATGGGGAAGAGTGACTGGTGCTCTTGTTTGAGACCTTGGGTTCTGTCCGACCTATTCTTTATAATCTTCCATACAAATGACATTCCAACATACGATCCGTCACCTGCAATACGTTTCTGGAACGTTTCAGAGAGACGGGTAAGGAGACCAGAACAAACCCCATATGGACCCAGAGTGCAGGTGGAGGACGAAAAATGACACCTGGATCCCTTTCTGGAATTGGATCGAGATTATCTTGAGAAACAAGAAATGTTAATTGACTGATTGATGATTTGAAGTAGGATTTATACTTCTGTACCTCTGCATTTCATATGATAATGCTATTTATGAAAGAAAATTGTTGTTAATCTCAATACAAGTGTGTGCCATACTTTTGTGGACAGGACTAGTAAATGTTTGGCAGGACTAGTACATTTCTCAGTACACTAGTCCTTCTGGCTACCAAGAAAGATGTGTTAAGTTCAAGCCCTGCAATGTCATGAAAATCCTACAAAAGGATATCAATATCATATGGCCTGGTTTTACAGTGTATTATGGTTCTGTGGTCTTAAAATTAGAAATAGATAAGAGCAAAAACCAACAAGTATTTTAATTCGACAAATAACTTATTTTCCTAGAATACAAAAGTGAACATTTAAAAAAGAATTAAAGATACTTATTCCTATTGAATACAGTCCCTAATTATATTCATGTGCTAATTAATAGTCCCTAATTCAAATCCAGTCCTAATGAATACAGTCCCTAATTCAATTCCTGTGCTAATGAATACAGTCACTAATAAAAGTCCAGTCCTAATGATTACATTCCCTAATTTAATTCCAGTCCCTAATTCAATTCATGTGCTAATGAATACAGACACTAATAAAATTCCAGTCCTAATGAATAATGTCACTAACTAAATTCCTGTTCTAATGAATACAGTCACTAACTAAATTCCAGTCCTAATGAATACAGTCACTAACTAAATTCCAGTCCTAATGAATACAGTCCCTAATAAAATTCATGTGCCAATGAATACAGTCCCTAATTTAATTCCAGTCCTAATGAATACAGTCCCTAATTCAATTCCAGTCTTAATGAATAGTCACCAATTAAATTCCAGTCCTAATGAATACAGTCCCTAATTAAATTCCTGTGGTGTTCAAAATAAGAGCCAGCACTGAAGGCATTGATGTGTCTGTAGTCTTGAATGTTGTAATGTACCAGTGCCCATGAAATGTGACCATGTATGAACAATCTTCCAATTAATCACAATAATACAAACCAAAGAAGATGCCTTGCCTGACAACACTAATAATTCACAGTTAATGTTTCTGTCCATGAACATTATACTACAATATGGTAAGTATAATGTCTCTGACTTTGATCAAGATAATGATCCTAATATTTAACCCACACTTATAATGAAATAATTAAGTGTTGTCTACAAAATAAAATTAACATCAGCATCTCTAGTTAGGAACAACATTAGCTAGATTTTGGATAAGGTCAAGTCCAAGGATATAATAAATGGAAAGAAAAAGAAAAAGAAAAATATAATACAAATTAAATAGACATAACAAGTGGTAAAGGCATGAAAATCCATTAATTAGCGATCGATATCATATGGCCTGGTTTTACAGTAGTAAAGGCATGAAAATCCTTTAATTGGATATCAACATTATATGGCCTGGTTTTACAGTAGTACAGGCATGAAAATCCTTTAATTGGCTATCAATATCATATGGCCTGGTTTTACAGTAGTAAAGGCATAAAAATCTTTTAATTGGCTATCAATATCATATGGCCTGGTTTTACAGTAGTACTGGCATGAAAATCCTTTAATTGGATATCAACATCATCTGGCCTGGTTTTACAGTAGTAATGGATATAAAGATCATATGGCATGATTTAAATAGTAGTAACAGCATGAACATCTAGGCCAAAACAATTCTGATTATAAACTCACCATGTATATTGGTGATCCACACAAAGTGGCTGCCATCACTCCATCTTGTAGAAAGCGAGCAAGCCCAAAGTCAGCTGTGCATAAAAGAACGAAAACCTTATAATCATGACACTAATGAATGAAAAGAACCTTAGAATCAATACACTAATAAATGAAAACAACCTTTGATACAATACGCTAATGAAAGAAAACAACCTTAAAATCAATACACTGATCAATGGAAACAATCTTACAATCAATACACTAATGAATGAAAAAAAAACGTAGAATCAATACACTAATGAATGGAAACAACCTTATAATCAATACACTAATGAATGAAAACAACCTTATAATCAATACACTAATGAATGAAAACAACCTTAGAATCAATACACTAAAGAATGAAAAAAACTTTAGAATCAATACACTGATGACTGGAAACAATCTTTGAATCAATACACTGATGACTGGAAACAACCTTATAATCAATACACTAATGAATGAAAACAACCTTAGAATCAATATGTACTGATGAACATTACTTGAGTTTTATAGATACTGAACATCGCAAGAGTTCTATAGAACATGATGTCTTGCCTGTAGAACTGTATGCACATCACAAGATGTCTTTAGAACATGTCTTACCTGTAGAACTACATGTACATTTCACATTTAAAAGATTTTGTTCCACTTCTGCAAATTCAGAAATGCTGGCATATCTGGATTTAGATGTTTTACATTAGGGTTAAAGTTAAAAGCGGCAACTGGTGAAGAAAAATGTTTGACTTCCAACACTTCCAAAGGCTGTCAAACAGATATTTAATGTTAACGGCAAGAATTATGTTGTCATATGCATGATGGAAAGACAATGCAATATCTAACCCAAAATATGACTATACACACTAAACACATGAATCTAACATACCGAATATACAAACTCTGACTTCTGACTATACAAACTCTAACACATGACTATACAAACTCTAACACATGACTATACAAACTCTAACACACGACTATACAAACTCTGACTTATGATGATATACACTAAACACACGACTATACAAACTCTAACACATGACTATACACACTATAACACACGACTATACAAACTCTAACACATGACTATACACACTATAACACACGACTACACAAACTCTAACACATGACTATACACACTATAACACACGACTATACAAACCCGGACTTATGATGATATACACTAAACACACGACTATACAAACTCTAACACATGACTATACAAACTCTAACACATGACTATACAAACTCTAACACATGACTATACAAACTCTGACTTATGATGATATACACTAAACACACGACTATACAAACTCTAACTCAAGACGATACACACCATAACATACCAACTATACTAGCTAGTGTTGTTCCAATTATTGATTATAATCGATCATCAGTTGGTTAAGCAAACCAATAATATAATCGATTGTGAACTCCATAATCAATTGTGTGTAAAGGGAGACTACTTTTTAGGTGTATGCAAAGCACAAAGGCTAGTAAAATTAGACTCTACATACTCCAACACATGACTATACACATTCAAACACATGACTAAACAAATTCCAACACATGACTAAATTAACTCCAACACATGACTATACACACTTCAACACATGACTAAACAAACTCCAACACATAACTATACACACTCCAACACATGACTATGTACACACTCCAACATATGAGAGTGCATTCTAAAACCTATGACTATACACACTCTCACACATGACTACATACTCTAACATTAGACTATACATACTCCAACACATGACAGCACATACTCAAACATATGAATATACACACATGACTATTCAAACTGCAGTACATGAATACATAAACTCTATTACAAAACAAAAGAAGCACAACGTTTTAGCCAAATACAGCAACTGATGCAGAAGACATAACTTTCAAGACATAAAGTATTAGAAGATATCATGTGCCACTGCCAGTCAGTCATTGCTGAAAATTTGACATAAGTGTCTTGCAGATTAGTAAAAGAATTTTATTATAAATCTTACCAATCTTTACAACAATCTGGGCTGCAGGAGGGTCTTTTATCCCTGGTGGAACACATAACAGGATGTTTTGGGGCTTTAAATCTCGGTGTATTATTCCCTTGGCATAAAGTAACATCATAGCAGCAACTGTCATGGAAAATAAACAAAAATATCACCCTTATATTGCCATGGTACCAGCTGTCATGGAAAATAAACAAAAATATTGCTTTGATACCATAGCACCAGCTGTCATGGAAAACCCCCAAAAATATCACCCTTATATTACCATGGTACCAGCTGTAATGGAAAATAAACAAAAATATCACCCTGATACCATAGTACCAGTTGTCATTGAAAACAAAAATATTGCCCTGAGAATGCTATTAAAAAGAAGATATCCCCAATCTCCATCATAAGAATTCAACCTGAATTAAAAATTTAATTTTCAAATCTTCCATAATTTCTATCTGATTGGTGTATAGAGTGTATGGAATTATGTTTAGCATACTTACCTGCAGGTAACATTTCAGTTATACGACTAATTCCAAGTATACATTTTCATTCTGGTATTTAGAGTTCAAACTACATTTTCATTATTGGACTGTTTTGCAACTGCAGGACTCTTTTCTTATGGTTGTACTGAGACCAGGGTCTGGCCTTCATTCTCATTCTTGTAATGAGACTGTATTGTGACTGGGGTCTGGCCTTCATTCTCATTCTTGTAATGAGACTGTATTGTGACTGGGGTCTGGCCTTCATTCTCATTCTTGTACTGAGACTGTATTGTGACTGGGGTCTGGCCTTCATTCTCATTCTTGTACTGAGACTGTATTGTGACTGGGGTCTGGCCTTCATTCTCATTCTTGTACTGAGACTGTATTGTGACTGGGGTCTGGCCTTCATTCTCATTCTTGTACTGAGACTGTATTGTGACTGGGGTCTGGCCTTCATTCTCATTCTTGTAATGAGACTGTATTGTGACTGGGGTCTGGCCTTCATTCTGATCCCTTTACTGAGACTTTTGGGAATGCAGGGCCAGGCCTCCATTCTCATCCTTGCATCATGTCTGTTTTGTGACTGTGGTCAAGCCTCGGTTTCATGCTAATATTGAGATTAATAGAATCTATTTTGGGGTTTGGACAGAGACAAGGAAATCCAAGTCTTCTGGTTGCATTATTTGTATGTCAAGTCAAGATACAAATAATGTGAACCCCAGACTGCAAACACCAATATTGATTTTTTTTCTCAGCCAATGTTTTTCAGACAAATTAAAATAACCCTGCACTTTTGCAAATTAGGTAGCAGATTCAAAACACAACTCATCATGCATTGTTATCGCTTCTGGCCATATTATAAAAGGTCATCAGTTCTTGTATTCTTTTATAAAAATCTGAATAATTATTAAAGTTTTTTAGAGCTAAAAATGCCAAGCTTATAAAAGAAAAAAAAGATAAAGAAAAAAGTTATAATTGTTATGTGTTGGAAATATTGCTTAAGGAATATCTTCAGCCAATGCAATTGTTTTTATAAACAAATTCACAATAAACCAAATATGTTAATGAGGTCAATAAGGTGACCTGCTGATCATATATGTACTCAAGCTTTATGCATGAGAAAACTGAAACATAAAAACATTCGATAATATTTTCGTATTATCACATTTAATTGATGGATGTTAAATGAAATCAAAAACAAGCAATTAATATCTTTATACAGTTAAGATTTAATAAGATCACATCAAAGGAAAACAAAGGTAAAGTTGTTTTTTTTAAAAGTAGATCCTAATGTGTGGACACTATGATTGAGATGACTGGACTGAGATAACAATACTAAGAAAAGTAAGGTCAGCAAAACAGGCAGATTTCTCTGTCGTATCGGTGAGAATAACAATAATGCCTTTGGGACCAGGACTGTTCTGCAACCATGAGACAAGCCTCCATTTTCAAACATCTAATACCAGCTCAGTAACATCTAATACTACGACTGTTTTGTCAATTATAAGCATGGACATAAAAAGGTTGATACAATCATGAGTTTGTTTGTTTGATTATGATTTTGAATGTAGATTAAAAAATGTTCAGTCATATCACTACGATGTCTGCAGTGAGGACAGTTTATAGTGATGTCTAGCACTGGAACATCATGCCGCAGACATGTAGCATCATCATGTCCCACCCAGTCACATTATCCTGACACCAGACCAGTCCTACCTCTAACCTCTTAATGCTGAGCATCAAGTGAGGCAGCTGTTAGTACCATTTTTGTAAGTCTTTGTTATGACTTGGCCGGGGATTGAACACAAGACCTACTGCTTCCGCAACAGATACTCCAACCATTAGGCCACAGGTGCAGTCAATACAATAATGGGCAATGCTAGAATTTACATAAGCTATGGGTATCAAATATAATTTTGGCAAAGAAGCCATGGTTACAGACTGAATCTAGTTCTGAGGCTACTGATATTTCAGTCACTGAATGATGACATCAGCTTATGAATGAAAGCAAATATCAAAAGTTATGCTTTAAAATCAAATTACTAGAAAATTGAGATAAAACTTACCAATCTGTTTGAGGAATAAGTATATGGTGTCTTCACTAAGTGTGCCCTTGGCTGGAAATAGAAAGAATATGAGAGTAAACATTAAAGTCAATAAAATTTAACAGCACAAACACTTTCAACTAGCCACTGAAAAATAAATTTTGAAATAGAAGCATTGGATTAGGTTATACACTGCACACACTTTTTCATTTACACTAGAGTTCATTGCTTTAATGTCATGTGCACTGTGTTTATTTACATTAGAGTTCATTGCTTTAATTTCATGTATGAAGTGTCCATTTACATTCAAGTTCCATGCTTTAAATTCCCATTTAACCCTGTTCAATCTGCATTTGATGTTTTATTTTTAACTGTAATGCTAGTGACAAGGGGCTTCTTGTGTTTCATTATCTCACAATTTCCAGTGCTTACGAAGTACCTCTAATGAATGCAGTCTCCTTGATTTAAATCCAGCAATACTATAGGGACTATAATGAAGGCAGATGGACAAATATCATTCCATAACACTCTGGCCTCAGAGCACTTAATGATCATATTGTAATTGGTTCTCAGTAGAAATAAAACAAGAGTCACTCAAAGGGACAGACACTCAACTGGGTTAATAGAATTTCTGGCAATTCAAGATGAGACCATTTTTTCCTTTTAGCAGTATTTAAACCATCTCTGATATTCTTCAATGATAACAAGCTTTTCAAATTGGCTGCTGTGGTATAATATTCCACAGAAGCTCAGCACCATTTTCATTTAGGACACAACATACATTATCAGAAATCTTATTTGAAAACTTATATCATAATGGTCATCCACGAAGAGGGAATAGCGACAAGATTTCAAGATGCATTGCAGCCATATTGGATATACAATTAGCATCATTTTCATTCATCTATTTAAGAGGAAAAAGGTTACAAGAAGATTTTAAAACTCCACTGCAGTCATACTGGATCTACAATTGGTATGATTCATCTATTCTGAGGGAACAGTGGCTAAAAGATTTCAAGATGCATTGCAGCCGTATTGGATGTATTATTGGAATTGTTTTCATTCATATATTAAGAGGAAAAAGGGACTAGAAGATTATAAGATGCAGTGCAGCCATATTGGATGTACAAAAAGCATCATTTTCATTCATCTATTCCCAGGGAATAGTGGCTAAAAGATTTCAAGATGCATTGCAGCCATGTTAGATGCACACTTGGCATCGTTTTCATTCCTCTATTCTGACTGAATAGTGACAAGATGATTTCAAGATGCTTTGTTTGTTTATGATTTTCAACGTAGATTTAACAATTTTTCAGTCATATCGCTATGATGTCTGCAGTGAGTCAGTTTATAGTGATGTCTAACACTGGGGCATCATGCCACAGACATGTAGCATGATGTCCCACCCAATCACATTATCCTGACACCAGGCCGACCAGTCCTAACACTAATGAAATAGAACACATACACACATAAGGAAATAAATTAGTGTAATGGAGATATAAATACATATGGAAATCCAGATAGTATTATATACAATGGAAGGGAATATTCAAGAAAATGCTATAGGTGATGAAAGGTAAAAACTAAAACAAAACCTAAGCAACAAAAACTAACATTTTCAAAAGCCTTTATTCTAGTAAGGAAACATCATGCATGTTAAGAAAATATGTATGAACTATTATGTACTTCAGAAATGTTATTTTCAACTTGGTTAGTCCTACACAACAACCATTATTTTTACATGTGTCTAAACTTGGAAAAAAGTCTATATGAATCACCATGAATATGGTCTATGTGAATCACCTTGTATAAAGTCTTGGTGAATCACCTTGTATATAGTCTATGTGAAATTTGTGAATTACCTTGTATATAGTCTATGTGAATCACCTTGTAAATAGCTGATGAAACTCACTTTTAAATAGTCTAAATAACTTACCTGTTATATAGTCTGACAGATCCCCTCCATTGCAAAACTGAATAAAAATCAGATATTTATTAAAATGTCAAGTCTGACAGCATGAAGCATATATTAGACCTAAAACAAACTGCATAGAACCAGACCTGCCAGCACATTATGACAAATTTGTGCCTGTACAGTTTGCAGATGGACTCAATTTGTGAATATACATGACACAAGTATTAACCAAAGAACTTACAATATGTGCATGATTCACCAATATGTAATAAATGTGTATTTAAAAAATTCAGACATAAATAATGTCACAATGATTTTATTGAGTTATAAAATATGCAGACAATGAATATTCCCACTGCATGGTTCTCTGTGTGGAAATTAGAAATAAAAAGGCTAGGAAATGGTTAAGTAAAAGATCCATATCAAAGAAAATCAATCACTAAATATTTGGTAATATTCACTAATTAACATCAAAATGTCCTAAATGTATACAAAAAATGCTATGAGAAATTTATTCATGTATTCCTGTATCACAAAATATTCATAATTAATTTATTATCACAGCCAAATGTGATAGAAAGGATTGAAACAAATTTTTATCAGCATAGAATTTAAATACAACCAAGTCCATGACACATGTGATGCAATCTGATATACAAACAAATATGTATATTTTGTAAGATAAAATTAATCATGTACATTATATCTATATCCACACCCAAACAAATATGTACATTATAACCACACCAAATATTTATCTATATGCTACTCCTTAAGCTCACAAAAGACAAGAAACAAAATGTGTTACAACATATAGTGATTCTTTTCCAGGTTAACCATAAACCATGTTACAACAGATACAGTACTTCTTATCCATGTTAACCCTAAACCATGTTACAACAGATACAGTACTTCTAATCCATGTTAACCCTAAACCATGTTACAACAGATAGTGATTCTTATCCATGTTAACCCTAAACCATGTTACAACAGATACAGTACTTCTAATCCATGTTAACCCTAAACCATGGTACACACAGTGATTCTTATCCATGTTAACCCTAAACCAAGTTACAACAGATACAGTACTTTTAATCCATGTTAACCCTAAACCATGTTACAACAGATACAGTACTTCTTATCCATGTTGACCCTAAACCATGTTACAACAGATAGTGATTCTTATCCATGGTAACCCTAATCCATGTTACAACAGATACAGTACTTCTTATCCCATGTCCTGATACACTATTTAATGAATCATGGGTAATATGGGGTCATAACTAGGGCATAACCGACTTTTGATCCGGAAATCGGATTCCACCGGATAGTATGGACTTCCGATTAATCGGAGTTGGACAAAGCAGGAACGACCGATTCGGATAATAAAAATAATAAAGTTGAATTTCTATAGCACCGTGTCTAACACTGCGTGTCATTCGATAGTGCGTTAATAAAGTTAAATAAGAAGTCAGAAAAGTCCAATATGGTCAACACAACCACGCTGTGAGACAATCTATTTGAACCGACGGGTGAAAACAGGAAATGAAGCTGGATATGGTAAAGTACTAAGTAACATGCTAGACACGGCAAAACCAGATACCATAAACCGGAAACGGAAGATGAAATTTTTTAGAAAAAAATACGGATTTAGCATTTCCGATTAATCGAATCGTATCCAGAATCGGAAAAATTTCATGCCCAAAATCCGGAATCGGAAATCGGTAGAAAAATGATAAATCGGTTATGCACTAGTCATAACCCAAATTTATGCATGCATATTGTGTCCTATGAATGCTGAAGTTTGGTTAATGAAGTGAAAGAATAAAATTGTTAATACAGTATCTACACAGCAAAGCCTTCCTAACAACATATACAAAACAAACTACAAACAAACTACAACACAGCCTTCCAATATTATATACAGCAATCATGATGTTTAACTTAGGCAGGAGTGGAAAAATATAAAGGATTTCTTACCTCCATAAATATGTACACATGATTTGTTGTTTCCTGTCAAAAAACAAAATTAGTTTTAAAAATTTACATTAAATATTTTATAGTATTTTCAATGGATAGAAAGAAACTATAGAAATGAATGAAATAAATTTTCATCTCCATGTATGTTGAAATTCATAAATTGGTAGGGTTTGATTTCAAAGTAAAACTGGAGCATATTTTGTATTTTTATAGTGTACATTCCACCAGTATGACTGTTATATAATCTTATACATGTAGTGTATATTTCACCAGTATGACTGTTATATAACCTTATACATGTAGTGTACATTCCACCAGTATGACTGTTATATAACCTTATACATGTAGTGTATATTTCACCAGTATGACTGTTATATAACCTTATACATGTAGTGTACATTCCACCAGTATGACTGTTATATAACCTTATACATGTAGTGTACATTCCACCAGTGTGACTGTTATATAACCTTGCAGTTAACATTCCACAGTTAAGTGTGTGTGTGTGTGTGCATATTTAAAAGGCACAAAACATGGACATCAGGGTGAATACACACTAACAAACTATTGTATTACAAACTGGTGACACCTCAAAATGAGGATGTCCTCATTTTGTAATGTCGACTTAAATGGAATACCAAGGCCTTATATAATTATACAAACTTTAAAAACTAAACCTATCTGAGCATGTCCCCATTTTGTTTGCATTTTTTCACATCATGCTATACAAAACAATACACACATCCTACTTGACTCAAAACCTCAAGTGTATCATTCAGAAAACTGCATTTGTATTTAATGCAGTAATAATTAACAATGTTGTGCGCTCAGCTTGCACACTTTGCTTCCGAATTACTGACAAATTATGGCATCAACAAGAGCTACCAGGATTTAAATCATTTATGGCAACACATATATAATGAGTGTGAAAGAAATTAATCAGATAAATTTGGCTAGCAAAGATGTGTGAGTTTGAGCAAATAAGAAAAATTTCCATCACCATATACTGGTGACACCAAATCTGTTTTACTGGGACAATCATAAATGAAATACCCGTTTAAGCTCAGTTTTAAAAAAAAAATACATCCAAGAAAACCCAATGACTTGTGACATCTTTAAAGAACACAAAATATTAAAAACTTCTTCATCAGTCTATCGTTGAGAACAAATGCCCTAAAGGAAGAAAATTAGATTTTAACTAGTTATGTATATAACAAATGTCACATCTTTTAAAACACGCCAATTAGAAAAGGTGAGACCTTTAAAATTCAGGTTTTAAAATCCTCTTCCTGAATAAACATGAAGACCCCCAGGTAAAAATGTAAAAACAAAAAAAAAAAAAAAATGGGTGTAAACAACTTGTAATAGTGATGTGCATTATTCATTGCACTTATGTCAAGTTTACCCTTTCTGAAACTGTTTATATGTGAGGAGGCAAAATATTTACCACTACTGCTAATACTACTATTATTAAGATATCAGTATTATTTATAGAGTAACAGTCTGTCCTTGAACCTCCCCAGTCATCAGCATTATTTATGGAGTAACTCAGCTAACAACTTTGTTTGCCCTTGAACCTCCCCTGACAGGAGTCTATACATGGCACACTGTCCACTGATAATCAAACACATGCTTGTTGAATATGTCAACTGCCATCCTGTAAGACATAAATATTTTGATGGAAACTTCATGAAGAAACTGTATGATGGGGTAAATGGTCAAAACACTCTTCATTTTTGAAAAACACCAAAACAACCAACTGGAATTTATACAAAGCTTTTCAGTAAACACCATAAGCTGCCATAACCATGCATGTTGTAACAAGATTTTCAAGATGACCACTGTAGCAGGCATACTGAATATCTGAATATCACCGTTTACATTCCGGAACAAGACATTATATAACATTTTCATTTAACCACCCATTCTGTATTTATAACAATATTTTCAAAGTAATCTTGTTTGTAGCCATATTGGGCATCATATCATGAAGTTTCTTTTTCCAAAAATCTTCATGTTGATACAACCATCCAATCAGGAGTAGCTATAACAAGGTTTTCAAGATGGCCTCTGTGGTACCCATTTTGGATGTCTGAGTGGCAACAATTGTTTTTCATTTAGGACCAACTAGAGAATGGTGTGTGTGTGCGTGTGTGTGTTGGATGGTTGAGTAGCACCATTTTGTTTTCATCTAGGACCAATCAGAACATGGCATGTGTGTGTGTGTGTGTGTAATTTGAATTTGTAATGTAGTTTTAACAATGCTTTAGTCACACTGATATGGTCATAACACTAAACTCCTCATGCTGAGCATCTCATATCAGAACTGTCAGCACCATTTTTAGAAGTCTTTGGTATGGCTCAGATGGAGTTAGAACCTGCAAACTCTCAAAGTGGAGGCATTTACTCTAACCACATAGGCCACTGGAACAGTCTAGACCATGTGATAAATGTGTGAAAAAAGTTCCACATCAATCCTCAACTTGCTTCAGTTGTTGTAGCCATAACAAGGGAATAGACTAGTACACAGAACAATTATGCTCTTCTAGTCTAATCAGGGACAGGCTGGTTTTATAATATTTTGCATGAGCTGAGAAACAAGTATATACACAGCTGTCAATAACAATCCAAGAGCTTACTTAATCTTGCATCATAGTTGTGTAATACCACAACCTGGGTATAATGTAACCTAGTAACCAATGCCAGACAATTAGTAATCACAACAAAAGCAATCAACTAGCTCAGTATCTTGGTGTGAAAATACTATCAGTTTTCTAGTGAGGTATCAAATTTCAAAGAAATCTGATCCTTAAAATACATGTACATGAATCTGAAAGCTTTAATAACAACAAAAGCTAAATAAACAAATTTCAAGCAAGACATCATTATGTGTTCTGGTTGTTCCTTAAATATCAAACTTTTATTAGGATCTTGTAACTGGGCTCTTAGTGAATAGAAAACTAGTTACTGGTTAAAATAAGTCTTCTTTTTCAACTAAGCCTATATATATGTGTGAAAAATATAATCTATTTGATTTTGATGGAACAAGAATGTATATATATATATACATACATACATACATATACACACACACACATGTGTGAAAACTATAATCTATTTGATTTTGATGAAACGAGAAAGTATGTATTTTCAATGATTACAAGAATATCTAAAAGAATGAATTATTCTTGAATTTTTTAAATAAAATTAAAAGTTATTACAATTCTCTGATTATAGATTACCACATTCCTCTTTCTGTGTCTTGCATATTGTCATTCTTAACAATGCCAGACATACTGTAGATATCCATATTTTATGATATTATATCAATGATCTATTGTTTAAAATACTTTTATTTTATATTTTAATTTAGATATATATCAGTTCATTTTTTTTCCTTATCTTACTTAATCTTGCATCATACTTTATGCACTAACATATGTTGTGTAAACAAATAAGCATGCTTGACAATCCCTAATCACAACATCAGCAGAACAACTACCTCCTTATACCTGAACTGGAATCTACAACCAGTTTTCTAGTCCAGTATCAAATTTCAAACTAATCAAATTCACAAAAGCTAAATAAAAAATGCTGAGTCACATCTGAAATGGTAAATACAACATGTTTTTATTTAACAAAGTACACATTGTACTGAAAGAACCAGTTCTTGCATTATCCATTATTCAATGACAAGCACATATTATCCAACTTAAAATGAAAAATAGCATTTTAAAAAAAAACAGGTTAATGGTTTAAACATAACAGGCCTGTGGTTATAGGTATGAACACAATAAGATCTGATTTGTGTGACCCATTAACATATTGACTGAATTTTTCAAGGTGAAGGAGCTATTTAAATAACCACATCCTGTCCAATCCTGATAATTGTAAACACAGTAAACTGGGCAGAGCTTGGTTTGAGGTTAACCAGTAAATTTCAATGTTGGTAAACATTACAAGTGAACTTTCATTCAACAAAGAAAGATTGCTACAGGTATCACCCTGAAGTCATGCAGCAGGCATTCCCTACACAACAGCTTGTGTTGTGTATGTGTGTGTGCCTTGGGAGAGAAGGATAGGGTGCTATTTTTAGATAACAAATTTCTGGAGGTCAGAAAGGTAACTGACCGAGATCCTAATCACAACATTTAGTTCCAGTTAATCCAGGTGTAAGTACTCTTGAAAACACAAATTTAGCTTTTATATTAACCTGCACATGTTAAGTCCCATGCAAAAAGGAACGTAAAACCTGGTTATTTTACTCTAGAATTCCAATGAAATGTTAAAAAATGGTTATCTTACTCTGTGAAATGGAACTGCATGGGGTATTTCATGAAGACAATGAAACAAACTTGGTATATTTTATTGAGTGTTTAGACCTAGACCAACAAATTGTTCTAAGCCTTTTTTTATTCTGACAAGTCGATATGTCAACATAAAAAAGGCTTCAAACAACTTATTGGTCTACTTTAGACCACGAGGTTAAAAGACCATTACTAATTCAAGGTGTATTGCTTATTTGCTACTTTATGAAACCTTCCTGGACATCAAGTACTATTAATTATCAAATATCTCACCTCATACAGTATATTATCATAGGTAATGGATGTGCACTACTGACAGAAGCAATATGCATCATCACATATGCTTGGCCTGAATGTTTAAAACATTCTTTGCAAATTTTTTTTTATAGCTTTAGAAACCAAACTAACTTTTCAGTTGGGGTGTGGGGCAAACAGTCCATCAGAGAGCTTTAAGAAATATTCTTCTTGATCATATTTATTAAAAAAAAATCCTATCACAAGTAAAGCCATGATAGAATAAAAGAAAACTACATAGTGTTAAAAGAAATAAATACACTCTCAATAGAAAATGCACCCCATTTCCAAATTGGTTGCTCACTTGACAAGGGGGGAGGGTAAAATAAATCCTAAAACTTGTTGACAAAATTAATGGATGTCCCCACACAATAAGATGCTTCTGAAAGGTTTAGAGACTGGCAGGGGGAATATTGTGTAGTTAGATCATATTAGGTACCTTGATGTAACTATGTACAACCATGAAACCCTTCTATATTATGTAACTTTATATGTAGATGCACCCTTGGCAGCCCTTACAATGGCAATAGGTAATTACAAAAGTAACTGCTAATCCCAGTTGCTGGAAAGCTCTATTATTCATGGCTAAAAGCCAGAAAAGATAAATCCCTCCAAATAATGGGATACAAGATTCAATATAACAGAGACAAAAGGAAAAAAGACAAAAGAAAAATCAAATGTATAAAATACATAGAAAAGTAATGAAGTTGGTAAATTAGACAAAAACCAAAATCAACTAGTTGTCCTAGATATATAAAGGTAACAGATAAAAAGTGCATCTGTTAAATTTCAGCTTTGAACCATTGTATAGATCAACATCAATTGGCTTCAACACTTTAGTCACACAAACACATATATATAGAGTGCTCTTAAAACTTATTTTTCGACTGCAGGAACAAACTTAGAGACCTAATAATGTTTTGTATCTTATATGTTTTCAGCATGTTTTTATGTTTTCCAGTTTCGTGGTTTCTGTTATTCGTTTTTCTGTAGTGTAGTCATATCATTAAAGTTGCTGTAAAGTGCTTAGAGCTTTTAAAACTTATATATATATATGTTCTTTGAAAATGTTTCACAGTAACTTGCTTTGTACATGTCCACAAAGTATTATCTAAAACTAAATTTGCATTTTAAAAAACATAACCAATTATAAAAAATTAAATTTTAGCTGTTTCTGTATTTCTTGTCTGTGTTTTTATAAACCTTTACAAATGTAGGACAAAATGACTTCTACTTTTGTCACTTTTTCTGACTACCTTTGCCTTAAGTCATATTGTCTTCATCACTGCTGTTGTTATGGTATGTTACCAAGGAAGCGGATAACACCACCAACACAAAAGAACAATGCTCCATATATTGTAAAAATTCATTATAACAGCTCTGAAGACATGGTATAAATAACAATGTTAATAGATAAATAATGTTAAGGGATAAATAATGTAAAGGGATCAATAATTTAAAGGGATCAATAATGCTAAGGGATAAATAATGTAAAACATTGTTAGGATTCCATAGAAAAGGATCAATTTGCCCAAAGTTTAACATGCTGCTAATATATAGTACTCACAAAGGGAAACAATCACTAGAAACAGTGAAAAAACAGAAAGTTTTGACAATACTGTACTTTTTGTACAATATTTTAAATTTGAAAACATGAATCCTACAAAGAAACTAACCTGAATGGTAAATTTAAAGTATAAAAAAATAGATTGACAAAAGTAATAATATATTCCACTGGTACATAAAGAGGTCTATATCCATGTGTTCATGTACTAGAGATTGTATAGAGAAGTAACTCCAACATGCAATGATGAGTCTGTGCTGTCACGTAATTCATGTATGCAAGGACTGAATGTTTAAAATAAGTTTCTTTGCAAATTTTGACTGCTTTAGGAACAACTAAACAAAGTTTTCAGATGGGGTGTGGGGCAAACAGTCCATCAGAGAGCTTGAAGAAATATAAATATTCTTCTTGATCATATTTATTTAAAAAAATATCCCATCACACATATAGCCATGATAGAATAAAAGTAAAATAAATTAGAAAATGCATCCTCTCCAAATTGGTTGATCCCTTAATAAAACTATGTGTGTTTTTAGTCAATCTGCATAAACTCACTAATACATACATCTTATCTAGAGCTGTAGACAATATCAATATATTTGACACATTTTGGTTTCAACATTTAACAAGGACCCCTTTCAAACCTTGAATAATTACTTTTTAAAGCCTGACATATTAGAACTTGAGGAAATTCTCTTAACATCAATGAGAAAGCAAGAAAAATTCTAGATTTTGTTAAAATTTTAATTTCTGATGTGTGACTAAGGTCTTTGAAAAAAATGAAGCTTGTTATTAGTCAGGGGGGTTGCCCATTAATTATGTCAACAAAATGGGTGGGGGGGAGGGAATTTGAAGAAGTTTGAGAATTCTGACATGGGGGAATTGGGGGAGGGAAGGGGAGTTCAAGATAAATTGACGTCAACAATGTTAGTTTTTACAAAAAAATTTTAATAAATCAAAATATAGGAAAATGAAAGAAGCTAGATTATTAAGTCTCCATTTTTTCATGAATTCAAAGTGTTATAGTCAATTTGAAATATGTTATACAAGTTAAAAAAAATATATTAAAATTTATCTGTAAACCTCTTTATTTCCATAATTCTATTTTTAGCCAAACCGTTTAAAACATTGTTAGTTTGGGGGGGGGGGCAATTTTGACAATTTTATTAGGGAGATCATTGTTAAGTTTGACAGTTGTTGACAAGGGGGGGGGGAGTGGAGGGGTAAAAAAAATTACATACAAATTGTTGTCATAGTTAAGGGATGTCTGCACACAATAAGATGCTTCTGAAAGGTTGAGATATTGGCTGGGGGGAATATTGTGTAGTTAGATCATATTAGGTAACTTGATGTAACTATGTACAACCATGCAACCCTTCTATATTATGTAACTTTATATGTAGATGCACCCTGGCAGCCCTTACAATGGCAATAGGTAATTACAAAAGTAACTGCTAATCCCAGTTGCCTGAAAGCTCTATTATTCATGGCTAAAAGCCAGAAAAGATAAATCCCTCCAAATAATGGGATACAAGATTCAATATAACAGAGACAAAAGGAAAAAAGACAAAAGAAAAATCAAATGTATAAAATATACTGAAAATGAATAAAGAAAATAATAAAAATATAAAAAAAAAAATCAACTAGCTTCAATTATGTTGTCCTATATATAAAAAGGTAACTTAAAAAGAAAACAACAACAAAAAAAAAAACCAGACAGTGCATGTGTTAAATTTCAGCTTTGAGCTTTTGCATAGATCACCATCAATTGGCTTCAACACTTTTGTCACACACATATATGTTAAATTTAAAAGCATTAAACCAACATGACAGGAACAATAAAACTAACCATAATATGAAATTTAAACAATGTATTTTTTAAAATAAAAAAACAGATTGACAAAGATAATAATATATTTCTCTGCTAATTTTTTAATTGTGTATATGCTAATTTTTTAATTGTGTATATGCTAATTTTTTAATTGTGTATATGCTAATTTTTTAATTGTGTATATGCTAATTTTTTAATTGTGTATATGCTAATTTTTTAATTGTGTATATGCACACTGAGTGCATATCTAACAAGATGTTAAACAATAGCAGTATGGACTTTTCTAAAGGGAATATGGTTGAGTCATTGTACAATTTCTTTAAATGAACGAGGTAATAAAATGAATAAAATAAATTATATTCAAGCCAATTTGCTATTTAAAAAATAAGTATAGGCACACAAATTTGTGAAAGGTATGGATCAGGTAAAAACACAGAAAGTGAGGGTGGGAGACTAGAAAAGTTGGATTATCAACATTCAGTTTGATATGTATTGGTTTTCAGAAACTTTAAAAAAGAACATCACCATAAAGTTGACTGTTGATGATAAAACCCTGCCATCACTGCTGGAATGGGGTATGTCAACCTAATCAGCAATAAAGTCATAAGGACCTGCTGCAGCATACAGCAATGTGGTACAGATGTTACCCTATGCCTCAGACAATGTCTATTCCATCATGGGAATGATACACAGTCTTGTTGAAGGAAGCTGAAAATAGCACATTCTTGTTTACAGTGTACTTTGCCTTGGAAATAAAAAACCACAGATAACCATGCAGAGTAGCATTTTAAAATGTGTCTTGAAAACATTTTTACCATCGTAGAAACAACAGTGATATCAGTTTCTAAAAATAGCCATTCGGACAAAAGAAAGCGCCGCAATCGCGTCCAGACTTCTTTTCTATGTTACTATACTTATTTTTGTTATTATTGTTCTTACTGAAAATCATGTACCAGGCATTAAATTTGTTCATTTGAATATAGATGTGCATTCCAATATTTAGCTACAGTGGTGGTAAAGCCTGCAAACTGTATAAATCATGTAATCAAATTTTATGAATCTTTTAGACCAGTATAATACACACATTCCTTATATTTCTTCACTTTAAGGTATACCTCTAATATTCCTCCCCAATGAAATAACGTTGATGAAGCATTCTTATATGTAATTCATGTTTTAACACATAAATAGAGAGGGATGTACATAGGAAAGTGGTTATTTTTATATTTTGTTTAGTGAAAATATGTTTAATATATATTCCATAAGTATAAAAAACAATATATCAATGTTTTTTGTGGTTTTTTTTATATATAATACATTAGTTATTTTATTAACCTTTTCTGATTCTGATGTGTTAATCAGTAATAAATGTAGAAAAAAAAGGAGAAAATGTATTTGTTGATTTCAATGTCTGTTCTACAAACAAACTGTAATTTTGAATGACAGTTTACAACATATTTATACTACGTGGATAATACATTTCCTTAATGAAAAGATCAATACAATTATGTTTTGCCAGGAATTATAACTGTATGCAAGTATTGCTGGAAAAAGTAATACAAAAACTGCTGTCCATAATGACGACAGCGATTTTAAAATAATACACATTTTACACAGAAAAATGAATCCGAAGTTGATATAAATGAACATCACTGGTTTCAACATTCTTTTGGGACATTCATTACTAAATGTAGATTTGAAAACAATACAAAAGAATGACAAAGAAATAAAATATACAAAAGTATTACATAGTGAGGGGGAAGCAAATAAAAACTACATTATTTTTTTGCCTATATATCGGTATATCACGAATTATGACGTTTTTTCCTCAGCATCTGTGTTTTGTCAGAAAACAATATGGCGATAGCCAGGCACGGTGATGTCATGGTCTATTTTTAGCAAAAAGTTGGATTCAGTACAAGTGCTATTGCCAATTTGATATGAAACTTTCAAAGTACTGGAAATATGTTAATACTTATTTTTAAATAGAGCTATACTATACTAGTTGACAAGCTATTACCTTACAGTCCATGAAGATAACAATATTTTCATGGTTCAGACAAGAAAGGTCCTGCAAAAAACATAAAATGGACAAATTATTAATTAATATAAATCATGAAGACTTGAAGGAATTCAACTGTAAAGATATACAAATTTCAACCAAACACAATTCAGACAAAATGAAATTGGAGGAAAAAAAACTGTTACCATCTGAACATTTTGGATTTACACATATGTATGTATGTATGTATGTATGTATGTATGTATGTATGTATGTATGTATGTATGTATGTATGTATATATATATATATATATATATATATATATATATATATATATACACACACACATTGTGTTTTAATGAGGGGATAAATACTGTAATGAAATCAGACTGAAAATTATCGTCCAAAGTTGACAATATTCTTGTTATAAACTTTCTAAATGATCACTAAATGCAATAAGAATACAAGGGGCATTCACTTCAGCGAATACACTATCACATTTAATTCACAGAATACACTATCACATATAATTTAGTGAATACACTATATAAGTAAAGTTTTTATCAGTTGAAAGAGAAAGTTATAATAATTTCAAAGTGATTTTGATTTTCAGTCACTAAATACTTCTATTAAACTGTCAGACTCTGCTAAATATTTGGCAATTACAATATTTGTTTCCATAGTTGGTTCTCTAAAGAAAAAGTGCACAAAACTAGTATCTAATTTGTGAGTGAAGACAAAATAATATAAGGTGAGAATACTGTAAGATTTTGAGGGTAGTTATCCTTAATGAAATTTATCACTGGTGCCTTGTAATTGATTACAAATAAAATTCTCTACAATGACAATGTGCAAAAAATATTTGGAGCATAGTTAATCTATAAGTTTATAAATACATGGCAGTTTTAACAGAAACACATAAACCACTACAATACAAAACGCACAAGTTCTGACATTAAATGTTACCTTGAGGATTTTTATCTCTTTGGCCCAGCACTCCTGAGATTTAGATACATGTACCTTCTTCTTTGTGATGACCTTGATAGCCACTTTTATAAAAGGTTTCTGTAAATCAAGAATTTAATAATTCAATATGTATTGTTCTGCCTCAAAAATCTTAAACAACTGGACCCTTTTATAACTCCTTAGAAAAGGATCTTCATATCATTCCCAATTATGTTAGGAAAAAATCCCTTATACATTGGACAAACCATGTCTTGCATACTTTTCAAGTACAGGATTGGTATCCCAGAGTTTATCCTGACACATTTCCAATACTGTGGGTGTCGACAGATATTGATGTGTAATTTAGAGCTCAAAGACTGCCTCATTCACAACCAAAGTGTATACCTAAATGAAAACTGAGAAAGTTATGAACGTTTAGAAGCAGCATCATAGCATAAGTAAAAGAGGTTCTTTAATATTTGGCTTTCACGGGTGACATCAACAGATCTGACAATAATTAATGTTTTAACTTCAGGAAGGAGCGGTGTCTATATTTACACATGCCAATGGTCCAAAGAAGTATTAAATGTAATTATTCCTATTACAAGTGGCAAAAAGTCTAATTGGCAGCGTGAAAGGTGTGTGATGTGAAGTATGTGATTAGGATTTTTCATGCAGCTATATATTTTTCAGTCATATCGCTATGATTTCTGTAGTGTAACAGTTTATAGTAATGTCTAGCACTGGGCGTGTTTCTGCAACCTTGTAGCATGATGTCCCACCCAGTCACATTATCCTGAAGAAAAACCCCGTTATTACCTTATTTTAATTTTGTGTGAAATCCATATACATTCTCATATAAATCCATATACATTCTCATAATTTGGGGAAAAGTGTAATGATAGTGCCTAAAGGATAATGGTACAGTACATACATTAAACCAGCATTATAAAAATTGTTCCTGGCTAAAGGCTGAAATACAGACACAATGGTAATAAAATTTATGGGGTAGCATCAAGTACTATTCCTACATCTGCTGTAGTCAGTGTTACGTTGCCTGGGGGAAACCATTGTTCATTCATCCAGAATATAGACCTTTTCAGCCTGGACCACCTACACCAGCTAACAGGGGGGTCACAAATGGGCCAATTACCTCTGAACAAACAAGCCAAATCAAGTAAACATATGTATAAGGTTCACTATATTTATATCACAAAGAAACACTTAACTGAAAATGTCTACAAAAAAGACCAAGTAAAAAACAATATCATTACAAATAGAAGATTTCATAACTGTTACATAATCCCATGTACAATGTAAAATATGACCAAGTACTTTTCTTAACTTGTTTCATGATGTACAGAAATACATACTGCTGCTCATATGAAAAGGTACAAACCACTAATAGTGTATCTAATGTAACTACAATGCCATTGAGTAGGTCTGCAAATTCTACGCACCCAATCAATGATCTTACAATAATGGGTGTGCGAATGACTGCAATTTAAACTTGTTTTGTCAAAGGAACAAGAAATCCCACGGCAATGATCATAAAAAGGTCTGTTTTGTCTGTGACATGGTCAAATATACTTTTATTTTCAAATGATTAACATGTGCACTTTTCTCATGAGAAATTTCCTGAATTTCATTGGTGACAAACACAAGGTTGCTGTTAAATGATTTTCACTCAAATCGTTAACAGAAAGTTGTAATGGCAGCCAGTTTTGATAAAGAAAACAGAATAAGACACGAGATTTTTGGCATGAATCATGTAATAGCCTATTTCCATGATACAAAACAAGGTATACATATCCTATACTGAAGAAAAACGTATTCTGAATTTGACTAATTGATGAAAACAAAGTATTGTAATGCTTACCATTTGAAAAAAGACAATTGTTGCCAGAATATTCTGTTCAAAATAATATGAATTTTAGACACACTACATATAAGTTAAACCATGTGTTTCCATTACTCACAATGTTAGCCTATTCTGCAGTTTTGAAAAGATGTCAAGTTTTTCCATGGCCTCTACATAAATTAAATACATTACTTTGTACTGTTTCTGTCAGAAATTCATTCAAATAATTAGGCCAGGTTTATAGCTAGTTTTACAAAATTTAATGTAACATTTCCAAAAATTTACAAGAGATATCAGACAAACTAAGCCAATCTTATGAAAAATAGTAAATCTCAAAAATATATCCAAAATAGCTATTATGTGCAAGAGAAACAACAATTAACAAGATATAACGTGCGTACAATGTTGAAAAATTACTACAGAAGCGGGAAAGAGCCTATATACTGGGGTATTTCTTGAGAATCCTGTTCTAGCAGCGAGTTGACATGGGCAGCAGATGGTTTTATATGCGTGGGACAACTCCATGATAAAAAGAACTTAAGAGTACGATGCAGAATTATCTTAAGGTATACATTTTATATATATCTTTTATATAATGTATATATTTGTGAAATTCTTCAAGATACATAGTATATAGGAATTTGTGGATTACAAGTTCAAGAAGGTCATAAATGACAAGTTGAAATTTAGAAATCACATTTTCTTAAGCATTTTGAGTTGAAATGTGGGATATTTGTTTTACACCTTATGAATATCATTTTTTATATTAAGTATGACCATTGTTCTTATACAAAGAGGATGTTTGACACAAAAAACACAATGCTCTTACAATCAGATCTTAAAGAGATACAGGTTTAATATATTAAGCATTTGGTACAGTAGTAAACAAAAATTAGACGAGTTTCAGCTAAACATCAAGCACCTATAAAAGAGTCACTTAGGAATGGCTACCCCACTTTTACATCAGTAAAGCCAATAGCATTGGCAGTAGAACCAGTGCTGCCTATAGTTATAATTTTATAATGACAAATTACATAACAAAAAAGGAACATGCGTGTCAAAGCTATTTACCTAATGTATGCCTCACTTTATTGTTCGAACTGTAAACTGACTGTAGAACCTATTTCGACGCTGGCTGTAGTAATATTGGAAAATAAATATTTGCTTCTTGTTTGGATTTTTTCTGCGTAGTTTTGCATAATTCTTCTTTTATCGAACTTTGCAAACAATGTTTGAATGACAATAAACACAATTTTATATATATATATATATATATATATATATATATATATATATATATAACAAATATGCTACTGAGTACTGCTTTGGTAATGTCACTGTCAGCTACAAATAAATGTTATGATGCAATACCCACGAAAACTAGTGCGGTTACTTTATCCATTGTGTCATTGCTGAAAAATTATATTACAATATTTATATGCAAACAAAATAATTTACCTTTCTGTTACGGCCTGCAAAAACAGCAGCAAATGCCCCATGACCTATAAGGTCTTTTTTGTTATATTCATAGTCTTCTATAATTTCCATTCTTTGTTCGTCAGCTGTTTAATTATAACAATGTCTTGGGTTGAAGTTAAAGGAATGGATATTATTTGTCCCCAAAACTGGCTGCTGTTTTGCGTCCCAATCAAACATCATTGATGATCATCATTCCTAGTCAGTCATGACTATTCTTTGTTACCAAATTTCATGGTTAGTATCCTTCAACTTGACACATTATCATAAACACCATACCTATGTGGTGCGTAAATTGACCGACTTAACTCCCCTGATCAGCTGTTCGAATTGATTATGTTTTGGTAATGACCGTACTTCATATATGAAACATTACCCACATAAAATAGTTTAAGATTAACGGGTGTTGAATCCATATAATATACGTCTTTATATAACATTATGGATGTAAAACATTTAATAATTCTAACTTACTATTTAAAAAATTAAATAAATGGCAAGTATTTAGGGTTTTTGTATATAACATTATTTTCAGTTCACTAAGGTAACTTACGCGCAAGGGGTCAACTTAAATATAGTGCGTGTTCTCTCGCGATAGTGAACGAGATA
Source organism: Unio pictorum (assembly GCA_030141615.1). Taxonomy (NCBI): domain Eukaryota; kingdom Metazoa; phylum Mollusca; class Bivalvia; order Unionida; family Unionidae; genus Unio; species Unio pictorum. The sequence continues at coordinate 2,418,452 of JARLTB010000067.1, forward strand.
TTGACTCAAGCTCGAGATGTGTTGCAAAGTGATAAACCACGTGTTGAAACTACCCATCAAATTTGTCCTTAAATTGGCGTATAAGATTGAAAAGAGTGACAGACCATAGGTACAACAGCATCTGAGTAATGTCTACCTTACAGTTTGCCTTCAAACCTTGGTATTCATTGATAATTTGATCGGCATATTGAGAAATATTGGGCTTGTTTATGCTAGCTTATTTTCGAAATCAGCTCTCGCAATTACATTCGATTTTAACCGATTTCTTAGAATGCTGCTTCGTTGTTTTTATTTACTAAATTTTATTAGATATATGTACCTTTACTTATCAATGAACTGTTATTAACAGAAAAGTATTTTGTGTGGTAGCTGCTTTAATTTTTAGCCGCAATTTGATGTTCCCCGTTGTTTATTTGTACTTTAAGGTCATTTGTGAACTGTCACGTTTCAATTATTTAATGCAGATGTTTTGTTATTGTCAGCATGTGTTTACAATCGTTTTACTTAAAAGAGAAGGAAAAAAATAAAATACCACGTATATTGTAAGCTTGTGCATTCTTCATTTTTCAAAGGACAAACGACTGAAATACCCAAATAATACATAACTATACTATTAAAAAAGTTAAGAAAAAGACCAGCCTTATCCAGTATATCAAAATTCAGTCAAAATAGACTGACTGCACATATATCTGTTCTGTATCATGTATGCAAATATTTATCAGTTTCATAAGCACGTGAGAAAAGTTGCACTTTAAAATGACAATTTGAGTTGTATTTTATTTTGTCTTACCCATTGTATTTTGTCCGACCTGACTGCTGATACACTTTGACAAGTTACAGATCTAATAGCAAGGATAATAAAATAAATCATCTGGATTCTGGCCTGTCCAGGATCGGTTTAGATTTTGGTCATATTAGATGCAGTGCAGGTGGCTAGGCTAACATTACAATGCTGTTTTAATCAATAAATGTTCATAGGGTCCCACAAGTGGTCTAAAACACTCTCCATTACAGATCACTGCCATCTCACTTCTGTGTTTGTTCAAGTCTCGGATTCGGCCAATACGGGTATGTGAGAAAACCTGCCAGTAGCTTCTTTTGTGTTGGTGGTTCTTTCCGGGGTTTTCTGAGTTCTTCCTCCATCATTAAAACTGGCTGCCATGTATAGCCTATCTTGTGCTGAAAAAATGGCGTTAAACCATGCAACAAATGTTCATGCAAAATATCTGCCTTTGCTTTTACATCACAGTTGGAAATATCCATCAATAAAAAATGAAGGCAAATGTGACAATTGACCTTGACAAAGATCAAGCCAAAATAATGGAAAGGAATGTTTTGACGGTTATGAAGAAAAAGATCACACGGCAACAATAGCCTAGTGGTTAAAGTGACCGCCAAGGAAGCAGGAGGTCATGGGTTCGAGTCATACCAAAGACTTAACAAAAATGGTACTTACAGCTGCCTCACTTGGCACTCGGCATCAAGATTTTAGTGTTAGGACTTGTCGACCTGATGTAAGGATAATGTGACTGGGTGGGACATTATGCTACATGTCAGTGGCATGATGCCACAGTGCTAGACATCACTATAAACTGCCTAACTGCAGACATCATAGTGATGTTCTAACCACTAGGCCACCAGAACAGTCTATTTCAGTGATACAAAATTAAGACAAGGCCAGGGTCTATATGCAAAGTCCACAATTAAAGCATGGCTCTAAAACAAATGACTTTCCAAGGTCACAATAGTGCAGAATGATCCATCTTTGTTTTAGGGGCCCCCAGTGACCGTGTGGTCTAATGTGCTTTCCATTTGGATCACTACCATCTCACCTCTGTGTGGGTTCGAGTCTAAGATTCGGCTAATGTAGTTATGTGAGAAAGCTTGCCAATAGCTTCTCGTGGGTCAGTGGTTCTTTCCGGGAGTTTTCCCAGGTTCTTCCTGCACCAATAATACTGGCTGCCATTTATAGTTTATCAAGTGCTGAAAAATGGCATTAAACCCTACAACAACAACAACCATCTTTGATTTAAAATCTGCTGTGTAAAGTATCTCCTTATGTCTCGGATCAAAACATATGCCGTATCTTAATTGGGGATGTGCAGATCAGTCATGTCTTCAAATCAATCTGGACCATTTCATTTTGTTTTCTTGGTTGGCATAAAAGTTGAAACTACCTTGGCCAGCTATAACCTTTATCCCAACTGCCCTGGGCCCCAGCATGACATAACTTTGCATGTATTTATGTACACCAAATCAATCAATATCTAATACCTGCCATCATAGTGTTTTGTAATGACCTTGAAAGGGGCTTGGTGCAGCATGTTCACACAGGTCAGAAGAGCATTTGCAGGTCATTCAACAAATGAATAGTACATGTTCTACCTAATTCATATATAAAAGAACAGACAAGGCAATTTTGCACGTGGTCAACTTCTAAAATCAGTCTTCAGTGAATCAATAACAGCATCTTTCAAATTTGAGATTTGACATTGTAGAAAAGAAGTCTTCAGGCCAAATGTTTTTTTTTTTTTTTTTTTTTTTTTAAATGCTCCTTTCATTTGGTAAGTCGACATTTCTACAAACTGATATTTTCCTCCTTTCTTGAAATTTAATGTGCAATTTCATTTTACCTGAAATTTTATTTCAGCAAAAAAACTTTAAAATCGACTTGAATGTATAGATTTCATTGGGATGATAAATTAATAAATGAATAATGAAATTGGGGATTGAAGGAGATGTTGTACTTTTCTTTGGTGAGACTATATAGATTGTAGGTAATTATTTGGATATGAACATAGGCATTGGAAAAGATGGTCACAATTGCTTCACTGGCGTGAAGTAGCTGCTCTCCTTTGTGCTGTTGTTCATAATAAATGTGCCTGCTGTCTATCTTCATCTAAATTATTGTTTTTCATCATGCATTGGCTGTTGAGTTCGTATGTGTTTCTTCGTCTCCTTGTTTTGGAAATGAGAACAATTATACTTTTTCTCAGCTGTCTTGCTCCACTTCTACAATGTCCTTTGTTCTTGAATAAACATTTATGATATGATGGACTTTCATTAATTGCTTTAAATGACCACTCCTTGTCTCTCCATACTATATTGTGCTCAAGACAGTGGTATCCCATAGATACCACTGCATATTGCATTATTCAATGCCCAGTCAGTAGGACCACTGGAAAAGCACACAGAAATGGTTAATTTTATCAATGATCAGAATATCAATATCTTCCTGACAAAAACTTTGCTAAAAACATCCGGCGATGAGCCCAATTGTATGGATTTAACACCCACTGGTTACTCAATCAAATCGTTTCCCTGCCACAGTCGCAGAGTCGTAATTGCCATAAACATGAAGAATTCAATGATAAAATGTCTTGAATAAAACACAACCTTCATCTTCTGTCGTACATCTTTTGAACTAGTCCAGACAACACTCGAGGGGCCCCGAGTGGTCTAAAGTGCCATCTCACCTGTCTGCACGGGTTTGAGTCTCGGATTCGGCCAGTGTGAGTATGTGAAAAAGCTTGGCAGAAGCTTCTTGTGAGTATGTGCTTCTTTCCAGGGTTTTTCCTCCACCATTAATACGGGCATGTATGGCCTATCCTGTGCTGAAAAATGGCATTGAACACTAAAAAAACAACCAGACAACACTCACTAGAACAAAGATCAGTCTACTTTTTCTGCCTCTACTGCCCTCTTTTTGGAGCAGTTTCTGAATCTCCAGGAGTATGGAAATTAGATTGGTGGCAACCTGATTATTCATGGAGATTTCAACTTTTACTTTGGCTGTCCTGGTACCCCATACACATCAAAACTCGTAGATTCCATTAATGTTTTAACTTCAAAAAGTCTGTTAATCACCCCACCCCTCAAACATGGTCATATTTTATACTGGATTCTTCATAGACTTGATGCTAATATTCTACAGACCTCCCTTGTATCCCAGAATACATTCCTTAACCCTCCACCTTTATTTGTTACCAAGAGAAACCTCATGATCAATAGAACCAAATTAATACATGACATCCAAGCAAAACCTAACAGCTGCCTTGCTTAGTTGCTACAGCAGAAGAACTCGCTCGATAACATGCCCCAGCCACCAAGTGCAAAGTATCAATTCAAGAGTACTCATCATGGTAAAGCAATGTTAGGGACCAGCTTTGTGCTGCTAAAAGAGACCACCATAAACCAGAGAAGCTTTGGCTTTCCACCAGACTCGCTATTCATTAACAAATCTATGAAGCTGTTTATAAGAACTTCACAAATATAGTCCATTTTGCCAAATTATTCCACTAACGTTTTAAGATCATAGAGAAATCCAGTTGCAAAGAGCTCTTTTAGATTACCAACAAACAAATGTCCAGGAACAAATCTATACCACTTCCAACTGCCTTCTCTCCAGTAGACCTTCCAGACCCATTTGCAGATTTCTTCCGCGATAAGGTACAAGCCATTAGAGATTACCTTGACTACAGAATTTCATCAACAACCATTGGCAGCAATTGAACTTGTCTCTATGGATTTAGTGCAGATAATCGTGATAAAGAATGCACCTAAGTAATGTGAACTTGATCCAATGTTACCTTCACTAACTGATGTTATTAATACTTCTCTCTCATCCGAGGAATTCCAAATTATTTTTCAAAACTGCCATTGTAAAGCCTCTGCTGAAGAAACCGACACTCAATTATCAATTATCAATTTGGCTCAATATCTGCTAAAGAAACTTCAAAAAGTTCAAAACACGGCTGCTTTGATCATCCTTATAATACATGATCAGAAGACAACTCACAACTCCCCACTGCTCTGTACCCTACACTGGCTATCCATTCGATCCAAAATGAAACACAAAATTAGTTCTCTGTGCTACGTTTCGCTGACTGACTCTAGTCCGACATGCACATCTGGTCTCGCCCATGTATACACACCGGCAAGATACTTACACTCATCTTCTGACAATCATATACTCATTATTCCCACTATGAAAACAAAGTCATATAGACGTTCTTTTGTATACCAGAGCCCAGCAAAGTGGAATGAATTACTCATTGAAATTAGACAAAGACATTGATCCCTTTCAAGAGTGCTCTTAAAACTCTCCTATATCAACTGCAAGAACAATCTTAAAGATCTAATAATGTTTCTACTTTAAATATTTTCAGCATTTTATTTTGTTTTCTAATTTTGTGTTGGTTTTTTTGTAGTCCTGTTATTATACATGTTGTAAAGCACTAAGAGCTTCTAAAGATTAGGCGTACAAAGTCATCATTTTTATTTATATAATTATTTCTTTTTGACAAACTCTAAGGATTATAGGGAATGATTTGGATTTCCTATGGACAAACTCTGAGGATTGAAGAGGATGATTTGGGCATTGTTTCCAACATACCAAACATACATCCAATTCTAATATAATTTTTCAAGCATTCATAGTTTGCATATTAATATAAAACGCGCCAATGCAAATTACCAGCTTTACATTTCAGAGCAGTTGACCAAGGAATCTGGGTCATAGGATGCTTTCTATGGAAATTGATTGCATGTTATGAAAGTTTCCTCTATCAACAAGTAATCTGGGTCATAGGACGCTTTCTATGGAAATTGATTGCATGTTATGAAAGTTTCCTCTATCAACAAGAAATCTGGGTCATAGGATGCTTTTTGGGGAAATCGATTGCATGCTATGAAGTTTCCTCTTTATCAATAAGAAATCTGGGTCATAGGATGCTTTCCAGGGAAATTGATTGCATGCTATGAAAGTTTCCTCTTTGTTTGATAGCACATCATCATCATTGCTTAATAATGAAAAACTCTATCCCAAGATAATGGCTACCTCACTTGACGTTTTGTATTAAGAGGTTAGTGTTAGAACTGGTCAGCCTAGTGTCGGGATAGTGTGACTGGGTGGGACATCATGCTACATGTCTGTGGCATGATTCCCCCTTGCTGTAAATCACTAAAAACTGCCACACTCCAGACATCATAGCGATATAATTGAAAAAGATTTAAAGCAACATTAAAAATCCCAATCACACACACACTCAAGTAAAATGGCATCAGATGTTAAGCATAACGCTTTACGTTGTGAGTTATGGATGTTACGTGACTGAAAATAATAGATTAGATGGATCATTTCAAATTTAAAAATGTGTCAAATCATAAAAAGGGTAAATCAACACCTAATGTAATACAGCACTTGGAGCATATGATCATGCTCATTGTAGAATTCCAATTTATGATCATTATGGGAAAGGTGCATATGTAAACGAGTGCTCAATTTAAATAGTTTGTCAGTATGTTTTGTGTTTGTTAGTGTTGTTCCGATTATCGATTATAATCGATCATCAGTTGGTTGAGCAAACCATTAAGGTAATCGATTGTGAAACTCCATAATCGATTGTGTGTAAAGGGAGACTATTTTTTAGGTGTAGGCAAAGTACTAAGGTTAGTAAAACTCAAAACCACTAAAGTTGACCTGAAATTTATTAATTTCTTCACAACTACAAATAAAAACCCTTACGATTCATAATTAGGAACATATAGTCATTATTACATGGTCAAGTTAAATTGTTGAGTTAATAAATTTAAACACATTTTGTTGATTTGTTGCAGTTAAATTGCAACATCTTTTGTAGTATTTATAAACAATGACAAACAAGAAAATCATGTCCTTCAATACTTTAAATTATAAACACATCACATATAAACAAGAATTTCAGGAGATCGTAGCAGTACTTCAGTTACATATAAATGATCAGCCATAAAAAGTTGCGTTCATTTAACAAAGTTGTAGAACAAAAGTAATACATGGTGTAATATTATTGTCATTTTGAAGTATACATGTCATAATGTACATTTGTAAACATATTGAACTCTTGATCAAAAGGTACAACTGTGTAACAAAATTAAAATTTGCTCATAGTAACCGATTATAATCGATGATCGGTTGGTTAAAAGGAACCGATTATCAATTATGAATTTCTGACCGATTCCCATCACTAGTGTTTGTATTCTGGATCAAACCCATTTTAATTTTGCCCTTGGTGAGAAGAATTTTGACCAGCTGTAGAACCAACTTATGGCAGAAGAAAAAATAAATATCTTTTGCACATTTTGTAATTCTGGAATATTAGTTTCTCTGCCAAAATTACGCCCTTATTTTTGCTGCTTTTAATAGCAATAATTATGCCTATACCTCGCAGGGTGTTGATAACTATGGTGATAGCACACTCAAGATAATCATACAATGATTAAAGTTCACAATAAACATTAGTAGTATTCTACAATAAATCCATCAGAAGTGATGTGCCTATGATGGCCTGTGTCATAGTGATGTGCCAATATTGTTTTCTTTAATCCAAGATTATATCCCTATTTGAATTTCATTATAAAGTTCAAGTCTCTATTTCCAAGAATTTATTTTTGAGCATGTATTTCCAGAGAAGAATAAATGGATAACTCAAATAAAATATTGGACACATCAGTAATGGAACTGATTCTGTTCAGATCTTAAATACAAATGAAAATCTAGTAAAACAAGATTACATGGTCCTTTATATGACCTTGGGTTACAATTGGCATTTCTTTTAAAATATAAATATTGCATAATGAAAACTTTCATTTCAGATGTCTTGAAGTTATAATAAGGCTTGTTACTAAAATTATAATATGTAAACAACAGTTATACCTGTTATTTGATCAGAAATTTCCAATGTTCTAGGCACAGGTTGAGATAAACGTGTTTACAAAACCAAAATCAGTGATTCAGATAAGGTAGAAAGTGAACTTGATTTTGGATAAGGTCAAGACCAAAATACAACTATCCATAGTATATATTAAAATTTTAAAATCTAATATGATGGAAATTAATTGTTGCTCAATAATTTAGACTGTACTTGTCATTGCAGATTGAAAGTTCCAAGAAATCATGCCAAATCTGCGCGTGATACTTAGCTATGCTGTTCCAGCAGTTACAGCCTTGATTGGGATTCTGTGGATTTTTAGAAGAAAAGATCCCGGGACAAGGAAGGCTGTTAAACCACCAGAAAGACTTAGTGATAGGGAAACAGCAGTCAAAAATGATGTGAGACAGGAAGGTAGAAATGCTTCATATGCAAGAGACAAGGATTGGAGTGTAGAGGAGTCGCCATGGCAGGAGAGTAAGTCACCATGGCAAGAGAGCTCTGGTGTTAGAACTGCTATCTCAGAGAAGGATACAGATCTACATATAGAAAGCCAAATTTTGGTAGATTGCCCAATGCTTATGCATTCAGCTAAACCATTTAACATCTCCATGCCTGTTGCATCGGGAACTGAGGACATGAACAGACAGAATGTCTATGAGATGGACCTGCACTCACTTTCAATGAGTAGCAACTCTAATTCAGATATTGTTGGTGTAGAAATGAGGATTGAGCCATCACCTAAAGTTTCCATTGAGACCGAGGCATTTGTACAGAAAGTTGAACCATTATGTCAATCTGTAAGAGTACATTTTCAGAACATTGAGCCATCTAGTCCAGCTCCTGATTTTACAAAGCAAGTTAGTGTAGAGCAGTGTTCCATGGTAAATCTAGAAGATACAGATGACAATTTTGTCATTGAGGAGAATGATAAGCCAGAGTTGGATTTGTCTATGGAACCCATTGTCATGGAAACTGAATCTAGGGAAATGGTTGCCATGGAAACTGAATCAAGGGAACTTGTTACCATGAACACTGCTGTGGTAGATTTAAATGCAGTGCCTGTCTCTGCAAATATGGAAAAAGAGATAGCAAAAACTGATCAGTCAGATATATTTAGTTTTATCACCGATGAGCAAGAGAATGGAGCAGATAAGCATGTAATAGATTTAATAGATGAAAAGGAGTCGAATATAAATAGGTCTGTAGTAGATTTGACTGAAGATTCTTATATTGATCTCACAAATGATGACAGTAGGACAGAATGCAATGTGCCAGTTGACAATGGCAATGATTGCCAAACTATCACAGATAATACCAGTAACCAAAATTTGGAGGCAGTTTCAAGCTTGGAATGCAGGATAGACAATTTATCTAATAGTGATATAACACAGATAGAGGATTTATCTAGTGGTGATATAACACGGCAGCTGGACCATAAACAAAAGCACTTCAACAGTTCTTCAGAAAACTCCCCTTGTGATAATGTGAGTGAGGTGAGAATGTAGTAATTAGGGATTTAACTTTCTACCAAAATAAAGAGTCAGGTTTAAGATCTGTTTTCTACAAGGAATAAAATTTTATCAGTTGTGCAATAGTTTTTAAGTTGCATGATTTTTAAGAACAAGTAAGCTTATGGTGAGACCATGTAGCAATCCAAATTCAATTCTCGCATAAAAACTAACTTTTCACATACAAGACAAGAATTAAATAGTTGTCCTTTTGCACATTTCACTTTAATTTTTAAAAAGGATATTCTGGCTTGTTTTTAGAAAAATGTGCTTAGTTGTCATCTACTGTTTTTGATACTCTTGGTCATGTGCTAATACTTTATTATTTATTCACAAATTGTGAAAATTTCCACTATGTTGTTTTAAACTTAATTATTTACCTACTGCCATTTCATAGTTAGCTCATGAAAGATTCCCCTTCCCCCCAGAAGATATATCAAGACTCTGAAAGTTTCACACAAAAAAATGAAGGTAACTTGTGGCAAAAATTGTTTACGAGTCATGAATTTCATGCCATTACACTAAAGTTCATTTAATCAGAATATTTAATGTCATCAACTGGTCATCTGTGAGTTTGCTTTCAAAGGTGCCTTGTTTACCATTTTGATGAACAGTCAGATCATATCAGATGCCAACATTGCACTTCGACCCCTTTTTGCCAATTTGTTTTGTTGAATCAGTTTTAAGTCTAATTTTTTAAGTGGTACAAGTTGACAAGGTATTCCCAGTTTGATTGCTGGTAACTGTTGAATTATATATTTGGAGATGCCATAAATTAATTTTTGAAGTAATTTTTTAAGTGGTACAAGTCGACAAGGTATTCCCAGTTCGATTACTGGTAACTGTTGAATTATATATTTAGAGATGCCATAAATTAATTTTTGAAGTAATTATTGTCTGCACTCTATGTTCTGTGATGCATCCTTCTTTGTTGAGTTGCAATTTGTGTGAAACATTTTCAGTTTTCAGAACTTACATTTCAGAAAATCTAAATTTATTTTATTTTAAAAATATTAAACATGGTAATTGTGATAAATCTATTGAATCCACTGCAGCATAACCAGGTGATCAATGCAGCTCTTCTCCTGCACATATACAACTCTTCCTTTCGATACTTAAATATGTTTTAGCTCCTTCATGCTGTGAACAGTAAGTATTCATTTCGCTTGGTTGCCTTGCTATTTTTATTATGACAGTATGATAGAATAGGTTCATTTAAGGTATTCAATTTGAGTTACCCAACATACAACCAGAGCCACTCGATCTTAAACTTCTTGGAATTTTATGACTTTTAAATTTTCTCTTATTCCACCTCCTTTATTTGATTCAAAAGACAGTTACCATAATATTAAATTACAAGAGGACAGCTTGCATTTATGGTGACATATTTTAAAGGAGATAAAGATGGAATTAAACACAAATTTCACTTGATAAATATATTACTTAATTGGCATTTATTAAATTACTACCTCCACTAGGCATGACATTTTCATCAGCAAAATTTCCTCGAGTATTGTTAAATACGGTGTACTTCGAATGTTGTTTGGAAAGAAAATATAACAAAGTTATATGATTTTATATTAAAAGCTGATATTTTGTAATGTTAATTAAATTTTCCAGGTCCTATCTACCGTTTTAAAAGATAAAATAAGCGATATATCAGTGTCAGATACCAATTTTGATTGCAATTATCTTAAAAGTTCAACAAATAGGGATCGGTCCAGGGAGTATTTTCTGGTTTAAAGAACAGGAAACGCATTTTGGGGACTATTTCTGAATACATCATAATACATCAACTTCCAATCAATTTCCATTAGCCCAATGCCTAGTTGTGGTTCAAAAAGTGAAAAATTTCCATTGGTTAGTTTGCTTGCACATGAGCTGAAGGTGAAAAGTTGGAGGTTGTTTTTTTTGGGGGGAATGGGGTTGCTTAACAAACTCATAATTTACGTATGGAGAACACTTTTTATTAATAATGTCCATCTTATCCTACTTTTTGCTCCGGTTCACCTGTGTGTGCACTGTCTGCCTTAGAACCTAGGCCATAAATTCTAAATTCTGGACACAAAATCTGATTCCGACCATAGGCAAATTTTGGGTGGGGAAAAAATAGGATTTTCCCTCTGTATTTTGTAGTGCAACTGAAATGTCCAGATTATTTGGTATCATGGTAGAGCTAACTCTGTCTACCTTTCTATAAGTATAATAACACCTACTTTACTGTCTAGAGACTCTAGTGCAGGGGTCACCAACCTGTTTGATACTGAGAGATTATTGTTACGTACAAATGAACTGAATCCGAACTCATTCATATAACGAAATATTTTGTTGACATTCTTACACTATATCAAGCAAATAATACGCACAATTATTTTTGAACTCAAGGAAAAATTGGAGTATGAACTTAAAACGAATAAATTCAGCTATAGTTACAGACTTACATTAATAAATATACATTGCATGCTATCGCGACTAACCTTCTTTATTCGAGATCCTCACTTGTAAATGCAGGATAATCGGCCTCTTTCCGTGTCCTCAATTTTCCGCCATTCGTCCTTTGGATGATTTATTCTGTGAAGAATGATACTTACAATTTTCCCCTAGAAGTCAGAATAATCCTCTTCAAATCTGCTTTTGTTAATAACTATGCTACAGAACAGGGGTCACCAACCTTTTTGATACTGAGAGCTACTTCATGGGTACTGAGTCATACAAAGGGCTACCAGTTTGATACACTCTTCTGAAATAACAAATTTGCTTAGTTTGCCTTATACATTATTAATAATGTGAAGACTCTGATCACGTTAATGATTTCTCACAATAATTACCAACAATGACAAGGTGGGAAACAGATATCAATATTCAGCACTTTATTTCTATTTATCTCAGTAATTGTTAAATTTTCAGATGATCACTTACATTACATTTCTTAGGAAAAATGTCCCATTTTCACTAGCCACTGACAAACCTTTTAAACAAATCATGAACTATGCTGCACCATGTTTCAAAAAGTTCAATTATGTACATTGTAATGTAGTGAAAAAACAAATATTTTTAAATAAATCTTGTCACATTTTGAACTAATGACCAAATCTTCTGTATTTTTAACAAAATAATAACTTACATGTGATGAACACACATTTTAAATTGAACAATTCTTCAATATTTTAATTAAACTTTGCCATGGCACTGACATGTTGCCACTGACATCTGGTATCATTTTCTTGTTAGTGGGAAGACTGGCAGTGCATGCTGTTTACCATTGTATTGTAATCTGGTGTGTAACTTGACACTGCAACTGTGAGTGACTCTTTCAGATGTGCATTAGTGAGGCGTGTTCTGTGTTTGTTCTTGATGAAGTTCATGTCAGAAAATGCTGATTCACATAGATAGGTAGAACCAAACAGGCTGGCAACCTTCATAGCTGCTGTACACACACCACTGTACTTCTCTGTGTCAACAAGGCACCAAAAGTTTGGTGCAGCCTGGTAGGCTTTGAGGTGGAGGTCATTTTGCAATGTTATGATTTCAATCTCCACCTGTCCAGCATCCAAGTTGAACGTTGTACTTAGTTGCTCAGCAAAGCTTGTTGTGTCCACATTCATGAAAGGATTGGAAATGAATGATACACATGGCTCAAGCTGATCAAGGTCACAAAACCTATTCTCAAACTCTTGCCCAAGTCTGTTTTTGACTTCAGAGTACTTGTCTGCAACTTTGTCAAATGTATCAGATGCAGAAGCATTGTCTTTCAGCACTGACTGCACAGAGGGAAAGTGCAGCACCTTTTTTCTCTATATCCACAGAGAAAATGTTAATTTTGGCTTTAAATGCATTTAAAGCACTTATCATATTAACAACAGTCTTGCCTTTACCTTGCAGCTCGTAGTTCATGTGGTTTAGTTTCCCAATAATGTCCGTCAAAATTGCAAGGTCAAGTGTCCTCTAAGGACACAAGGTCAAGTGTCGCCTTTGGACTGCATGAACTGTTTGATTTCACCCAAAAGTGACAAAAAACGAAGTAAAACTCATCCTCTGCTGAGCCATCTGATTTGTGTGTGTAGTAGCAGGTCACCATATTCATCTGCCATCTCCTCCAATAGCACTTTGAAAATCCTGTGCTGTTTTGCTTTGGAGGGATATTGTTTATGATTTTCACAATGGGAGCCATCATGTGCCCAAAGGCAAAGCCGATCACTTTGGCACACAATGCCTGCTGGTGACTGATGCAGTGGTAATGCAGAAATTTTGGGAAATCTGGGTCACCTTTACAGTGAGCAATGAAACCTGCATGTCGGCCAATCATAGCAGGAGCCCCATCTGTGGTCACCACTACCAGCTTTTCCAATGGTACCTTTTTATGCACGAAAAAATCCTTCACTGTGTTATAAATGTCAACTCCCCTCATAGTTGTCTTTATGGGCAGTAGTGTAAGGAGTTCTTCAAACACCATCCGGATAAAAACCATCAGCTGCACTGTACTACTGCTGTCCACGAACTTGTCGCACTGGATGCTAAACCACCTGCACCTCGCCAGATCCCGGTCCAGCTGATCGACCAAGTTACTGGACAAAGCTGACACTCGTCTAGCCATCGTAGATGCCCCCAGTTGGACGTCAGAGAGAGTGGCGATTACATCGGTTCCATATTTCTGGTCTTTAAATACAGTGTTAGCAATTATCATCATTGCTTCTTTGACAACTTCTCCGTCTGAAAATGCCTTCATCTTCTTGATCAGGAAATGCGTAGCTCTAAAGGAGGCTTCGGTTGCTTTTTGTGACTTTTTCGCCGTCCTTGTGAAAAAAGCCTGTCGCTTACCAAAAGCAGTCTTTAGCTCAAGGGCTTTTTCTGCCCGTAGTGCGCTTCCCGGTGGGTAGTTAGCATTGTAGTTTTTGTCATTCATAGTAAAGTGTCTCTCCACATTGTGCCGCTTTGCCGTTGCCACAGTCGCTCTGCATATAAGACATGCGCAGGTTTCTTTCACTGTCGTAAAAAAAGAACTCCTACTCCCATTCGTTTTTTTTCTGCCAAGTTTTTGAGGTAAGAAACTGCGTTCTGTGCCAATCTTCGCTGCGCCCGCTAGCTTACTGTCCACGAGCACTGTATTGTCACACGCACAATACTGACCTTCGAACTGGAGTATGTTAGAGTTCGCCTAAACTTATCTAAACCTCGTGTATAAGAAACACATTTTTTAGATATTGTCATTTTTTAAATCTATATAAATGCAAGTGTGATTAAAAAAAAAGAATAGCAACAGAAAAAAATACAATTTTATACGCAGCCGAGTTGTGCTATTTTTAGAACTAGCCTGGGGGCGACCTGGGGACCGTGTTGGTGACCCCTGCTCTAGTGCATCATGCATTCCTCGACACTACAGACCTTGGCAGTAGGCTACTGCCTCCTGCCACGTAAACGCAGTACTAGGGATTAATGTATTAAATGTAATGCATTGAAGACAGATACCATGAGAGCTGTCTTGAAAATTTATATATCACTGCTCCACCTATGGAATTTCCTTCTAAAGATGGGATTTTTCTAGAAGAGTACAAATTAAATCTGGTTGGTCATGAATGAAAATGGTACTAATTTGACATCCACCATGGCCAAGTTAAATATCATACTGCCATTAGTTATCAGAAATAGTTTAAACAATCTCAGTTATAAAGAAGAACTTGCATTATAGTAAAATTCCAGAAATTTTATTCAAACTGTTAAGCACAATTTCATGGTTGTGTTAGGAGTTTTGCTTCTGCCATTTGCACTCGTGAGATATAACCCATCATATACGCATCCTTCCAATGCTGTAACATGGTAGCTATGGTCCATTGTGACCCTGCTATAGAATGCTCCATTATAACATGAAATCAGATATAGCATGCTTATGGTGTGTCTCCTGTAATTTCATAAACATGTACTTTTCTCATACACAAAATAATTCTTTCTTAAACGTATGAAACAAACATAAACTTTTTATTATCATTTTGGAAAGAGAAATTGTATGAATACAGTCGACTCCACTTAACTGCACATCGGTTAACTGCACACTCCAGATAACTGCACGTAGTCACGCCGGTCCTGTTTTTTCCCAATGCTTTTCAATAGAAACAAACTTCGGATAACTGCACTTTTCTGAAATGCACACTCCGGATAACAGCATGATGATTCTATGCCCGTGGCACATTATTCAATACAATTTTACTCGGGTTAACTGCACAATGTATAGTCATGATCAGTTATTGCCAGTCCACTGCTGTAGCGCTTCAAATAAGCCGACAATTAAGCCAGTAAATGCGATTTTGTAAATAATTGACATGTAAATGACGCTCTAGGTGCTATGTACATGTATATCCGCACCCACTAGGGAGCAATAGCGTGGGAAAAATCATAGTACAGCATGGGTAACATTGCTCTAACTGTTCGGGTTTAAATGATTTCAAACCAATAAATGGATGGTTGGAAAGATGGAAAATGCGCAACGGAATTCAGTTTAAACGACAACACAATGAAAAACAAGATACAGACAACATTGGAGCTGAACGCTTTTTCTGTGGGAGTTGACCCAACAATGTCTGACGGGAGTTTTCGAATAACAAGCGATCTATTGAATTTCTTGAAATTCGCTATAATTCCTTGATCCATTGGTTGAATCAGTGAAGTTGTGTTCGGAGGAAGGAAAACAAGCTTAACATTTAAGTAAAAGTTGAAAGAGTGGATTCTAATTATCATTTAAATTTATTTTTCACATATATTTGTGCCGTGCTGAATTAAGCTGTACTGTACCGTACATCGGTTAACTGCACACTCCAGTTAACTGTACAGTCTCGTGATGGGCCCGAGGGTGTGAAGTTAACCGGAGTTGACTGTAATACAAGACCATCATAACACTGTTCCTGAAAGTTAATAGTTATATTATTATGTATGAAAAATAATGTTCAAAGTTTATTCAGGGATAGAGTAGGGCTTCACTAATGTCGCTAAGTGTGATTTCTTTTTTTCTTTTTTTCCTTATTAGCAGCAAAATATACCATCTGGCAATTTTGTTTTTTAGTTGGTGACATTATTGGCTGTTTAAACCTGTATGTAAAACCATTTGTTTGGAGTGGAGACATTCAGAGGCCCCATGATAGAATTCAGCAAAGGTTATATAAAATGCACTTAAATTAATACGATTTTATCAACAAAACATATTAACAATGCATTGATATATCATAATCCACTTATGTTGACATCTAGATGAGTTCTCTATGTTATCAGCTTCTTTTTGTTTTTTGACATTTCTGGTAGCAGAGATCAAATGGAAGAGGCAATATCTAGTAATATGTCTTTTGTCAGTTTTTCAGCCACTTACTAGTAATTGATATATTTACATAGATATTTGTGTATGGATGGTACATAAAATTCCTCCTCTTTTCACTCAGAATTAAATCCTACACTCACATTTTCTGTAGTAATCAATATCATCATAGCAGAACACCGGCTTATCTATCGTCCATTGACCCTTTTTAAATTTCTGGTGCATAGATGGAATGTAGCATTGATATAGCCCCTTTTTTTTTTTATTATCTGTCATCTGGGGTTTTCAGCTGACAATTTCAAAATTATGTGTTAAAGGTAGTTTCTGTCAATCTGACTACTCTGATTGGTGTATGTGTCATGTATCATTTTTTTTTGTCTAACAATCCAGCCATGGTCAGCATGAAAGGAAAGAGGTGGATCAACTTTAATGGAGGCTTACTAACTTTGTTGCTGCATACATCAAATTTGCATTCCCCTTCAATTTCATCAGTCCAAACAGCATGGTTAATGGATGAGGTACCTATTTGCGGTAAAAGGGTGGGGGAAAAAACCACTCTGTTTCAGAAACCTAGATTTCTCTGCCTTAAACAGATTTCTGATCTTCCTGCCTCACAGGAAACAAGGCGCGTTTTTATTTTTATTGCATAGAACCTAAGGTCTTCACAAGACGACATCCTCCTGCATTTTTTAAACTGGTTGATGCTCAGTATCATCCGAGATTTTCTTGGTTCATTGCAATGTGTCTAATCTCCAATACATTAGATCTCATTTATGTGATGGTAAATTTACTTGATGGGATGTATCAAGCTGTCCCAAAATACAAACTGAGCAACCATTTTAGGCCAAAAAAACCTAGTCCCACACTGCCAACTGAATGTCCACTTTAGTCAAAAAACATGTCCCACACTACCAACTGAGCTACCATTTTAAACAAGAAATGCAATCCCAAGTTATAAACCCTTCATTAGCCTTGGTTCTTGAAAAATATATAATTAATCGATGAATGATGTACACCACTCCCTTGATAACTCGCACCCTGATCAACATGTGAAGTCATTTTTTTATACGGCTCAGGCATGGATCCCATTTTTTTTTAAACCAGAAAATATTTCGCACACACATACAATTTTTGTAATCCCTATATCTTGAACTTGGTAACCAATCAGATATTTGTAACTGCACGTGGACCTGACTATAGAGAGCATTAAAAAGTAAGCGAATCTTTTCCAGAGATTATTCTTCTTTGATTTATTTTCTGAGGCAACGAACGGTACATGATGATCATTTGTACTTTTAAATCATGGTGAATGAGCTGTTCAAATTCTCCAAACAAAAGATAATGAAAAATGTACACAAGAATGGTCAAATTTGTTCTTACTGTATGTCCAAGCTTTTCGATGTATGATCTAAACTAAGGAAAGTCTGTTGTTAACTTCTTTTGAGTACAGGGCAAACTTTGGGCATAAATTATGCTTTCTACACAATGTACGTGTAAATGCACCTGTAAAATTTTGATGAGTGATCACCTGACAGAAGATTTAAAACTTGCAGTCTAATATCATGGTGGGCGATTTTAAGATGCTTCACGAAGGCATCATACCATGCATCAAAGTTATTCCAGAAATCCATTTTGTCTGCCGCAGTATGCATAAATTATGCAAATCACTATATACGAGGTCGGCCGATGTGTTTTCATGAAGCGTGTCAGATAGAGAAGGTGGGCTTTGGCAATCAACATAAATTCTGTTTGCTACTGAATATTCCAGAGGCTGCATTCAACACCCACCAAAGAATAAATATTCTCCATCAGACTTCAGGAGCAACAATATTCATATACAGATTAAGGCCAGAAACTTGTCTACAGATTAAATCTTGTACAGCTGACAGGAACATCTTGTGAGGAACTTGAATACAGTAGAGAACAAAGAGATGAACAGTGGAGCAAAAAGAAGGAAATGAGTGTTGGATAAATCTTTAAATATGTCCATATCCAACCACACCTGCTATTTATCTTGTTTTCTTACTCCCATCTCATGTTGTTGATCATCTCCCCTTTAGATGAAATCCTGATGGCATCTAAGTTGGTGGGAAAATCTACATCTTCCTGACATTCTGAATTAGATGCCTGCTCTTGAAAATCACTCCATTTAAACACATCAGTCATAGCATACCTCAGATGACATGTAAGCCATAGTGTACATCAGACAACACATCAGTCATAGCATACCTCAGACAACACAGCAGTCATAGTGTACCTCTGAAAACAAGAGTGATTCTTTCCTCTGCTGGAAATTTGGAGCCATCTCCAAGACAAGAGGAATGTGGCAGTCTGCTTTTCCAGTCGTAAATGATCAGATCTTGAGGAGTGATCCCTCTGCACCATTCACACACAAAATATTCCACAATCTGTCATTTGACATTCACTAGATGTTATGAATTGAACTCCACAGCCATAATCTGAAAATCGGCATCACCAACCATACCTACACTAGATATTTTTGTCATTTTCTCCCACAATGAAACCCTTACCCATTTGTAACTGATCAGTTGCCATAGTTTCATGCACATCGGTGCTTAAGGTGCCACGTTGTGAATATAACTTTTTATATACCTGTCAATTCGTAATATGAGAATCCCGCCCAAATCAGGCAGACTGGCTGATAACATCCCTGTAACTCTCAGCCATGTCTGTTGAATCCAGGCTAAAAAAAGATATTGCACATAATAAAAATAAAGAGGTATGAAAATTAAGTACTGAACTTCATGGTAATATGATTCGATGTCTGCAATTTCATAAAATTATATTGTTTGGGGGTTTGTAACCAAATGAAAGACTTGTTTCATTGTTGGCATTTTTTTTTTTACATAGCCACATGCAGGAAAGACATACGGTTCTTACTGTCACAACAAGAGATAATTCATTTGTTTTACAAAATAATTATCTCCAAATTTTTTTTTTTGCGATTATTTAAACATGAACATGCAGTATGTACGTGTTCAAGTACATGATTCTGTACAATACAGTACAATGGCTCAGATTTCTAACCCCCACGCTCTTTTTTATCTTCGCTGTCCTGCTGAAGCATTCCTTTTGGAAGTCCACAGAAAGGATCTACCTGCACAAGTAAGCAGACGGAAAACTGTTCAACCTGTCACGACTAAAGGTTAAGAGCAAAGTGCATGAAGCAACCATTGGGGACAAGCTATTCATATATGATGCTGCCCTTGACACTCACACAGAAGCCAAGTTACATCACCTGATGGACCACTTAGCAGGGAGTTTGGGCTGACCATCAGCCTAAAGAAAACAAATGTGATGGCTCAGAACATGAATCCCTCATGCATTATCATCAACAACTACGAACTTGAGGTAGTCAGCCAGTTCACATACCTTGGTTCTACCATCACCAACAACTTATCGAAGTTATCGCTCGATGCTGAGCTCAACAAGTGGATTGGAAAGGCATCAACAAATCACCAGGTTCTTACAAAGAGTAAAACAACAGCATGCTGACCCTGAACACTTGAGATCACTGTGCACCATGCATGCGTGCTGAGCACACTCCTGTATGCCGGTGAAACCTGGACTTTGTACGCTTCACAAGAGAAAAGACTGAGCGCCTTTTACATGCCATTTTTCCAATGCATGCTTGGGATCACTTGAACTGATAGAATAACAAACAGCGAGGTGCTTGAACATGCCAATATTCCCAGCATGGTCACACTCCTGCCAGCGTTGCATCGGATGCCTGGTCCATGTACATCAGATGGATGACTGACAAATCCCCAAAGTTTGATCGGATGGCCACATATCTGTTTCAAGGATGTCTGCCAGCACGACATGAAAGCAGTATTTGACTGATGTCAACACCTGGGAAGATCTTGCTCTAGATAGGCCCAGCTTGTGACTCGCTCTGATCACTGGTTTGAAAGCCTGTGAGGACAAGCTACACTTGCCTGCTGATGACAACCGATCATGGAGGAAGAAAAATGAGCTCCAACATAAATAGACTAGTGAGCTTGTAGTCATTACTCATTCTAACTTACTTTTAGGATTACCATGAGACTTTACAACCATGTTGAAAATCTTTCAATAGTAGATATTCATTCTTTATGATGTCTGGTTCGCCCTAAATATAGCCATTACAGCAGGCCTCTTATAAATCTTGTTGTCGCTACTCTTCAAGTGAATGGTCATATCAGCATGGGTTTTAACATTAAGCCCAGCAATGTTAACACCATTATCTCCGAAATTAACAAAATCATTACAGTCTGCTAAATTCGCAAGAACTATATCATCATCCTCTTCTTCTGATGACTCAGTCTCAGAAACTTCGATGCCTGAATGTAAATCTCACAAAATATCCAACTGTCGAAAATATTTTTCCTTTCCTTGCTCAGTATTTTAAAGATTAAACCTGAGAAATTCCTCATTTTTGCTATCTAGTCTTATGTCTGCCATGATTTAAAATTTTCATGAACAGAACACTTGTAGTGAAACTGCCCTCCATTAGTAACCCTTGGTTTCTAAACAATTCAAATTTGCACAAAGAAAATTAAAATCATTTCTGATTGGTTAATATTGATTCTTGGGGGAAAAAAAACATTTGTAACCAATTAAAGATGTATTCAACACGTATTCTAAGCGACAAAAGACTGGATTGGCCATTGAATGCAGAAACCGGATCACACGTATTTACAGGATTGAGGCCAAAGGCTTTTTTATGGTGTTTAGTGAGACCCAAATGAAAGTCATTTCAAAATTGGGTTTTCATCACAATCTAATTATGATATTTCTTCTGCGTGAAAATGGTACCAGTCTAGGTTTCTAGTTATAATTTTTATCAGCAAGATTCTAGAAATTGCAGCACGAGGTTTGCCGCCTACATTTCAGATAAGGGAAAATGTGACCCAGTTAGAATTTCAAAATGAATTTTGACATTATCATAAATAGCAACCAAGTGATGTGATGTCATGGGCATTTACCTCAATAACTATAGTTCTGATAGCAACAAGTTTGGGAAAACTCCCTTTGAAAACCAGCAAAATTGTCAATGTTTTCCTGTTTCTTTTGGCGACAAAATCATGTATAAAGATGCAGAATTTACACAGATGTCTAAATTTAATCAGATTGAGGTGTTAAAACACAGGCATTGAACTGTGGTAGAGGCATTCAGTAATGTCATGTCATAAACATTTATCTCTATAACTATAGTTATAATGGGAGATTTTCCCAAGGTTGTTGCTATGAAAACCAGCTGAAAATGATCAATGTTTTCAGATTTCTGTAGGTGACAAAAAAGTTCATATATTGATCCAGATGGTATACATATTAATAAATGCTCATGTTAAATCAGTTTGAGGTGTCAAAGCACAGGCATTAAAATGTGATAGAAATGTCAAAATGGGTATTGCATTTGTTAATGCCGCCAGTCTGCAGAATACCAGTTAAACTTGGAGCATGTTCTGTATGAGAATTACCAGAATTCAGAATATGGAAAAGATCAGACAAGAAAGTCATACAATAATTTCTGTTAAAATTTTAAATAAAGCAAATTTACATTTTACACAAAAAAAACCCAAAATAATGTCATCATTACAATATGAGAATCTTTCGATAAAGTACAAGTATGCAGACATCTCCCATGTTTGTTATTGGTTGAGAAATCTCAGACCCACTTGAGCCTTTTGTTTCATTTTATTAAGCAGGAATTTTAGAAATTTTAAAAATATTGGAAGAATCCTATTTAAGAAAATAACAATATCTGCAAATTTAGATTTTTTTTGTTTGCAAAATAACTTCACAGAGGACGCTTCAAGCAGAAGACATCGGCTGTTTGTGGAAATCTTCATTTTTAAATCATGCTGAGAAAAGTAATGTTGACTATTATCACCTAAGCAACTGAAGGTTAAAGCCACAAAAAATGCTAAAGACATGGCTTTAGACATTATATGGAATTATAATTGGTTATCCTTTTCTCATCCAGGCATCAAATGACAGCGGCAAGGGTGCAAGTGTGACAGAGTCAACCAGCCTGCCCACAGTAGATGAGGAGCAGGTATACGAGTTCAGCATCCCTTCTGAATACTGTGGACTTCTCATTGGGTCTAAGGGTAAAACTATCAAGACCATCAAGGAGCAGTCAGGAGCCAGGATTCAGCTTAGGAATAATCCATTTACTCCCGGATTCCAGATTTGTGTCATTGAAGGTAAGTTCTGTAACCAACTGATGGGATTATTAGCTGTGACCTCTCCTAACAAGGCAGTGCACTGGTTTGCTGTGATGATTTTGTCATTGACAGATTTTGATGGGATCTTTAGTTGGGAGCTTGCCTGATAAAACAGGTTTTTAACTTGAACTCTAATTGACACTTTTATGGGATTTGTTTAAATGGGGCATTGCCTGACAAGTCAAGCCACTTGCTTTAGTCCTAATACATCTATCATTGCCTGACGAGGCAGGTCACTAGCTTTAGTCCTAATACATCTATCATATTCTGGTGAGGCAGGTCACTGTCTTTATCCTAGTACATCTATCATTGCCTGGCAATTAAAGTTGCATACTAGGCCTGATTTTTCTACCATTTACATATTTTGATGAGTTATTTAGCTGTGGCCTTGCATAACAAGGCTGGTGCCTTTGTCATTGATAGATTCTAATGGGATTTTCAGCTAGTATCAGCTAGCCATGATATCTCTTTCAGTGACAGATTCTGGAGCTATTTGAAGCAAATATCTGCCAACAGTATCACACAATCATGCACTTCTTTTCTTCATATATGTTTTTTTTAAAAATTAGTTTTACGCTTCCTGAATGGGTTTTATTTACAAATTTGGAACATGTATGCATTGTAAATAGATTATCCAAGTATTACTAGAATTGCATCTTAGAGCATGTTTCAAATTTCTGTGGAGGTGGGGGAAGTTTTTAACCCATCACTCATGAATACCAAGATATAATTTTTTTGGTTGTTGTGAAACAGCTTTACATTCCTCTTTCCCAAATAAGGCTATTTTCAGATAGCAACAAAAAAGTTGTGGTTTGAGGAAACCTTTCATTATCTTTATATCCTGATCTTTTCTGCCAATATTTGATCGATTTCATTTGTTAAAATCAGCATTTCACTATGATGTTGCAGGAAGTAACTTTCCAAAGTTTTTTTCCATTGGGTAGCATGGTTAGTTTACATGGAAATCAACTTGTCCTGCAGAAATCAACAGGCCCTCTAAATGAAATTAGATAACTTCAGAAAATTTAACTGGCCTTTGGTTATGTGGCTGTCTGCGTTAAATGGCCACAAAACCTACAAGCAACAGGTCAGCGGCTAAATTAGCCCATCTCTATAACTGAAAGGTCTGGCTGGATACTTGTATTTTTGAGTCTTGTAGATCAAGAAAGTTTTAAAAACTGATATTGACATTATTTTTTAAATATTAATGGGATCCTCATTTACTCTGTTTGAACATGATTGCAGAGGGTAAGATAAAGACTTTTAATGGAAGGATCATATAGTTTTCCCATTTGATTCTGTCACCTCCATTACATAACATACCATATTGCAAGTAGGTTCACATGGTGTTTTCCATTGTCCATCTGTCACCTCTATTACATAACATACCATATTGCAAGTAGGTTCACATGGTGTTTTCCATTGTCCATCTATCACCTCTATCACATAACATACCATATTGCAAGTAGGTTCACATGGTGTTTTCCATTGTCCTTCTATCACCTCTATTACATAATATACCATATTACAAGGAGAGTCAAAGAGTATTTTCAAGTGTCCATCTGTCGCCTTTATCACATAACATACCATAATACTGGGAGGGTCACAGTGTTTTCCAACGTCAGTCCAATAAACAGCATGTCAGTGTTTCACAGATTTCATTTCTGCTCCCTGGAGTAAAATAGATTTGGTGTACAGTTTTATAGCAAGAAAATCCATCATACGTTTTGACATTTTCTGACAGATTGCGTGATTTATAACAAATGTTTGACTTGGAATTTTGGCCTGATAGAGTGAGTTTGACATGGAAATTTGGCCTGACATTTTGAGTGAGTTTTAACCCTTGTTTGATTTGGAATTTTGGCCTGACACATTGAGTTATAACACTTGTTTATTGTTTAACTTCGAATTTTAGCCAGTAATACTGAACCTAGCTTTCTTACTTTGCATCATATTGATGTGGACATTGTTGTTACATATACAGATATTCTGTTGTATTTCATTGCTTTATTGGATTTTCTTTATTTCCAGGACCACAGTCTTCTGTGGAAAATGCTTTGCATATAATCCAGAGGAGGTTTCCACCAGGGAAATTTCCAGGGTTAGACCTGCGCCCCATTAACCAGGAACCAGTGGTTCAGCCTCAGCCCAATACTGTACTTATGCCAGAAATCATGCAGGTATCAAGAACATGATTTATTAGATGTTACTGAAAAATCTTGAAGATTGTTTTATTTTGTAGCTATAATGTTGTGACTGTAGAGCAGGTATATAGAACATGGTATATCACTTGTGTTACAGAGGGACCTTGAACATCCCATCTTGTACCTATAAATAAAGCTGTACCGACGTCACTTTTTGCCAGTTATGCCGATACAGCGTATAGCCGATTATTAAAATTGCTTGTACTGATTATGAGACCGATTATTTCATTATCAAAGTATATTCTCGCACATAAGCTGAATAATTTAGGAAAAAATAAAGGCTTGGAATGGGTGGGGTCTGCTTATCCGCGGACCAATGTCTAAACTTTACCGTTTTTAGGTCTTTTTGTTAACTACTGTAATGGATGTAAATCTTGGGACATGAACAATAATTTTTTCCGTGGCCCAAGACATAGGCATGTTAAAAAAGTAGCTTTTGGTGACCCGACAATTTTTATTAAACTGTTATAAAGTACTATCATTGATTTAAAAGAGACAAGTTAATATTCATCTGCAAAGGGTGACCTGTTGTCAGTGAGTAGCATTTACACTTTGAGAAAAAAATGGAAATTTTGAGTACATGAGACAGAATCAGTGTGAAATACACTTGTATATTGACAAATTACATTCTGTTACCTTTGTGTAATAAAATCCACAATAGAATATTGCATCGATCACATCCTGATACGAAAAATTGTACGATATTCAATGTTGGCATTAGCACATGGTTGGATAGTTGTTATTTACATGCTTCATGTACATGTACTTAAATTTTCCTTGATTTTGGTCAGTCTTTTCCCATTTTATTGAGGCTACCAAGGGGATGGTGCTATTCACAGGGAAATTAAAAACTAACAGTAAATGTATTCTCCACAAATACCTTTGTATCAGATGCTATGACGAACATTAAAGCGACTGAACCAACCACTTGTTGCAGCAATGTTCTCCACATTGTTTTTTTGCAAATGCTTCATTGAACCATTTTGTGGCTTCCTCTACGTCTTCAAATGTAACAGTCTTTTGCTTCTATCTTTGGGGAGCACAGTTACCTTCAACGTAGTCTTTCTTTATAGACTCAGCAGCTTTCATCCTTCCTGAACGTGTTATTTTTAAGCAAAAAAATTTCACCGACCTCGTTGCGAGATGTTCAGCCCTCAACTTCCTTTACAGGCAGATATTTCGTTTCCAGAGACTGTAAATTTAATTTGCGTTTAACACTGCTGTTGATAGCCATCTTAATGTAAATAAAGTTAAAAACGAAACTTTCACAGTAAAATAAACTTGTTTTAATCACCGATCACTTTCAGAGGTCTTGGAAAAGCATAATCAAGCGTATTTGGACACATTTTTTATATCAGGGATTCAGACAATAACGTATATAGGAGTCCTCAGTACGCATCAATTTGCTGGATGGCAAATTTTGCTAGTCCTGCTTCGACCTTGAGTGGGAAAATGTGTTGATAAATTGATCATTTTAGCTGTTTACAATCAGAAAATTCAGTGGCTGAAAGACCCACAGATGTACATGTTGTCGTTAAAAGATTACATCTGAAGAACATGACCCACAAGATAAGACTTGACTAGCTGCAGAGTGGTGAGAAAATGTGCTGATATTTACAATGATTGATTTCAGAGGTAGAATGGCACATTGATGTACATGTGTACAAGAAGAGTACATCAAATGAATAATTTTTGCCTTCATTATTGTTTTCATTGTTTTTCAAGTGTAGCAATCTAAGTAGTGCTTGTGACCTCAAAATCAAGACATGTTGAGAGTTAGACTAAATGCTGTTTTTAATTTTGACAAGAAGGGTTAAACGGCTAATTGGCGAATATTGTAATGAAATTCAACAGTGTTAGAAGTTGCTAGAACTGACATTTCACATGGAACACTATGTATGATGCCTAACTTAGTACTTGGAATAAGACCTTATTTTCACCTGACAATTCACTCTCACTCTAATGGACAAACAAGGGCTACATGTCAGTGCTGTAAAGAAGTTTGAAAATTAAACTCGATGGCAACCGCTGTTTCTACTCGTCTGGAAATATAGCCATTTCAGGTATGCCCAATTTGCTTCTGGTAGGGGACTGCAACGTTTGCTGGTGGTACTCCTGAACTCCTAGTCCTACAATGTAAGCCCCGACGCTGATATTTATGTTTGCTCGCGTCTGGGTCTTACTGCCTAAAGAGCAGCGCTGTGTAGTGTTTTTAAATATACTGAACAGAGAATTAGAGGTGAAATTTTCATGTTTATCACATACTTGGCAATAAGTATCAACATTTATCCACATATTTAAGAGTTCTTGATATACTTACTTTGCTGTCTTGATCGTGATCAACTCTAACTCTGACACTAGGAAATGAACGCATTTTTCATGTTCCTTTGAAACACATTTCAATGCCATAGTGGCTGTGGAATGCCGAAGTAAGTTTCAATAAAGCTGTTTTATTTTCACGAAACGAAATTATCAAATGGGTATTTCTATATTGCCTATTTGAACAGCAAGCAATATTTCGTTTCGTTCAAAAAATATTTTCCGATTAGATCCTAACTTAAACATACTTCGGCATACCTCGACAACTGTCACATTTCAGCAAATTCAAATGTATGTCAACTGAACAAAAAATGCGTCCGTTTGCAAGTGTCAACTATTGATTCCATTTGGATAAAAACAGCGCAGTAAGTATAATTAATTAAACATATATTAGTGGAAGAGTGTCTATATAGGTTGCCAAGTATGTTTGATATTCCTGAAACTTTGATTTATCGTTCCAATGTCGACGACATCGGAACTACACTATGGCGTCATTCGGCTCGTTAGACGTAGCACTAAAATCAAGATCAACATGTGATACGTCTTACGGGTAGGACTACTGAACTCCTAGTTTTAAAATCCTAGCTATTCTTTGGAAAATGCTAGAATTGATCAGATTTCACTTCTTTTAAGTTGACGTGAGAGGCCAGCTTTATAGGCAGAAACAAAAGCCTAGCGTGGTTGTGTTTTTTTTTTTATCCGACTGCCATGTTAAAGCCTGGTGGAAAGATCAATTAATTGTTGAACAAAGTATGGGTTGGAACTGGCAGCTTGTCCACATAAATGATTAGAAAACAAAGGATTTGTTCAAGCTGGGACCCAGGGCTTCTTTCGACATGTACGTTTATCTTTTATCTCAACGCCGACATAAGCATGACAATGTGGTAGTAATAGTAGACCAAGGAACTGGGAGTTTGTTTTGTTTTGTTTTTTCGACATAGGCGGCTTGTCGATATAAATGGGTAGGACTTTATTTAATTTCAACCCATGTCAAGATGAATGTTATGATTGAATTTATATTTTGGAAATTTTTTATTTTTTAAATTTGTTTACATCGGCACCGATTATTTCAGGCGATACTGATTATACAGATTGTTCTAATAATCGGCCCGATTAAGTGTACAGATGATTGATCGGTACAGCTTTACCTATAAAGTTTTTTTGTTTTAAAGCAGGTAATGAAAACATGGTTTGTTACCATTGTTCAGAGGGATGTCAGAGATTTTGATATTTATTACAACTAGTGGTTTTAGGGCAGGTACCTAGAAAATGTCACCCATGTTGCGGAGCAATCTTGGTTTTCACCCATTTACAGAGGAGTTTTGGTATATGACCCATGTTAGAGAGGGATCCTATTATATTTTATGCTGTAGTGGTTTTAAGGTGGGTACTGAGATCTTACGTTTATACTCATGGTAGAGAGGAATTTTAAAACGTGATATTTGTACCTTGAGTCAGAGATACCCTTGCATGCCAACCATGATGCTTATGGTGTAATCATTATGTTTTTTTCCCCCACGAAATTATGTTTTGCGCATAAATGTATTCAGATTATGCATTTTCGGTAAATAAACCTCCAAAGAAAATTAATAATTTGTTTTCTCATTTTTATTAATAACCCAGCAGCTTACAGACCATATTCTAGAAAGATGGCTTTTCTGTATGCATGCCATAATAGTACACGCTGTAGAATTTTATGCACTTTCGTAACAGTTATGTTCTATTTATAGCAGCTGCACTATTTCCAAGAAACATGCTGGTTTCTACATTCAAACTTTTTACCATGATTCATATTTATAGACGCTGAATGGCTTAGGAAAGCTCAGACTGGTTTTCTAACTTTTAATCTTTGCTCGAAGAAATGGTAGAAGACTACATTGGCCCTTTGTTCAAACATGTTTCCCGATTACAAAATTGCAGAAAATGTAGATGTGCAAGAAATAAATCATCTAATATTGTTAAAGAGTCTAGCAGAAGATACTTCACTTAAAATTGCAGAAGCTATGAAAATTGGGTCATTTAATATTACAACAGACACGAGTAGTGATTAATGATGACAAAATCTTGTACCCAGTCTGTATTAGAGACTTTGACTCGAGAAAAGCTAAGCAAAAGTGATTTTCTTCATAATAAAGGTGGAGGGTTAGGGACTGACATGTCCAGATGGCATATAATGCAGAGATGGATGATCAGATGCAAGTTCATGGGATACCAGGGAGGACTGTTGAATATTATCTTGTCTAAAATGTAACCTTGTTTATGGGTGGGCTGGTAAACTGACTGCTTGAGGTTGAAAACATTAACCCTTAAAGTACTAGTCGTGACATTAGTCACGCTGTCGATCGATGTCTTGTAGTGCCTGTCGCGAGTTGAGTTGCTTATCAAAGTTTTACAAATATTCTTTTGAGCATGTGGCACTTGGAAAATTTTTTAAATGGCTGACACTGAATATGATGATGATTTCTTGCAACAAATACTGGCTTCTGAAAGTGATGATAACGATTTTGAAGAATTTTAGAAGGATGAAATTATTGGAACTGGCAAAGTGTTGATGGAAGTACCCATGAGTGATTTTGAGCCAGGAATTGATGTGGAACTGGTGTCTGATGTGCATGCTCGCTTGACATAAAAAGATGGCATGCCTGTTAACCTCCCATTCACTGGTGAATACTGACTATTTAAGACTTTTTTGATGACGAGTTGTTGTATCTGATCGTCGATCAATCAAATCGTTATGCAGATCAGAGTTCATGGGGCAGACTTCAAGGAGAACAATCGAAATGGCAGCCTGTCAGACCTGAGCAGATAAAACTTTTTGTCGCATTGATTATAACGATGGGTTTGGTATATAAATCTGATCTTGACTCCTATTGGCTTATTGATGATGTGATATCAACCCCATACTTAACAAAGAATTAGTATGGGATAGATTTCTTGCTATTCTAAGTAATTTTCATGTGGCACACAAGAACAATCAGGTTGACCCTTTACACAAGAAAAAAAATATTTGCAGAGGTTTATTCACCAGATATGAGCCTGAGTTTTGAAGATATTTGAATAAATAACAGGTGAAAAATTTCCATGTACATTTATTACTGACTCTGAGGGTCTAAGCTTACCTGACATTCAAGGAGTGTATATTTACAAAACTTGTACCTTTTCTTTACCTGTGTTGTTCACAATTTAGATATAACATTGTGACAGACATTACACGTAATTGGTTGAACTAATAAAGAATATTTCTTAGATATATTTGGACTTTTCCATATAAAAAAAAAATAGATGAAATACAATTGTAACTTATTATTTAATCTGTATTTGCACCTGTGCATTCAAATATGTAAAACTTGCACGTGTCTTGATGCTAATCTTAAAGTTTAGACATCCGCTATTATTTTTTTATTAAGTTGTTCTATCAATTGTTATGTTTTTTAAATACATGCAATTTAAAAACTGCAGTTTTTTTTTTAATCATCAAATAATTCAGCTCTGAAGGATCTTGTACTGCAAAACAATGTAGCACTTTAAGGGTTAATGGAATCCGAGTTTTGATGAATGTAAATAGTTTTTTCTACTATGAGGAGGGCGGTAGAGGCAGAGAAATGGACTTAACTTTGTTCAGTGTGAGTGTGGTTTGGACTAGTTCAAATGATGTGTGTTAGAATTTGAAGGTTGTGGTGTGGTTAAGATGCTTGATTATGGAGTTCTTTGTGACAACAGCAATTCCACCTCCATGAGAGTGGTGGGGGAACAACTTGATGGACTAACGGGTGGGCGTTATAGTTGTGTACTTGGGCTAATCGCCTGATGTTTTTAGCCACGTTTCTGTCAAAATATTCTGATCACTGATAAAATTAACTATTTCTGTGCACCTTTCCAGTGGTCTACTGACTGGGCATTGAATAAAACAATACTCAGTGGTATATCTTGGATTCTTGACACATTGGTTATCGGTTTAATTATGATTTGTATCAGGGTATCTGATTTAATGGTAGGAAATAGCCAATCTCGGGCCAGCTTTAAAACATTTCTTTTTTGCTTCCATTTACATTTAAGTAATGTTGAATAAGTCCTAGTTCATTTAGTCTAGAGCACAAAGTATTGTGGAGAGCCAAGGAGTGGTCTTTTAAAGCAATTAATGAGGGTCCATCATAGCATAAATGGGTTGACTGGCGATCACATGATGTAGTAATGTTTTCCTGGTTTCTTTCATTTGATTAATTATTGTTTGAATTTCATCATTAATCAGTATTTTAGTATTTTGCATTTGTTGTTTTTTCATATAACATGTATACAAGATTTTAACAAACATTTGTCTTAGAAATCTGTTTCTGGTCTTTGAAAGTTTGGGAAAAGTCTTTGAATTTATCATTTAGAATTCTGTATGAACCCTGTCTGTATTTTAGCTGACGCTGCCAGAGGGAGTCTCACTGGACATTGTCGTGTCCAGTATAGTAGATGCTGGTCATATCTTCGTACAACAGCCGACTCATCCCACCTTCCCTTCATTGGACAGGCTGAATCAATTTATGTTGGCCTGCTACTCCCAGCCTGGAGCAGTGCCTGATTTGCCCCAGCCAATAGAAGGTGGGTCATCATCAAGTATGTCAATTGCTTGTATTCTTCATTATATTTATTTATTTTGCACCTGGTAATTGTTGTCAATTAAAACACTTAAATTTGTTAGCATTGTCGATGTAGATAGAAATTTTGATTGGAAGGTACATTTATTAAAACAAGGGTTTTACATCATTGCTATATTGATTCTTATATGATCTGATCTATCCAGTGTACAACAATATAGAATGGAAGAAAACAACCTGAAGCATGATATTGTATCTTTGTTTCCGCTTTAAAATATTGTTATTAGACTAAATTAAATGTCTAAATACCTTGCAGTGTAAAAAAAACAACTAATTTGCATAAAACTAACGTTAAAACTATACATCATATTTTTTATATATACACAAATCTCAACAAAACATTGAAGTATTCATATAAATTTTGTGCATTGTTACTACACCACTGTTAGGTACGTAGCACAGACAGTTGTGAATCTCAATTACCATGTTATAAGAGCTGAATGTCATAAGATCTTGCTCGTTTTTACGAAATTCTCTTTCTTTCCCACCCTGATTTTAATATTCCAGATGATCTGAGTGAGAAAGGCATCAGACCAAAACTTGCGTTCTGATGACCATGACGGGGATCATTTACCTAGGGGCAATAACTATGCCCATATCGCAAGTCTCAAGGGTCCCAGACATTTGGGCTAATAATTGCACACTATCTCTCACATCTCATAATTTGGGCTAATAATCACGCGAATTCTCTAGCGTCTCATAATTTAAGCTGATAATCAAGCGAGAGTCGTGTGTGGATCCCATTTTTGTAAACCCAAAAATACCCAAAAAATTTATCCTTATTTGTTGAAGAAAATTACGATCAAAATTGGTAACAAAAATTTTGATCTCTCTCGTTTTATTGTCAAAAACGGTAGAATGGACCTGGAAATTTTAATCAACATTATGAAATATCAAATAAATATAGGTCATACAATTTGTTTACATTTTCTTTCTAACAACATTCTTAGTACACTGCAATTAAAAGATAAGTAAGGAAATTTTAGATCAATGAAAATTTCACTTACATCAAGTGGAGGCAGTACTTTAATAAATAAAAAAAAATTAAATAATTCTTTTGTCAATTGAAATTTGTTCTCTAGTTCTATCTTTTTGTTCCTTTTAAGTGTAATCATCACAAATGCAATGTGTACTCTTGTGATTAAACATAAAATGCATCAATCTACCGTAATTAAGTGCTGTGTTTTGATAACTGACTTGTGGAAGTATTTTTTGTATTATTGTAATGAATTATAAGCTGGCCTTTGTATTATTATGTTAATTGTGTCTTTTGAATAAAACAAAAAGTTAAAAGGCATGAACATCATACAAACTTAAAATCTAGTCATCTCTGTTGTATTTCGGGTGAACTCATTTCATTTGATCAATCAACCACTCTGGTGGCCTAATGGTTAGAACGTCCTCCGTGGAAGCGGGATGTCATATGTTCAATCCCCGGTCGAGTCATACCAAAGACTTACAAAAATGGTACTAACAGCTGCCTCGCTTGGCGCTCAGCGTTAAGAGGTTAGTGTTAGGACTGGTCGGCCTGGTGTCAGGATAATGTGACTGGGTGGGACATCATGCTACATGTCTGCGGCATGATGCCCCAGTGGTAGATATCACTATAAACTGCCTCGCTGCAGACATCGTAGTAATAATTGTTAAAGCTACGTTAAAAGGACTAAACAAACAAACAAATCATTTGATAGATCAAACATTGTTATAAATGTTATTGTATATGTAACATAAACAGCTTGAATTGCTGGTGCTAGATATATCCGCCACGTAAATACGAGTTACCTCGAGGGTGACTGATTCATCAGCTGCTTAAGAAATCCAGTACAGGTCCTGGTGACCGGTATGTTTGCTAGCGTTTTCATTCAGTACCCCTTTAACATAGGTCCACACTGTATTTTCCTGTTACAATCAGTCTTATTGGTCAATATTTGGAGGGAAAAGAACATTCACCAATAAAAATAGAGTTAACAAATGATTGTTCTTACATAATCTGGGGATATTTTGCAATGTTATAGTGCTATTTTGTTAATACATGTGTTTGAAGTTTACAGTGGTAACAATGGCATCCGTCTATGAGAGTGATTTGGGTTCCGAATTTTCAGAGTTTATGGAAAATGAATTTGACAACTTTGAGTTCAGAAGTGTTGGTAGTGACATTGAGATATCACTTTTGACTGAAATAGAGCTCGATTCAAACGATTGATACTGAGGTATGGTCAGTTTGAAGTTAGGGTTTACAAACAATTCGTGTTGTGTTCATGGATTATAACATCAGTATTGTGGATGTTAGATGGATACAGTAATCAGACAAACATAAGGTAGTTAGAGAATTTATTTATGCATGGTTTTAGTCAATAAATCAGTTTATTATACAGAAAATAACAAACAATTAGCCCATATCCCCACATCATCAGCTAAGAAGTTTTCATTTGGCTGCAGCAGCATTAGGCTTTGGTAGTCAGCCCACAAATCAGATCCAGTAGGCTGCAGTAGCAGCTAGGTATAGCCAGGCACAGTAGTGAGCTATACACGGACACCAGTAGTTACCCTAGCAGCTAGGTATAGCCAGGCACAATAGTGAGCTATACACGGACACCAGTAGTTACCCTAGCAGTTAGGTATAGCCCAGCACAGTAGTGAGCTATACACGGACACCAGTAGTTACCCTAGCAGTTAGGTATAGCCAGGCACAGTAGTGAGCTATACACGGACACCAGTAGTTGCCCTAGCAGCTAGGTATAGCCAGGCACAGTAGTGAGCTATACACGGACACCAGTAGTTGCCCTAGCAGCTAGGTATAGCCCAGCACAGTAGTGAGCTATACACGGACACCAGTAGTTGCCCTAGCAGCTAGGTATAGCCCAGCACAGTAGTGAGCTATACACGGACACCAGTAGTTACCCAAGCAGCTAGGTATAGCCAGGCACAGTAGTGAGCTATACAATGGCACCAGTTGTTAAATAGTTTAATTAACCAACCCTTTCTTAACTGTGATAAAGATAGCAAGGTGCCAAATGAAATGAATACTTCATAAAATAAAGAGCTTGATTTTACAGATGGACCATTATTGACAAGCGAGTTTCATTTGATCTTTGTCTCAAAACTTGGAAAAACTCTGCAATTTACAGAATTCTGGTATCTTAGCAATACAACTATTATATTCCCATATATTTTTTTATAAACATTAGTCAAATTAGAATTTGTTGAGGATTACATACATAATGGGAAACAATTTATTTCTAGTCTCCTTTAAGGGCTCTGAAACCAAAAGTGGGAAGGATGATATAGACCTGCACTGAGTCACAGCGCATTTTACGAGTTTTGTAACCATCAGTGAAAACTTTAGGTCGCTATAGCCAGTATGTAATTTTTTGCATTCTAGTCAAAACTCTATTGGCAGTGTTTTTGTTTCAGTTGGCGTGATTTGTGCAGCTCCAATGCTAAGTGGTTGGTACAGGGCCCAGATAATGGCAGTATATGAGGAAATGAATGAGTGTGACGTAAAATATGTAGACTATGGTGGTTACAGCAGGATCCAGAGCTCTATGCTCAAACAAATCAGGTAAATTACAGCAGGATCCAGAGCTCTATGCTCAAACAAATCAGGTAAATTACAGCAGGATCCAGAGCTCTATGCTCAAACAAATCAGGTAAATTACAGCAGGATCCAGAGCTCTATGCTCAAACAAATCAGGTAAATTACAGCAGGATCCAGAGCTCTATGCTCAAACAAATCAGGTAAAATACAGCAGGATCCAGAGCTCTATGCTCAAACAAATCAGGTAAATTACAGCAGAATCCAGAGTTCTGTGATCAAACAAATTGGGTAAATTACAGCAGGATCCAGAGCTCTGTGATCAAACAAATCAGGTTAATTACAGACAACACAATAAAGTCTAATATTAATTATCTTATTTGTAGCCGTAGGTAATATCTTGGATACTGGATGGCTGAGTGTTCTAAAGTACATACCTTTACGAATCACTGTGATCTCATTCTGTCATTCTCAGGTTAGGCCATGTTGGGATTTGTGCGAAAGCTCAGCAGTTGCTTCCCATATAATGGTGGTTTTTGCAACTACTACTACTTTTGGTCTTGTATCACTTTGCATTTACACTTATGTTGCAGGGTTTATTTTCTGATATTTTTTCATGCAGCTGTTATTTAGCTCTACTTGTCATAGACCAGAAGAACTTGTGCGAGGGCCTTTCATCTGGTATCTTGCATTATCATATATATATTTTTTTATTTCAGACTGTGTTACATATTAATTGATGTGATTCTGATTGGCCCAGAATTATTCAATATGCTTATCATTACATTATAACCATAGTATATACTAATTTTCACAGTAATCCATAAAACAAAAAAAAATATTTGCAAAACAGCTTTTGGTCATCAGTTTTATATAAACTGGGATGTCATCATTTAGTATGAACATATAACCAATCAGACTTAATTGTTTTCAGAGTTACTAAAACTGTAATTTCAATAGCTGATTTAAAACTGTTACCTAAACATGACAGTCCTCAACTTCTTAGATCTTAACCAAAATAATATTTTGCAAAACAACTCCAAAAATTAAAGGTTGTTCCATACACTATATAAGGCAACAGTACAAAAAAGGGCAATAATTGTAAAATTCTAGTATAGTGATTTGTTGATTTGTGCATCATCAGGTGATGACCATAATATTTAAGAAGCTTCTTGGCATTTCCTCAAAAAGGTGTTGGGGATGGGGTGACTAAGTTGCATTTTGAAGAAGTGTCATACAATTTCTTAACTTGTTAGCCCCAGGTGCCTAATTGATCTCTGTAGTGTCAAGGTCATTTGAGATACTCCAAAGTGGCTGGTATTATAGAAAAGTGGACAGCTGCAGTTCTACAATGATAGCAAATAATCTGGACCTTCTAGTTGCATTACTATATTTAAAAGGAAAAACATGTTTTAAGACCTGATTTTTTTATATACACCAAACATTCGCTTGTGGTCGGAATCCAATTGTGTGTCTGGATTTTAAACTTTTTTACCTCAGATTTAAGGCCAACCAGTCTGAGGCAAAGATGACAAAAATATCCAGGAGTTAATGAGTCTAGTAGCAAGATAACAAGGAAATAATGGATAAAAATTATAGGGCCAAGTTGTTTGTCAATATTCACATCTTTAGATCACAAGGCAAAGAAGGCAATAACTCTAACATTTAAAAGTTTTGATTTTTTCGGGTTGATTTTATAATATTTTTTATTCCACTTGAATTTTATGAGTGATTTTATAATGTTACCACTCTACTTGCATTTCAGGAGTGACTTTATGATGCTACCATTCCAGGCTGTTGAATGTTATATGGCCAATGTCACTCCCCTCCAAAGTAAGTGGAGTTTTAGAACGAGATGAACTCCTTTCATTTCAGCTTTAATTATTTCATGAAATGCTTCCAGAAATTCAGTTTATTTAAGTATTGACTTGTATAATTTTGCTTTACAAGATGACTTGACTTTAGTTTTCCTGCCTAATCATTTATGTCAGCAGCCAGTTGTTACCTGGACTTTATTCAATAATTTGCTGATCTCGCCATCAGGCTATAATGTCGCGTTTGGATATATTAAAAAAAAAAACAGGCTTTTGTAAGTGTCTATAAAGCTGGCCTCTCGCGGAGACTTAAAATCAGTGAAATCTGATAGATTCTTGCATTTTCCAAAGTCTAAACAGAGGTCTCGCTAGAATTTTAAAACTTGGATTTCAGGACCTTGTTTTGGGGGGAAACATCAGTCCCACCAGCAAACTTTGCAGTCCCCTACAAGAAGCAAATTGTGCATACCCCAAAGGCTATATTTCGAGACGAGTAGAAACAGCAGTTGCCATAGAGTTTTGATTTTCAAACTTCTTTACAGCACTGACATATAGCCCTTGTTTGTCCATTAGAGTGAAAGTGAACTATGTCATGGCATGGTGTGGTCTTATTCCAAGCTCTAAGTTAGGCATCATACATAGTGTTCCACGTGAAATGTCAATTCTAGCAACTTCTAGCACTCTGTTTTCATTACAATATTTGTCAATTTGTCATTTAACCCTTCTTATCCAAATTTGCAAACAGCATCTTGTCTAACTCTCAACATGTTTTGATTTTGAGGTCACATGCACTACTTGGTTTGCTACACTTGGAAACCAAAACAATAATGAAAGCTAAAGTTGTTCATTTGATGTACTCTTATACACATGTACATCAATGGGTCATTCTGCACCTGAAATCAGTCATTGTAAATATCAGCACATTTTCTCATCACTCTACAGCTAGTCAAGTCTTTGAACTTAGCACCTAGCTTGTGGGTCATCTTTGAATGTACTCTTACAATGACATCATGGTATATCTGGGGGGTCTTTCATTCACCAAATTTTCTGATTGTAAATATCAGCACAGCTAAAATGGTCAATTGATCAACACATTTTCCCACTCAACAGGTGGTCGAAGCACGACTAGCAAGAACTTAAATTTGCTGTCCAGAGGACACCTGTATACATAATTTTCTGCGTCCCAGATTTTAAAAATTGCGTCCAAATGCACTTGATTACACGTTTCCAAGACCTTTGAAAGTGATTGGTTCAGTTGCTTTAATGTTCGTGATAACATCTGATACAAAGGTATCGGTGGAGAAGACATGTACTGTTTAAACCAACTTCATGTCAGGATTTTTGTTTCCCTGTGAATAGCCCCATCCCCTTGGTAGGCTCAATAAGATGGGAACAGACTGACCAAAATCTAGACCAATTTAAGTACATGTACTTCAAGCATGTAAATAACAATTATCCAACCATGTGCTAATACTGACATTGATAATCTTAATGTTTTTCGCATAAGGATGTGACCGATGCAAAATTTAATTGTGGATTTTATTACACAAAGGTAACCAAAATGTAATTTGTCAATATACAATTGTTTTTCACACTGGTTTCGGGGTCCCAAGTGGTGTAAAGCGCTCTCCGTTACGCATCACTGCCATCTCATGGTTCGAGTCTAAGATTCGGCTAATGTAGTTATGTGAGAAAGCATGCCAGTAGCTATCTCGTGGGTCGGTGGTTGTTTCCAGTTTTTTTTTAGGGTTCTTCCTCCACCAATAATACTGGCCGCCATGTATAGCCAATTGTGTGCTGAAAAAATGGCGTTAAACCCTACAACAACACACTGGTTTTGTGTTCATGTACTCAAAATTTCCATTGTTTTCTCA
This sequence comes from Unio pictorum, assembly GCA_030141615.1. Classification (NCBI taxonomy): domain Eukaryota; kingdom Metazoa; phylum Mollusca; class Bivalvia; order Unionida; family Unionidae; genus Unio; species Unio pictorum. The sequence goes on from JARLTB010000067.1 coordinate 2,457,570, forward strand.
AAGTGTAAATGCTACTCACTGATGACAGGTCGCCCTTTGCTGACGAATTTAACTTTTACCTTTTTTCAGAACCCCCCCCCCCCACTTATTTTAACATCCACCTATGTCGACAATATTTCCTCGGGCTCAGGGATGTCGAGATAAACGGGTAGGACTGTACTTGTAAATATATGACTAAGGAATGTTTTACCAGTACTCATAAATATAAACATTTCAGTGGATAATTCTCAGACTGTTAAACAACACTGATTAATATTTCTAACCTAATTGTTACCAGGGAGGAACATAACAGTCAAGTATGTAACAAGAGTCTTAGTCTTCAATAAGCTACAAATAAATGCATAATATTCATAACTTTTGGATTTTCTCCCCTTTGGCCTACCTGTTTTGTTTTGTTATGTTTTTTTTAAATAGAAATATTTAAAACTAGACATTACAGCCACTGGATGCAGACAACACAGTTTTTACTCTATATCTTTGTTCTAAGAATCTCATCTCTTCTGTGAAAAGGACAGCAAGCAATCCCGTTTACATTGAAATCTCCCATTTTTGATTTAAACATAAACAAGACGAAAGTGTTAAGGATCCTATGGTTATACATTGGAAATTATACATTAATCAATGAAATGATTTAAAGTTTTGTGATGCTTTTTGTATTTAAACTGGTGGGTGGAGAAGGAAATGCATCACTTTTACCACTTTTGATAGACATTAAATTTCTGATCACATTACTAGATGTGACAAAATATTCAGAAAAAATAAAAAAAATAAGAAAATATTCATTAGAAGTTGACATGTCAGTGCGGAGTAAAAAGGAATAATTTTTAATGTCAGAATATTTATATAAATTATTTCCCTAAGTGAATTGCTTCAGAAAATGTAAAATAGTATTATTAATCTGTGCACACTGAAGTTCAAGTTCTTCTTGAATATGGTGTTAGATGTAAAGAGTACTTAGTTTGCTTAGGACTCTTGAACATGGTGTTAGATGTAAAGAGCACTGGTTTGCTTAGGACTCTTGAACATGGTGTTAGATGTAAAGAGTACTTAGTTTGCTTAAGACTCATGAATATGGTGTTAGATGTAAAGAGTATTAGTTTGCTTAGGACTCTTGAAGATGGTGGTAGATGTAAAGAGTACTTAGTTTGCTTAAGACTCTTGAACATGGTGTTAGATGTAAAGAGCACTGGTTTGCTTAGGACTCTTGAACATGGTGTTAGATGTAAAGAGTACTTAGTTTGCTTAAGACTTGAATATGGTGTTAGATGTAAAGAGCACTGGTTTGCTTAAGACTCTTGAACATAGTGTGAGATGTAAAGAGTATTAGTTTGCTTAGGACTCTTGAACATGGTGTTAGATGTAAAGAGTACTTAGTTTGCTTAATACTCGTCTTTCATAATTCAGATGAGAACTACTTTAGTCCAGAAGCAGCTGCAGTTCTTGAAGAATTAACCCAGGGGAAGTTACTCCAAGCACAAGTTTGTGGTCGATCTGATGATGGCATACCTTACATACACATATATCAGATAAATGGTCATAAGGTAATGATTTGATTCATTGGTAAATATACATCTATATTCATACATGCCAACCATTATGCTTTTGGTGTAATCATTACACTTTTTTTTTCACTAAACTACACCTTACGCATAAACGTATATGTATTACATATTTTCAGTATATCCACCTTGCAAAGAAATTATTTGTTTTTTCGTTTTTATTAACATTCCATTAATCCCACACACTGTATTTTAGAAAAGATGGCTTCCAAATAACTACAGTATAAGAGTGTGTGTCTGTGCACTTGTGTGCGCTTTCCTAATAGTATCTTGTTCTATTTATAGCAACTATCCTATTACCAAGAAACATGATGGATTTAGTTTGAAACATTCTACCTTGTATTCTATTTATAGCAGCTGCATGGCTTAGTGAGGAGAGAACAGGCTGGTTTTCCAACTTTAATCTTTACGTTCCGATTCTTTGTTCTAATTCATATTTAGTGCAGAACCAGTCTAAATGTATTTGCCTCTAAAAAGTATAATTTATTTTAGTCTATGCGTATATGAAAGCAAAAATATCTCCTTTCAAATAACTTCACAGATTAGAAAAATTTATAAAAATAAAAAAAAGAGAATCCTCCAAATATGAGGATATGAAGGCAGCATCACATGACATCTATTACATGTTGTTTGGAAAGAATTTTTATATTTGGCACTAAAAGTCTTCAGATGGATTCTAATCAATTTGTGTGTAATGCTAAAAGTGCTACATATGAAAACTTGAAGCAGAAAAAGATGTTAAAAGACAAGAGGTGCAAATAAATCATTATTCGCTGAAATTTTAGCACGTTATATGTGGATTACGGTTTTTTGGGGGTTCTGGATTCTGCTTTTTGACCACTTGGATTGCACTTTTTCATCGTCAGGGGTTGTTGTGTATGTATATCAGATAAATGGACATAAGGTGAGGATTTAATTCATTAGTAAATATACTTATATATCAGATAAATTGACATGGGTGAGGATTTGATTCATTAGTAAATATACTTATATATCGGATAAATTGACATGGGTGAGGATTTAATTCATTAGTAAATATACTTATATATCAGATAAATTGACATGGGTGAGGATTTGATTCATTAGTAAATATACTTATATATCGGATAAATTGACATGGGTGAGGATTTGATTCATTAGTAAATATACTTATATATAAGATAAATTGACATGGGTGAGGATTTGATTCATTAGTAAATATACTTATATATCAGATAAATCGACATGGGTGAGGATTTGATTCATTAGTAAATATATCTATATCAGATAAAATGACATGGGTGAGGACTTGATTCATTAGTAATTTACTTATATCAGATAAATGGATATCAGATAAATGGACATAAGGTGAGGACTTTTTTCATTAGTAAATGTACCTATTTTAGACGCGTAGATGATGGTGTTATGGACACCCTGGTCGCAATCTGGTTAGAAATTATAAATCAGTTAATGAACTGAGTAAGATTTATTGATTTTTTTTAAAATCTTGTTTATGCTTTTCGTTACTGAAATCGGCAGGGGGTACAAACAAGCAGGGATATAGCCTCAGACTATAACTTTTTCACAGCAAGACTGTAACGAGCAATCCTGCTTTCACCCACAGAAGAGTGTTTTTGAAATACATTATAACAAGAGCGGGGATACTAAATATATAATTTAGGGTTAAAATTTCATAGATGGCAAATAATCCAATGTTTGTCGGGAGGGGTGGGTGGATTTTTGTGTTCAAGATTGTAAACTTTATACTGTTAACAGAATGTCTAGTTTTATTGATGAAAATTACCAATCTCTTCTGCTATGCACAATTATATTTATAAAGAAACTGACCCTTGCATATTATGCATGAATGGATCAAGAATACAGATGACATGGTGTTGTCAGATATGTATGAATGGATCAAGAATACAGATGACATGGTGTTGTCAGATATGTATGAATGGATCAAGAATGCAGATGACATGGTATAGTCAGACATGTTATCTATGAATGAATCAAGAATACAGATGACATGTCAGACATGTTATGCATGAATCAAGAATACAGATGACATGGTGTTGTCAGACCTGCCAGTCTTTTTAATCGGGCTGCAAGTCTTGTTAAAGTGTCACAGAAATTATGGACCTAATGGAACAGCTACTGTGATCAGATCATGATATTAGACTCAAAAGGACAATTGGCCTTGTATAAAGGCCAAACAGTACAGAAGAATAAAAAAAAATATTCAGACTTTCAATTTGATAGGCAACAATTACCTTTGGAAATCATGTGCTAAATTCTGCATTAATGTGTTGTAATGGCTGTATGGTAAATTTGTGTTCCATCTTCATCTTCCTCTCATAATAATGCTTAAACTTTCAGTTGCAAATCTAACAGGCTTCTGCAGAGGCTGGGCAAATGCTTTCATTGATGCTTTACCTCCTAGCTGCAAATACATCAGATATTCAAGATAGGCTGGGCTAATGCTTTCATTGATGCTTTGCCTCCCAGTTGCAAATCTATCAGGCATCTACTGAGGTTTGGCTAATGCTTTCATTGATACCATACCTCCCAGCTGCAAATCTATCAGGCATCTACTGAGGTTGGACTAATGCTTTCATTGATGCCTTACAGCCTTACCATCATCTAGCCATCAAATACATCCTTACTATCATCTAGTCATCAAATACATCCTTATCATCTAGTCATCAGATGCATCCTTACTATCATCTAGTCATCAAATCCATCCTTACTATCATCTAGTCATCAATTTCATCCTTACTATCATCTAACCATCAAATACATCCTTACTATCATTTAGCCATCAACATACATGCCAACCATTACGCTTTTGAAGTAATCATTACGCTTTTTTTTCACTAAATTACGCGTTGCGCTTAAACATATCTGGATTATGTTTTTTCGGTATATCCACCTCCCAAAAAAATCAATTATTTGTTTTTCGTTATTATTAACATTCCATTAATCCCACAGACCGTATTTTAAAAAAGACAGCTTTTACGTAACTACAATATAAGAGTACACTTGACCGTGGACTTTCCCAACAGTATCATGTTCTATTTATAGCTAACCTGGTTCTACTGTCAACCTCTAATTCTATTTATAGCAGCTGTATGCTTAGTGAGAAGAGAGCAAACTGGTTTTCTAAAAAAATCTTAACGTGCAGATTCCATGTTCTAATATATGTTTGCTGCAGAACCAATCTAAAGATATTTTGGCTCTAAAAAGTATATTTATTTTAGTCTATGCATTTATGTGAGCAAAAATGTCTCCTTTCCAAAATTTCGCAGATAAGCTAGAAAAAGGCAACCAAGAAAAGCCAAAAAAAATATAACAGATTCCTCTAAATATTAAGACAAGAGTGTAGCATCACGTGACATCTATTTCCGGCAGTGTGGAAAGAATTTTAATATATTTGTTGCTAATTCTTAAGATGGTTTTTAGTCGATTTGTGTAAAGTAAAAGTGCTACATATGAAAACTTGAAACAGTAAAGGATGTTAAAAAACAAGAGGAGCAAATAAATCATTGTTTATTTAAATTTTAGCTTGTTGTATATGGATTACGCTTTTCTGCCTGGATTCCGCTTTTTGACCACTTGGATTACACTTTTTCCTCATCAGGGGTTGGCATGTATGCATCAGATACGTTCTTACCATCATCTAGTCATCAAATACATCCTTGCTATCATCTAGCCATCAGATACATCCATGTCATCATCTATCCATCAAATACATCCTTGCTATCATCTAGTCATCAGATATGTCCTTACTATCATCTAGCCATCAGATACATCCATATCATCTATCCATCAAATACATCCTTACTATCATCTAGCCATCAAATACATCCTTACCATCATCTAGCCATCAAATACATCCTTACCATCATCTAGTCATCAATTTCATCTTACTATCTAGCATCAAATACATCCTTACTATCATCTAGCCATTAAATACATCCTTACTATCATCTAGCCATCAAATACATCCTTACCATCATCTAGTCTTCAAATACATCCTTTTCTATTATCTAGCCATCAAATACATCCTTACTATCATCTAGCCATCTAATACATCCTTTTCTATCATCTATCCATCAGGTACATCCTTACTATCATCTAGCCATCAAATACATCCTTACCTTCATCTAGTCATCAATTTCATCTTACTATCTAGCCATCAAATACATCCTTACTATCATCTAGCCATTAAATACATCCTTACTATCATCTAGCCATCAAATACATCCTTGCCATCATCTAGTCATCAAATACATCCTTTTCTATTATCTAGCCATCAAATACATCCTTACCATCATCTAGTCATCAAATACATCCTTTTCTATTATCTAGCCATCAAATACATCCTTACCTTCATCTAGTCATCAATTTCATCTTACTATCTAGCCATCAGGTACATCCTTACTATCATCTAGCCATTAAATACATCCTTACTATCATCTAGCCATCAAATACATCCTTACTATCATCAATTTCATCTTACTATCTAGCCATCAGGTACATCCTTACTATCATCTAGCCATTAAATACATCCTTACTATCATCTAGCCATCAAATACATCCTTACCATCATCTAGTCTTCAAATACATCCTTTTCTATTATCTAGCCATCAAATACATCCTTACTATCATCTAGCCATCTAATACATCCTTTTCTATCATCTATCCATCAGGTACATCCTTACTATCATCTAGCCATCAAATACATCCTTACCTTCATCTAGTCATCAATTTCATCTTACTATCTAGCCATCAAATACATCCTTACTATCATCTAGCCATTAAATACATCCTTACTATCATCTAGCCATCAAATACATCCTTGCCATCATCTAGTCATCAAATACATCCTTTTCTATTATCTAGCCATCAAATACATCCTTACCATCATCTAGTCATCAAATACATCCTTTTCTATTATCTAGCCATCAAATACATCCTTACCTTCATCTAGTCATCAATTTCATCTTACTATCTAGCCATCAGGTACATCCTTACTATCATCTAGCCATTAAATACATCCTTACTATCATCTAGCCATCAAATACATCCTTACTATCATCAATTTCATCTTACTATCTAGCCATCAGGTACATCCTTACTATCATCTAGCCATTAAATACATCCTTACTATCATCTAGCCATCAGGTACATCTTTACTATCTAGCCATTAAATACATCCGTACTATTGTCTAGCCATCAAATACAACCTTACCATCATCTAGCCATCAAATACATGTACATCTTTATTATCACCTAGCCAAATCCTCAGCAAATTTTACTTCCCAGTTTCCAGCAAAAAGCAGGAAATGTCAATTTTAAATTTGTTTTTGTTTACCTGATCTGTTGGAAATTTCATATGCTTTGATACTGGTCCTTTTGGACGATTTTCCATTGGGGCTACAATTCCTCAACCTATATTTTCTTGATTGGATGATATTCTCCGTTCATACCCAGAAGGGACTACTACTAATTGGGATATATATTTCTGGATTGAACAAGTTCTCCCTCTTAACCTGTGGCACTACTACTCCTGGGGATATACATACCTGGATTGAATGGAGCCCTCCTTGATACCCAGGTGTAACTACTACTCAATGGGATATTTGTTTCTGAATTGAATGGAGCCCTCCTTGATACCCAAGTGTAACTACTACTCAATCGGATATTTGTTTCTGAATTGAATGGAGCCCTCCTTCATACCCAAGTGTAACTACTACTCAATGGGATATTTGTTTCTGAATTGAATGGAGCCCTCCTTCATACCCAAGTGTTACTACTACTCAATGGGATATTTGTTTCTGAATTGAATGGAGCCCTCCTTCATACCCAAGTGTAACTACTACTCAATGGGATATTTGTTTCCTTCATACCTTAGTTTGATTGCAACAATTGGGGATATGTTTCTGAATTTGATAAAGTACACCCTTTATATTTTGCTGATTACAAGGACAAATTTTACCGATTTTTTTTTAATTCTTTGTTTTTGAATAAATATCACTGTTTAGAGTGTGGTTTATTTCTTCTTTTTTCCAGGCAGTATTTGTCAACAGGGAACTTGTAAGCCCTCCTTCATACCCAAGTGTAACTACTACTCAATGGGATATTTGTTTCCTTCATACCTTAGTTTGATTGCAACAATTGGGGATATGTTTCTGAATTTGATAAAGTACACCCTTTATATTTTGCTGATTACAAGGACAAATTTTACCGATTTTTTTTAATTCTTTGTTTTTGAATAAATATCACTGTTTAGAGTGTGGTTTATTTCTTCTTTTTTCCAGGCAGTATTTGTCAACAGGGAACTTGTAAGCCATGGAGTCACAAGATGGATAGAGATCCTGTCATAGCACTGCATTTGTAGATAGTATTTTCAATTTGCCATTGTCATTTTATATTTTCTTAATTGTGTGACTGCCTTAGTTTCCAAAAATTGTGAAAATGTATGCTGTGATGGCTTGATGTAGATACGTAGTGCCGTCTTTGAGTTATTAGAGTATATAATTGTATTTAATAGGAATCCTAGATGTGAATTTCTTGTCCAGTCAAAATGTAGCAAATTGAGACAAGACGGAAACAAAACAGGTGGGAATTTTCTGTGAAGTGGTTTTTTTTTTTACATCACCTGGCCATTAAGGCATATATTATGGTATAGCCCTGTGTCTGTCTTGTGTCATACATTGACCATTGTCCATCTGTCAATAGTTACCACTCTAAAGTCCATATATTTCTAATCAGATTTCAATAAAACTTGGAATACATGTTTGTACAGGGTTACGTTTAGGATGGGATGCTAGAATTTCCTGCAAAGTTTTCAATACCATGCAAGCAGTGTCATGCTATAGATAAGAATTGTGCAGATTTTTCATATTTTTATTTTAATGTAAAAATTACATTTGTCACTCGGCAGATGTGTTCTAGTGTAAACGTGAAATGAGTCGTCCTTGTTCTGTCACAATGAGAAATTTGTTTGCTTACTAAATAAAATCAGGAGAGCACGTTTGATGCTTGGCTAGCTTATCAGGACAATGCATTATTAACAAAACCAGTTAAAATGGCCATTGATGGAAATAAATAAAATAACTAAATGCGTTTCACTTGAAAATTCATTAACACTGACAAGACTAATTTAAGGATGTCAGCCGTTGAAATGTGTATTGAATTGCCTATTCACAAACAGGCAATATAGAATTTGAATAATAATAATCAAAATACATGCATGATGGCTATGATTGGACATGCAGGAAATATGCAACAATAGTTTATAAGATAAAAGAAAATACAAGGAGTGATACATTTTGAAACCCATGTTTTGATTCTTTAAGGGTGAAATGAAAAAACTAGTTAGAAAATAAAAGATTTCAATTTTAGTTAAATGTTGTACTGTAATATACTGAATACATGATATGCATTTAGTGTTATACTGTAATATGCTGAATACATGATATGCATTTAGTGTTATACTGTAATATGCTGAATACATGATATGCATTTAGTGTTATACTGTAATATGCTGAATACATGATATGCATTTAGTGTTATACTGTAATATGCTGAATACATGATATGCATTTAGTGTTATACTGTAATATGCTGAATACATGATATGCATTTAGTGTTATACTGTAATATGCTGAATACATGATATGCATTTAGTGTTATACTGTAATATGCTGAATACATGATATGCATTTAGTGTTATACTGTAATATGCTGAATACATGATATGCATTTAGTGTTATACTGTAATATGCTGAATACATGATATGCATTTAGTGTTACACTTTAATATTATGTATGCATGAAATGCATTCAAAACATTTATTATACTTGCTGTTTAAAATTGTTGAAGGTTGTTTGTGGATGTTTTTGACCATACTGGGATGCCTCTGTTATCACTATGTTGGCTCCCCTTTTTTTAGTTTCATTGGGGCAAGTTCCCACATTTACCAAAGTCCTGTATGTAACCCTGCTTGTATCATTTGAATATGTAACAGTATGATAAAGAGTGAGGTCTTTGTATACTAACTACAGTGTTGTGCATCTGATTGACTGAGCTTGATACGCTCTGGAAGTAGTATTTTTTATCTGAATGATTAAACGTTAAATATAGACTTGTATCATCAACATTTTTAATTGGTTGGTTATTGAGTTGGATCGAAGTATATTAATAAAGTGATCCTGCATTTGTTTTGCTGAACTTGTAACAATTCTAGAGGCCATATTTCTGAAATCCCGTTTTTGATCAAAACATTTGCAGATATATTTAAGATCTGGGACAAGTTTGATAATGAGCATGATCCATGCCTACCAAAGAAGTGACCTGCATCCAGATGGCTAAGCTTGAAGTTTTATTTCTGATTGCATCAAACATGCAATGTATATTCATGATCATGAACAAATTCGATATCGTGTAAATCCACACCTATTAATGATGTAATCTTGCATCTAATTGGCTGCGCTTGTTTCCACTTGGGATGCCATATTTCTAGTGTAATTTTGAAAAATAGGCTTAAATCATGATTGTGGATGAGTTTGATAGCAATGTTTAATTGGATGAATTTATTGTCACACTGGAATCCAAAAGCCTGATCCAATTTTGGCTTGTATCTTGAAGATACAATTTGTATTATGAGCAAGCTAGACATTTAATGAGCATATAAATTAGGTCATCTTGCATATTATTGGATTAGCTTATTAGGTAGGTCATCATGCATATAATTGGATGAAATTATTAATTAGGACATTTTGCATATGATTGAATAATCATATTAATTAGGTCATCATGCATACGATTGGATCAGCTTATTAATTAGGTCATCATGCATTTGATTGGATAAGCATACTAAATAGGTTATCTTGCATTATGATTGGTTCAGCTTATTAATTAGGTCATCATGCATTTGATTGGATAAGCATATTAAATAGGTTATCTTGCATTATGATTGGTTCAGCTTATTAATTAGGTCATCATGCATTTGATTGGATGAACTTCATTCCATTTTATGTTTTTATAACCGGAGTTAAAATGTTGGATTCTGTTTATTATAAGAAGGACCTGTTTTATGAAATGGTCTTGTAATTTGTTTTTTTTTTTACCTCTTTAGAGACTCAGCTTAGATGGTAACCAGCACATGTTATCAGGTTATAGATTGTGTGTGATTATGAGTGAAATTCATGTGTATTGTTTTATGTGAACTTGAAATTGTATTGGCTGAGCTTATATACAGTCTAGCAAAACATATCCCTAATCAGATTTTGATACAACTTGTGTATAGTCTTATATTATCAGGATGTTTGAAGAGTTGGATTTGGAGCAAGCTATATACATATTAACAAAGTAATCTTGGGGCCCGGAGTGGTCTAAAGTACTCTTCGTTATGGATTACTGCCATCTCACCTCTGTCTGCGTGGGTTCGAGTCTAAGATTTGGCTAATGTAGTTATGGGAGAAAGCTTGCCAGTAGCTTCTCATGGGTCGGTGGTTCTTGGGGGGGGGGGTCCGGTTTCTTCCTCCAACATTAATACTGGCCGCCATGTATAGCCTATATTGTGCTTAAAAATGGCATTAAACCATAAAAACAAAAAAGGTAATCTTTTATCTGATTGGCTGGGTCTGTTGCCAGTATAGAAACTGAATTTCAATCAGTTTACTACACTTGAGCATGTAACAGATTTTTGAGATTGTTACGTCTCAAGATCTAGAGACTTTCTCTTTCAATTTTATCAACTCAGTTTATGAGGTTTTATTGATAGTTACTAGGAGACAGTTTTACAGGGTTGAGTTCTTAAGTAATACATGCGCCTTCCAGGTATGAGTCCCTATCGATACATATGCCTTCCAGGTCTATCGATACATATGCAGTCCAGGTACGAGTCCCTATCGATACATATGCCTTTTTGGGATGAGTTCCTTTCAATACATGTACATAATCTTGCTTAATGAAAAGGTCATCTGTCAATTTATTTAACCCAAGAGAGTATACCATTCCCAATTGGACCTCCTGTTTAGAGCTGAGATTCTGAGAGTGCTTTGTACTCAGTTTTTAAAGCCTCTGGTATTTATTAACAGATTTGTTTGACTTTTTCTAATCCATCACATTATAAGACATTTTTGTTTTATCAGTACAGTAGAACCTCTCTTGAAAGATCACCCCTTCTGCCAAAAAATAATGGTCTTGAAAGACAGGTGGTCTCTCATTACAGATTATAACATAACATAATAAATCTGTGCATTGAGATTCTGGTCTCCTAAAACAGGTGGTCTCTCAAAGCAGTGGTCTCTCAAGACAGGTTTTACTGTAATACCTCAAACATTCGCGAGGTTAGGTTCCAGAACCCGTCACGGATCAGGAGGAATCACCAATGTTTGGTATGAGTCACTAAAAATGCTAATAAATTCTTATTTCTAGAGTTGAAACCCTAAATATGACCCAAATCATGCTCCCAAAGCACTTTAATTTCATTTAAAAGTTCGCTTAATACATTACCCTTAAAAAAAAAAAAACGGTTGGCATAAAAAGAGAGTACAGTATTGCCTAATGGGTATTAGTATGAGTTTCCTCTGACCCTTGCCACCCCATTTTTGATATTTGGACATTTATGTTGGGGTGTAGGGTCAGAGCACATTCCCTATCGAAAAGTTGGAATTTGATGACACCATTTAGTGTTGGCATGGGGTAGCTGCTTACTTGCCGGCCCTGCAAACTTGAACGATCTTTTGTTGATATATACCTGCATGAAATCAATAGGAATTTGATTTATTTTCTCAATAATCATGAAAGTAGCATTCTTTACGTCTTTAATCCACTGATAGACGAAACGAAAGTATATCATGGCTGAAATTTGACCTGATCTAGCCATTTGCATTATTAGTCACGTGACTACACAAATCTCGCAACCTACATGTTACTGACAACAGAGGTCAGACAGTCATGTGATATCAACAATACACCATTTCTAGTGTTCTGTAGTAAAACATAAACATGAATGTAAGGTATTTTGATTAGAAAAATGAAACAAATTTTCCAAACTATTTGTTGTGAAAACAACGACCGAAAAATGTAAATTAAATGTAAATGTTGCCGCAATTTGAAGAAGACCAGATTCACTACGCAGAAGCACAGCAATGTGGTAGTCATGTGATACTGTACAAACAAAAACAGCTGACAAGTGCTTGGTACTTGAAAATGACACCCCAACATAAATGTCCAAATATCAAAAATGGGGTGGCAAGAGTCAGAGGAAACTGACTAAATGGGTATTTGCCACACTAGCGCATTTACAGTACGGTATACATGTACTAATATTACCCCTATACTAATTCATTGGCTGCTGTTTTCTTTTGCACTCACAGTAAGGTAAAACCATGTATCAATGGGAAATATTTTGCAGATCTGTGAAAAAATCACAGATACAAATTAGTTAGGTTCCAATGAAAATTTTGAGAATCCAAAAACGCGAATGTTTGAAGTATTGCTGTACATACATACATGACAAGATGCTTAAATTGGTAGAAAATAGTGTTTGAAAAAATGAATAATAGAATTTTGACAGGATGAGCTTTTTCATTTTATAATAGTATCATATTGTAGACGTCTCAAGTGCTTATAAAAAAAAAATCATTTTTGGAATATGCACTGTGTGCTTTCATTAAAATGTGTGTACTGTATTATCGCACATACTAAGTTGTGTCTTTTTTAGAAAATGGGGATGATTTTTATTCAGCAGCAAACATGTAGAATATTAATAACATCGTTTTTCTGTATTTAAGTTTAACGACTGAATAAAGGACGAAAAGTGATTTCTGCTAAATAATATTAGTGCTTGGGCCAGATGTAATGGTTAGGAAAGAAACAAATATTGGAACGAAAAGATCATTAGTTCTACATCACAGACATAGACAAAACGCCATTAATAGCTTGCAATTTGGAATGCTTGCAAGTTCAGGGTTAAAATGGATATAAGATTGAGCTCATTCAGACAGGGAGAAAAAAATGGTTTCTGCACAAAAGAATTCCGTTCTTAACCAAGTACCTGCACTATTATTTGTGGATGATGTACTGGTTAAGAAAGAAGCATAATCATTTAGGGGTTGTAGATTTTAATGTCACTGAAAAAAGAAGGACTTTGTCTAATATCATAATTATAGAACACATGCTTTAACGAAGATTGATAGAGGGCTTGAGCTTAAGATATGGAACCCTGTCGATTTTGGAATCACACATGAGAGGGCAAGATCACCATGATAAAGATAGATGTGTTATGGTGTAAGTTTCATGACCAAAGTTTTTACAGTGCTTGCAGATTATCAAAAAATGTAACAAACAATATTACAGACAGTACAATAAACCATAAAATCCAAAAAATATAAGGAACAAATTACTGACAGTACAATAAACCAGATAATCCCCAAAAAATGTAAGGAACAAATTACAGAAAATACAAAAAACCATATAATCCCCAAAAAATGTAACAAAAAAATTACTGACAGTACAATAAACCAGATAATCTCAAAAAATGTAACAAAAAAATTACTGACAGTACAATAAACCAGTAGTCTGGAGGAGATGGCATTTGAAAAAGTAGGATTCCTGATATTGCATCACATGACTATTATAGATCTTTAATTTTTCAAACAATTTGTATTATTTTTCCAGTAATGAATGGCAGTAGAAATGACATGTATATACAAAATAATGCATAATTCATCTAGCAGTTAAAAGTAATTAGATATTTCTTTGACTTAATGAAATATGAAGAAAGAAAGATTATTACAAACCATAAAATAGTAGTGGCAATCATGATAATTCAGGATGTGTGTGTTTTGAATTTTTAACAAATTTTCAGTCATATCGCTACGATGTCTGCAGTGTTGCATTTTATAGTGATGCCTAGCACTGGGGCATGTTGTCGCAGGCATGTAGAATAATGTCCCACCCAGTTACATTATCATGACACTAGGCTGACCAGTCCTAACACTACCCTCTTAATGCTGAGTGCCAATCGAGGCAGCTATTAATAATATTTTTGTAAGTCTTTGGTATGACTTGGTTGGGTATCAAACCCACAAACTCTCGCATCCAATGCAGACACTAACCAATTGAGGATGTTGCATACAATTAAATGACACTGAAGTAGCAGTCATGTAGCATACACTTAAATTACACTGAAATTGCGGTCATGTAGCATACGGTTAAATTACACTGAAATAGTAATATCAAATAAAGTTGTGCCAGTAAATTATATTTGGGACCTAGGGAAGGCACTTTTAATGAGAAGTAGTTGCCCATATAAGCAATTTAATTTTTTAAAATAGTTTTTACATAAACTCTTGTAATCTGAGAACCATGGCATATGTTTTTGTGAAAGGTGACCTTCTTAGATACCATGTATGTTCAGTGGAACCGCCTTGAGGATGTTTCAGGAAATAACGCATTTAACATACACTTCCATGACACAGTGAAGTTGCAATAGCAATAAGGATGTTTCAGGATGTAAAAATCATTTAGCATACACTTGTATAACACAGTGAAGTAGAAGTAGTGATAAAGATATTTCCAGATTTAACAAATCATTTAGCTTGCATTATTATGTAACAGACATTGAATGAACAATAGCAGTTATGATAGTTCAGGATGTAACAAATCAATTAGCATACACTGTTTCATAACACAGTAAAGTATTATTAGAAATTATAATTCATGATGTAACAGATGAATTTAACAGGCTACTTTAGTAAAACAATTTATGAAAATTTATAGTGTAACAAATCAATTGACATGCACTGTTATGTGATTCACCTGCATGGTCTGAAGGTTGTGAAAGGTTTGAGTGGATGTTAGAAATTGCTTTCTTGATTTTTGTGAAATTAATATTTTAATCTTGATACAGTTATTAGTCCCAGTATCATTGTGTTGTCTACTTTGGACAGTTTGCCAATTTTTTTGCATTTTTATAGACCACATGTTTTGTACCTCCATTCAGTTCTTCTCCTAATTATTATTAAATTAATTGGGGAGGGGCGCAGGTGGATAACTGCTTTTTTTATTAGTTTTTGCCTCAGTTCAGGTCAATCATCATAATTGTTAATTTGAATATCACTGCCATTTGATTTTTACATGTAACTTCATTGTACTACATACATTTTTGATACATTTTGCTTCCTGTCCATTTCAGAGTTAGTATTTCTCTGTTATAATACATATTCAAAAATCCTATTGAATAATTTTGTTAATTAGAATGAGAATGTTCAGACTGTGTGTAAAGTTAAGTAATTGTTACTAATTTCAAGGCTTGTTTAAATTTGTCCTGTTTAACTTCAGATTGTAGTATTGGTGTCAACTAGTTAACAGTTTTGCCAGAGCATTCAATCTGTTTCCCTATCATTAATACTGATTTAAGATATGATGAAGACATTTTAATATGCTATGTTTTTTAGTAGAGTATGAGAAAAAAGAAAAAGTTTGCCATAAACATCTCAATGTCAAAGTTGTCATGACAATAGATGATCAATATTAAAAGTTTACCAGTTGCATGACACAATGTCAAGACTAGAGGACAATAGACAACCTTGAAAAGTCAGATTTAGTGGTTTCTGTTTAAAGTTGTTAATGTATTTTTCATACATGAAAACCTCATTATTATAAATTTCTATTGCATTGTTCACAAAATTAATGCATTTAATGAAAGTGTGATCTTTACAAATATAGACGAAGTTGTTACCTGCTTCTGAAGAGAGGTATCACTATTATCTGCCACTAATGAATGGTTACACTAAATTGCACACCCCTAATGAGAGGTTTCACTATATTACCTGCCCCAGATGAATGGTTACACTAAATTGCATATCCCTAATGAGAGGTTTCACTGTATTACCTGCCCCTGATGAATGGTTACACTAAATTGCATGCCCCTAATGAGAGGTTTCACTATTACCTGCCCCTGATGAATGGTTACACTAAATTGCATGTCCCTAATGAGAGGTTTCACTATTACCTGCCCCTGATGAATGGTTATACTAAATTGCATGTCCCTAATGAGAGGTTTCACTATTACCTGCCTTTGACAATTAGTATCCAGGATTCCCATACATCTAAAAGTTTAACATTGCTTTTACAGGTTTGAAAATGATAAAGTTGAAAAATATATTTAAATAATTTTAAAATTTTAGGTTTTTCTCTATTAAAAAAAGCCCTATTAATTGTTTCCTAATATTATATATAGTTTTAGATAAAATATATAATTTTTCCCAAAAAAAATTGCAGTTCTTTGAAATGAGACAAAGGTTTCTTCCAATCATTACATGTTATCTGTAGTCATCAGACTGAATATTTCACCATGTTCTACGTACTATTCACTGATTTTAACACTTCATGAATCGATAAAGCAGTAGTTGAATGAGCTGTGTTGGTAGTTCATACTGTTGTACACTTAATAAGGAGACATATATCATTTTTCTAATCTCTCTCTCTCTCTCTCTCTCTCTCTCTCTCTCTCTGGTGATGAGAATTGAGAAGGACTATGGTGAAAAAAAGGTTAAAAATTATGATGGGCCATTTAAATAATTGTGATTTAAATACTAGAGATGGGTAAATTTGGTACCATGGTATATACCCCATTATTTCTCAACATGCCACAGTATACCAGTTATATTAGTGACCAACAATGTTCTGGGGCATGGGCCTGGGAGATGTTTTTATTCAAAAGCTTTTGTCTGTCAATATCTGGAAAAAATATCCTGCTTAGATTATGAGCAAAAATGAGAGCATATCCATTAAATTATTTGAAAAAACTAACCTAATGATGATAAGATGGAAGAAAATTACTAAAGAAAATAGCCTTCCACCCACCCCACCCACCCATTTAAATAGTAATTACCTTATAGCAGATTAATTTGTAATGGGTTTATTAATTGGTGTAAAAGTTGTAATGTAAAACTAACTCAAATGGGATGATGAATTTGTAATGGGTTTATTAATTGGTGTAAAAGTTGTAATGTAAAACTAACTCAAATGGGATGATTTAAGCTGACACCTAGTGAACGACATTGTGCTGACATTAGAGATCTTGTTGATAACACGAAGTGATGTCACTGAAATTTAGAATTCACTTGCCACATTATTGATATTAAAGGCAGGGAACTTTGAGAAGGATGTCAACACGCAGGCAAGATATTTATCACAGAGAGAGACAGTAAACATAAAACAGTCTACAAAAAAAAAGAAACGTTTAGTGGACTTGAGAAATTACATAAAATTCAACAGAAAACAACTGTTCTCTGAAATTGCTGGAATGATGTGCAGTCTTAAAAAGGAATACATGTTAATAACACAATAACATACACTAGCAAATATATTAAAAGGAATACATGTATATATAACACATGAACAACCTACCAAATACAAAAACGACCCTTTTTTATCAGAGTTTGGTTTTAATCCAAAATTTGTCTAAAAATTGCATTTGGTACGAATTCCCATCACATCATCCCATTTCTTTTCCATGTTGGCAGGGGCCCCGAGTGGTCTAAAGTGCTCTCTGCTACGGATCACTGCATCTAACGAAAAGTGTGGCATACTGGTAATACCTATGTTAAATGCTGAGGAGTTGAAAAATGCTCATTAAAGAGCTTAAAACTCAAAACATGATTTGGTGTAAATAATAACCTGAATAATAAGTTGAACAGCACGAGTACTCTGCAACCTAACCTAGGTACTCAGACATATAAAACTCTAGGTAACTCACAGTTAAATCTAGGTAACTCACAGTTAAAAGCTACTGTTTATAAAATTGATGACCTTTAACTTGTATGTATAAGAAAAGTATCTACCTGCTTAATCCAATAATGAACATGGGTAACAAAGCATCTTCCTTTTAGAACCCATAAAGAACATGGTTAACAGCATTTACCTTACATAACCAGTAATTAACATGGTTAACAAAACATCTACCTTATAGAACCAGTAATGAACATGGTTAACAAAGCATCTACCTTATTAAACCTATAAGGGTCTTCATGAATATATACCAAAAAAAGAACGTACCTGAACGTAGAGATTTCCTAGACTACCAATGGGCATTTATCCCAATGGATTATTAACTTTTCTAAAGTATAAATTTATTTTAGGAAATGGCAGATCTTGGAAAATATATACATCAGGTCTGTCTCAAAACTGCTGTAGTCCAGGATATTCTGGGTCAGCTTTCTGTTTATATCTTTGGAGGGAAAAGTAAATGGCTTCCATATCCCTACCATGATATAAACACTAATGTTTTAAAGTGATTAAACCAACAAAATAATTTATTTTAGAACTTCTTTTTCTCTTATTTAAAAAAAATATTTTACTGCATACACTGAACACACAATTGGACCTCATAATTGATATAGCCACTTAAATGTGATCCGCCCACGTGAACTGTGGAACTCTTGGGTTTGTCGATTGATCGTAACTTAGATATTGTAAACAGTGATGCAAGTCTTTGAATTTAAAAATTGGATGGATTGGTTTTCTTAACAGTGCTGCTTTTGAATTCCTGCATTTTGCCTACTGTAGCCCACTGCCAGAATACCTATGGGCAACTGTTGAAAATTCTGAAACTATCTATAAAAACAGATCAACATAATTATCTATTGTCGCTTTATTGGATAACTTTACTGAACTTTTTACCAGGTTCATTTGATGTAAGTTTGCAAGTAATTCTTCACATGATCTTCAAGGTGGTTTTCCTCCATCAAAATGTATACTGGCTGCCATCATGTGATGCAAATAGTGTTAAACGCATAAAACCAAACCATCTGTGCATTCACATGTTTACACCCAAGATAACCTTGATCTTAAAAGTTAAAGATAATTTCAGCACTAAAGTTTCATTTCACTTGCTAATAAAAGCCTGGAACTAAAAAAAAATGTGTCTCTCTTCTGTCACCATTTGAGAATTTTCAAAGATAAATGTCCAATTATGGAGGGGGGGGGGGGGTCGAAATTACAGTTGTTGATATTCATTAGCTTTTGGATGACATCAATTGGTCTAGTTCTTTATTTTCGCTGGAAATCATTAACTTGTCGTTTGTATTTGTACTACACCTTAGGTTCTGTTTCATTACATGATACCTTAAGGTTAGATATTTGCAGTTGTTTAGACGTATCTAGTTGAATATCAGGTTGAAAGCGTGCTGTGTGAATTTTACTGAAGTTTATTCAAGATTATTGACATTTCTCTGTGTGTGCCATGATAAAGTGTTGCTTTGTACATAAATTGTTCCATTAAATATTTTAATTGGAAAACTTGTGACTTCTTTTTAATGAAAGATACTCCATAGAAAAACATTGAAACAGCATGTGGGCTAAATCAGATCAAGCTATCAGGAGCCAAGCCACTTGTCTCAAATTCCCCACCCTGCCAAAACCTAACCAGCGGTTTCGGTTATATTTCTAACTTTGGATGAATGTTTGAAGAAACCTGACATTAAGTTTAATACATGCAAATTCTTTGCAATTCACCAGATACGTTGGTCATAGTCTTTTTATAGATGTGGAAAATCGGTTAATGAAATGCAAAACCTTGAAATTATGTGGAGGCTAAGATGTATGCTATATATGATTCAATCTGCTTGTATAGAGGTTTTTAGCAGCGCTTTATCTGGGGGTCTTGAAACATAATTCCTTTATGATCAGCATGATATGAAAGAATAATTGTTCTAGAGGGTTGGGTATATAGACGTTCCTCAAACCTATTATAGGTATAACGGTACCAATTGCGCATGTCCATGTGGGAGGTGCTTAAGGTGTAGGGTCCATTGCAATCCGAAATAAACAATAACACAAGCTTTGATTGGTGGATTATGTAAGAGTTGTACTTTCTGTAAGGCTTAAAAAAAGTTCAGCCTCTTGGCAACGTGAATTTATGCTAATTCCTAAATAGATCAAATTTTGTATTTTTTTATGATTTTTTGAAAATGTAATACACACGACTGAAAATAGGTATGTTGTGACTAGATAACTCGTACCCCTGTCTAGTTCCAGCAGAGTTATCTCTCTTAAATGCAATGGAGTACCTGGTTTTGTCATCATCAAATTGACAATCTAACATTGTTCTCTATAACAGTGTGTGAGATGCATGCCAAATTAGGATAGAAAATATATTTATCTCTCCAAATATTAGCATTGAGGTCTATGGAAAAACAATTGGTACCGTTATACCTGTAATATTGTACTTTTTATGACTGCGGTGGTGTAAAACAAGCCATCAGTTTGCTAGGTCTCTCCAGATCTGGAAATAACGTGTCTGCCATCACGCTCACAACATGCCCCAAAGGACAGATTATCATCGAGGACATTACTACACCAAACATCACGTCATTGTAGCAACAGCTGAACCTGTGATGCTGCGAGTCACAATATGCCATTTCTTCTGTTCTCAGGTTTGTTGAGTTTCTCTTCAGGCTTATTATTGCGATGCAGTAGAATTCGTCGTGGTCGAATATATCTTTTATTTTCCGTTTATTGCTAGTGGGAGACGTCAGAGGGCATGACGTAACCCAAAGGACAGGTTATCATCACATAAAACTAAACATCATGTCACTGAAGCAACAACTGATCCCATGATACGCTGAGGTCGGCACTTTGGGGTGTTCTGAAAGCAATTGTACATCACTGTCGCCTTTCTTGATGAGAATTTTCAGTATCAAAGGCAACAGTAAAATCAACAATGTCGATAGAGACAGCATAGCTAAAGAAGCCATGAGACTCGTAGTGTATCGGTTTGTTGTTTTTTGTGCACGTTTTAATTTCGAGGGTGATGGTTCACTCCAGCAGATTAACCAGCAAATGTTTTGCATCCAAGATGTGTAAAGATTGTGCGATTCTTTGGCTTGGAGCGCATGATGCTGACCCGCCTGGTCACAGCATTGTAGTCTTTAGACATTTCAAGAATCCAGGCCTGCATTGCTTTTAGGAGTGTATTTTTGTTGCAATGCTCTTGGGATTGGTAACATGAACATACGGGCTTATTATGTTGTTACTAACTGCAGTCGAAACCTTATACCATCATGGGATTATTGAAATCTCTAAAAGCTCTACAGGGGTACAAGAAATAAAAACAACTTATTATAGAGTATTTCTAGTGATACAAAGTATGATGGTTATGTCTTTAAATACAAGAACGCTGGTTTAGCAGCATCAACCTATTTCATAATTATCAGTCCATAAGGTCTTGTAGGAAAGGGTTTTTCATTTCAGACAAAAGGTACTGACATAACAATTAAATACCGTGTGCACTTACATGTACTGTCGATGTAAGAACAAAGGATAGGATTGACAAATGTAATGGCAGCAAACCCAAGTGAACTTTTTATTGTGGTGTCAGCATTAAAGACCATGCGCTTGTGAAGGATTCTCTGTTTTCCAGCTTTTACATCTTTCACGTTTACATTCCGGTAAGGTTGCTGCTCAACCAGCTGAATTGTTCCACTTCAACGCAGACGATTTAATTTTATGTAAATTTAACAGTACGTTTGACAGAGTATAAAAATGTTTGTCGAGAATTAAATATGGGTTGAAACTTGAACGACCATCATCAGATCTCCAACGATGGATTTGAAATAATGTATTACAATTCCCATGGTCGCAAAAGATCGTTTCCAGAAACAGTCGGTTTTACACCCAAGTGATAGAGAGCAATACACGCTGATATTTGACCAAAACCTGCAGGGACTTGGAGAAGTAACTGCAGATATAATATTCATACTGGACAACTGGAAATGTTTTACACGGGCTGGCAAAGTTCGTCATGACGGGAGCAATTAAAGCATATGTGTTTGCATCCCTGGTTCTTGATAATAACTGTATGGACAGCTTTTGATGCGTCAAATTATTAATCACTGAAGATTTGGTTACCCTAAAAGAAGACTTTGAAAGTAAGTATCAAGAGGTGGTCCGTTATACAAAAACATGCAAGATTGTTATGGCAACAGCCTTTTCACGAGTCCATGTAACATGGATCATCATAGTTGATCTTACCAAGATTACAGCTAACAAAATTGTTTTGGCAACCGATTGTTGGCACTAGCAGTTATGTTAAAGAGACAAGGCTATCCATAACAAAGTCCACCACAAGGCTATCCATAACAAACTCCGCCACAAGGCTATTCATAATAAAGTCCGCCAGAAAGCTATCCATAACAAACGAAGTCCGCCACAAAGCTTTCCATAATAAAGTCCGCGACAAGGCAATCCATAGCAAACACAGTCCGAGACAAAGCTATCCATAGCTATCCATAACAAAGTCCACATGATGTTAATGTTACAAGGCTATTCATAACAAACGAAGTCAGCGACGAAGCTCTCCATAACAAAATCCGTTACAAGACTATCCATAAAAAAACAGTCCGCGACAAAAGTTGGCGAAAACCATGAGAAACAAAGTCCGCGACAAAACTATCCATAACAAATTCCCCATAAAAGGAACAGACAAGAACAGACAATGAAGCATGCAAAAGTAATCGCTGACCTAATTGGGCCGAGACAGTAAAACTTGCAGGCATCAAGAGAAGTTAAATATAATAGTGCTGACGAAAGGGCACTAGTCATGGTGATATAGTGATGGATTTTGCTGTCATCTACGTTATACGTTGTTCACTGACCTGCACCCTGTCCTGTGCAGTCATATCAATTGCTCTTATGTATGTGTGCTTAAAAGTGAGAGCAGAGAAATGCAAAGAAAAACACTTTTGTAATGACATACACTACCAAATTTCCGACCAGCCAGTCAGTGGTATTGCCATCTGTTTTAGGAGGAATGACGTAATAGTGCCAAAAATACAAGGCAGCACCACTAAAGCCCTTTTCTGCGAGCATTCTTGTCATTCCGCCGAGCAGCTCCAGCTGTCACCTGTGATCGCAAGAACACCTATACTTCGAATCAACCACAGCGCCTTGAGTATCAAGGCAATATTTATAACCTGTGCATGGATGAATTTAAAACCACTTGGGAAGAGTAGTATCATCGTGGATAATTGTGTTGACAGTCTCCCAAATTGCAGTAAAGTTCTTGTAATGTGTCCCCTCACCCCGTAAATCATTGGCAACGCTTTTTGATTCGTGCATTGTTACTTGGGATCTTCCTCGCAGTCTTGTATCTCCTGGGCTTTGGACCAAAGCTCTCTCTCTCTCTCTCTCTCTCTCTCTCTCTCTCTCTCTCTCTCTCTCTCTTACATATATTTAATTTGTTGGCTTTTCTTAATGATTATTGTTTTTGTACATCTGTATTTTGTCCTTGATATAATCCAAAATCAAAGTTCACAGTGTACATGACCTGTGATCTTTTTTCCCCTCTTTACGAGTATGCTAATTATTCAGGTCATTATTACAGTAAACATATTTACTGCGATTTGAATTAAAGATCTTAGAATCTTTAATTAAGGAAATTTCCTATCAGTTATCATAGTATTTTTAGAAAATGATATTGTCAACCTGGGTCAATTAGAGGGTATATACTTTTGTTTACCTTAGAATTACTCATTCTTGCATTAGCATCTGAAGAAAAAAATAATTGTATTGTTGTGTTCAGTTTTCATTTGAGTAGGTTTATTTATTCAAATTATTTATTACTGGAATTATAAAGTACGCATGTGGCAGATCTCCGACAATGGGTTCGGTTGGTTTTGGTCACGACAGCAAACAACTTGGATACCACAACAGGTCTAGCCACTTGAATAAGGTCTCAAGATTGTAGCGGTAGACTGAAAATTGGGTCCCAAATAATACACAGGAGTCCATTTTTATGGTTTTCACGTGAAAGAAGTTGCGATAGGTATGTACACGGCATCAACAACGCAGCTGACCCTGTGAGTTTTTTAGTTCTATACTATTATTTATCTCCACGAGCAAGTCCAATATTTGGACTTTGTCATGTAGGCTATTTTTTCATTAAGCATTAGGGCTTTTTAAAAAATATAAAATAATAATAATACACTACTATACGCATAAATGAGTAATATTTTCGTCTGGATAATATAGTTTGAATACAAGGCACCTCATTCGTTACAGGTTTGATTGGCTTTTACATGAGTTGAAACGTTTTCTAGTCGGGCCAAATGCTAAGGCTTAATGCAGATAAATATGTTGCAACCCGTATAACATCGGCACGAAACATTTGCAATAGGCTGGTAAGGCTGATGTCCACGCAGTTAAGCACGGAAACTCGGATGCATTTGAACAGTGGCTGCTAGCCATCTTTTTTTTCCAAATTGACTACGTCGTTGTTTGTAGCACCTGTCTGGTGGACTCTACCACAGGTTGCGCAATGAACTTCAGGTCACCCTTCCCCAAAGAGATTAGGTTGTTGAGGTCGAGCTGCTGATGGCGTAGAGGCTATACACTACTGCCTTTATCAAATAACTGTATTACACGAAATCTTTACCATCTCTCCGCCTTTGTCTTCATTGGATCTTTGTATCCTACAATTCACTCATCCTTCTCCAATTCAATATAGAGAAACGATGCAGATTTATAACACATTTACCTGTCGGTACGACAAGGATGATAGCAAGAAAAGGGACTGCACATTCTTTGCTCATTTTTCTATTCTATTTGTTACCGCACCATAATGTCATTTTTGCTGAGTAGCAGTGTGAGGTCCTCTTCGATGCAAAACGCGCTCCAGAAGTTTGCAACTGCGTCGTCTCCAAACTCTTCGTTTACGTCGAGAAGACGACTATACAAGTCAGGTTGTTTGAAAAGAGTCAGAGGGTGGTGCGCTAGCTTTCAAGGTCAATGTGGACGTCGATTTCATCGGTTTCAATACTACCAAATCAGTCCAATTTATGCTGCAGGGCCTGTTCTGTGCGTTATGATGTCTCTCCTGGAGCTTCTGAAGTGTTTAACGGTTCCCGGTGTAAGACATTCGAACACACGTTGATGTTTCAAGCTCGTCACAGAATACTCGTTCTTGTTGTGCATGCTAAACAAGACTTTCGACGGTATACAAAGAATTAGTTGCATTAAGAACCTAATATATATATATATATATATATATATATATATATATATATATATATATATATATATATATATATATATATATATATATATATATATATAGTTTTAAAGTCTAAAGGATCTGTTGCTATTGTACAATGAAACAGCATTTTAAGACATAACTACTTTCAAAGAAATAATAAATAATGCAAAATAGTTGCCGTATTTTAAAGTAAAAACTCAAGCCATTTTTTTAAATCATTATATATAAACAAGATAATATAAATGAAATAACTGGTATTGATATAAACAAAGTTATAACAATTAAAAATATAGTTGTCGAAATATCCTTGACATTGCAAATATTAATTAATAAATCAACAACTCGTGAGCTAATTCGAACTAAATCACAGAATAAGTTTTATATTGATTCTAATGAAATCACGTGTTTAAAGTTCCTTGGTGTCAATAAAGAGTTTGATAAAGTATGGATTATAAGTTTCAAAATATGTAATTGCCGGTAAATGTTTATCATGGATCGAAAGCTACCAATCAAACCGCTATCAACGAATTTTCCATCGGACTTCATCATCATCAAAATGCAAAAGGACTACGCTGGTTTCTAATGGTTCTATGCTTGGTCCTTTACTATTATATTATTATACAAAAATATAAACAATGATAGAGAAAAACCTTTCTTAATTCAAGTGTAAATGACATGCTTTCCTGTTGCTTTGATCACCTCGAAAACATTCATTTTAATAATCACATACGAGAAGACCGACTTTTCCTATTCGAAGTTATCTTTTGACGATAAGAATTTGCTTCTCGTTAGAAATAACATACACTTTGGACTAACGGAACACGGGCTTTCTTTTTCTAACTGTTCCTCTCTCATAAAAGTTTTAACTTGCCCGTGATAAGGTACCTTGTGCATCTGAATTTGCTCGAACCGAAATTTTCTTGTCCCCAGCGTCGGGCAAGTGGATATTTAAAACCATAGATAGATGAATATTTTTTTAATGTGAAAGTAAGACTGGATATGTTGTATTGGTTCAGTTAATACAAGGCATTGGGTTTTGACAATAAGCTTTAGTTTCTGATTGTAATTAATTTGTCCTGATTCATCTTGGAAGGGATTAATGTCATGTAATCAACTTGGAGTATGCGCCATTTTTTATGTAAAAACCTCCGTTTGAAGGATTTATTAGATTTTCGTGATTACTTGTTTAATTTTGGGAAGCCGGTGTTGGGGAAATAGTTTTCACCCCACCCCACTCTAATTACTAGGGGCAATCGTCACAGCGTGCATTGTTGATGAGATTTCATGATGGCATGGTTTAATTTCGTAGTGAATTCAGGTCAGAGCCACATAAGTATGAATTTATTCAAGTAGTCTCAATGATAATCTAATTGTGAATTGATTGTGTGACTCCATGTGCAGTTTTTGTGATGGGGACGTAAATTATACAGTGAAATAGTAGAGAAGGGTCTGTACCATCATCTGGAGGAGCCTTTTATTCTTGCTGTGATGGTAAATATGGTGCACAGTTGCAGGCGAAATGTTGCTTAAAATCATCATTTCACTGACCTTCGGTAGCATAGGGAAAATAGTTCCCTGTATTTTGGAATTTGAGTTGTATATTTTCACAACGTTAAGTCCTGGCGCTACGTTTTGGAAATATAATAAGGTGAAACCATGCAGTTGTGAAATTGTGAGGTTGGCAGGCAAAGAAGTTATTATGTAAATGTGCAATTGTGATATTTGTAGTCATGCATTGATTAGATGACAATTATTTATTGGCTTGGTGCGTTGGAGTTTCCAGTTTACAGAATTAGTTGTTGAGAAATCCTTGGAAGTCAGGGGAAAACAAGTGACTTCTAGCAGGATTCACACTAGGGTTGAATTAGCCTAGTAAAATGACCCATTGGGTTTATTAAAGAATTAAAAGAGTCCGTTTCTTGGTGTGTCTAGTGGCTCATAAAATACTGGTCATATACTAAGTGTATTGATATGATGTAACATTACATACTGGATAATTCACAAATGTGTGAGTGAGCATTACGTATCCACACGTTCTCTTCTCTGGTTGGTTTAGAAATATTGCATAGTGAGGGTGGGTGTGCACGGTCAATACAAATAATCTTCATGACATCCAACTGTACCTCAACCACTTGTTTGTAGGGTTATGATAAGTCGTGGTCAGTCAAGGTAGGTGTTTACCATGAAGTTTCACCATATTAAATCTAAAGAAGGTCCATAAGAGTATGTCTATATATTTATTATAGACAATTTTAATACTACATCTTCCATATAAGCCATATGTCACATAGTCATATTTAATGTTAAATTCCGAAAAACTCCCATAGGATCAAACTTAATATCAAATTAAAAGTGATCATTGCTTAACAATAAAGTGTCTAAGATTCCCATTATCAAATGTAATATCAGTTCCCTTAGATCACAGTAATGCTTCTTTTATTCCATATCATCCCCCATAACTACTTGCACATTTCTAAAACAGTAATGAAATGCATACACATACGCAATGTTTATTGCCAAAATAACAATAATAATAATGAGGACTTTGTATAGCGCCTAATATTTTGAAGCTTTAAGCCCTTGACAACATCTGTAATGATATAAAATACCAACAAAAAATAATAAAAATAAATAAATAACAACAAAACAAAACAAACACCATGAAACTGGAAAACAAAATATGCTGAAAATATTTAAGGCAGGAAACATATTTAGGTCTATAAGTTTGTTCATGCAGTCGCTAAAGGTGAGTTTTAAGATCACTCTTGAAAGAGTGTCTTTGTCTCTAATTTCAATGGGCAATTCATTCTACGTACCTGGGCTCAGGTATGCAAAAGAAAGCTGCCCGTATGACTTCGTTTTCATAGTGGGAATACTGAGTATACAGTTGTCAGAAGAGGAGCGAATTATCTTGCTGGTGTGTACACATAGGTGAGGCCGGATATGTATGCTGCCCGTCAGTGAAACGTAGCACAGAGAACAAATGTTGTATTTGATTCTGGATCGAATAGATAGCCAGTAAAGGGTACAGAGTGTTGGTGAGGTGTACTTTGATCGTGGTACTCTAAAGATGATCCGAGCAGCTGTGTTTTTAACTTTGAGTTACAATAGTACAGTCTTGAAAGTACTAATGAACACACGTGTGTTTTAGTGGCATCAACGGAAAGGTATTTGTGA
The DNA here is from genome assembly GCA_030141615.1 of Unio pictorum. Classification (NCBI taxonomy): domain Eukaryota; kingdom Metazoa; phylum Mollusca; class Bivalvia; order Unionida; family Unionidae; genus Unio; species Unio pictorum. The sequence goes on from JARLTB010000067.1 coordinate 2,486,344, forward strand.
ATGAAGCTGATACGTCTCAGCTCAAGATATGCAGCCTTGCATAGTTGGTGAAATGTGAGAGTACTGTCCAGAGTAACAACTATGTTTCGTACTAACTGTGAGAATTTAATGTTGGTGTTGCTGATATTTATTGTCTGAAGTAAAGGATGTGAATAATAACGTGTGTGTGTGTGTGTGTGTGTGTGTGTGTGTGTGTGTGTGTGTGTGTGTGATCAGAATGGCCTCAGTTTTATCTTCATTCATCTGCAACTTGTTACATACCATCCAAGATTTCTCATCCGAAATGCACCTCTATACTCCTTGGATGGTAGCATCAACTTCAGTTGGGTGGCTAGACTAGTATATTTGGGTGGCATCAGTGTAGATTTGGTGAGACACTTGGTGATGATATCTTACACTTGAGAGCGGCTGAGTGTATAGAATGAAGAGAACAGAATCACGAATAGACCCCTGCGGAACACCACAGCATATATCAACTGGGCTGGAGTGTATTCCATTTACATATATGATGTGTGTCCTGTTGACTGAGTAGAACGTGAACCACAGTAAGGCTGTATTGTGAATACCAAATACATGCTGGAGACGGTGAACTAATATATCATGGTCAGTTGTGTCAAATGCTGAAGAAAAATCAAGGAGGGTGAGGACTATACTCTCTCCGCAATCCAAAATAGAGATAATGGCATTAGCTATTTTCGCAAGAGTAGTTTCAGTACTGTGGCAAGGGCGATATGCAGACTGTACATTATTTAAAAAAACGATTTGAATTCAGATCAGATACAAGTTGGGTTAGATACAAGATCAGATACAAGTTGGGTTAGATACAAGATCAGATACAAGTTTAAATCGTTATGGTCGAGTGTTGTTCTCTTCAGCATACGCTTTACAATGGCAGTTTTAAAAAATAATAGGAATTCTCCGGATGGGAGAGAAGTATTAATAACATCAGTTATGGTATACAATATTGGATCTAAGCACTCAAACAGCAGTGATGCTGGAATTGGATCACGTTCACGTGACATTGGTGCACTCGTCATCACGAGTGTTTGTACTAAATTCATTGATACAGGTTCAAATGATGCTAAGGCATGTCGGTGAATTTCTGTATCGTAACTGTATGGTGAATACGAGTCAATGGAAATTGTGTTGTCAAGCTTATATCTAATGGTTTGTACCTTGTCACGGAAGAAATTTGCAAATAGGTCCGGAAGGCCTGGAGAGAAGGTAGTTGGTGGTATACATTAGTTCCTTGACATTAGTTTGTTAGTTATCATGAAGAGCTCTTTGCAGCTGGAACTTTCAATGATCTTAGTACCGTAGTGGGATAATTTGTCTAAATGGACTGTGTTTGTGAAGTTCTTCTTAGTGACTTCATATGATTTGGCTATGAATATACAGTCTGTCTGGTGGAAAGCCAACGCCTCTCTGCTTTACGTCGGTCATTTTAGCAGTGCGAAGCTGGTCCCTAACCCAGCTATTCCACGGAGAACACTTCTGAATTGATACCCTGCACCTGGTAGCTGGGGCATGTTATCGAGTGAGTTATTCTGCTGTAGAAAGGCGGCTCGGGTATGTTTTTCAAGCAATGAAGGCAGGGCAGTTATCGCGTTGTTCTGTTGGAGGAGGTAAGCAAGCTGATAGATTTCTTTGGATGTCATGCATTAGTTTGGTTCTGTTTATCATACGGATGTTTCTCTTAACAACAAAAATAAAGGCGGATGGTTAGGGACTGATACGTCAAGATGCCACATAATGTAGAGATGATCTGATGCAAATTTGTGGGATACAAGGGTGGACCGTAGAATATTATCATCAGATCTATGAAGAATCCAGTATAAAATGTGACCACGTGTATGGGTGGGTTCGTTAATTGACTGTTTAAGGTTGAAAACATGAATAGAATCTAGGAGTTCTGATGTGTAATGGTTTCCAGGACAAAGTGAAACATCCAAGAATAATCAGGTTGCCACCTATTAAATTTCGATACACCAGGGGATTCGGAAACTGCTCCAAATAGAGAGATTCAGTCAGGTTATTTGTTTCCACTAGGAGGAGGGCGGTAGAGGCAGAAAAATGGAGACATTTGTTCCAGTGTGAATGTTGTTTGGACTAGTTCAAACGACATGTGGCAGAAATTGAAGGTTGTGCTGTATTGAATACATTTTATCATGGAATTCATTGTGATGACAGCAATTCAACCTCTGCGAGAGTGGCAATGGAACGACTTTATGTAGTAGCCGTTGGGTGTTAAATCCACGCATTTGGGCTTAACGCCTGATTTTTTTTTAGCCATGTTTCTGTCAGAACGAAGACGTCGATATTCTGATCTTTAAAAAAATTAACTATTTCTGTGCGCTTCTTTTTCGGTGGTCGTACTGATTGGGCGTTGAATAATGCAATACGCAGTGGTATCTCTGGGATAGTTGACACAACGGCTGACGACTTTGCACCCGGATATCTAAATTAAAGGTCGAATTTTTAAATTGTTAAGCTGGGAAGGGTGAAAGGGAGATAACTGGAATTCGTCTTCCTGTTCTACGCCGGCCAGCTTTGAAACAAGGTCTGGTTTTTTTTATTATTATTATTATTTATTTGTTCTGTTGTTGCTTCCGTTTATATTTAAGTAATGATCAATGTAGTCCCAGTTCGTTTAGTCATAAGCACAATGAAGTATGAAGAGCCAAGGAGTTGTCATTTAAAGCAATTAATGACGTCCATCATAGCATAAACGGGTTGACTGGCGATCTCACGATGATGGTTTATTCAAGAACAAAGAACGTCCTAACAGTGGAGCAGGGCAGCTGAGACAAAATCTAATTGTTCTTGTTTCCAAACATGAAGATGAAGAAACGCATACGAACTGAAAGCCAATGAATGATGAAACACAATAATGTAGACGATGGTAGATAGCAAGCACATATATCATGAAAAACAGCACAAAAACGGATAAGCTGCTTCAAGCCGGTTAAGCGATAGATTAACAAAATAATACCTGTTTAAATACAAAAGATGACAACAAATAGTTTACAGGCGATTTAGATGTAATTTAACACTATCCATTTAGTACTTAATTATATATTTGTAATATTTAACTGTTGTTTATATGAATAAAAGGATATAAATTGTTACAAATTTATTTGTCAATATCATGATGGTGTGGAAGCGTTTAACTAGGATAATTAGTTATTGAATAGATTGCCATTTATTGTAGGTTCTCTGTAGATAAATGGACACACAGGAACACATTTCATAAATCCTTATTTAAATGGGGAGGGGGAGCAATCATACGAGTTGCATGCTTTCTCAGCGCTACCATGGGTAATAATTATGAATCTCCTGAACACAAAACTCTAAACCAAGACTAAAATGTTCAGATTGTATAAATTGTATATAAATATTATGCTTACATTAAAAATATCAATATCAGTATGAACTTTATGTCAGGTTATTGTGGAAATAATCATGCCAAATTATAAAAGATATGCGCATAACTAGGCATTATTTTTTACGTAAAATGCAGTATTATAAATATGCTTCTTTAAATTGACTAAACAAAATGTATTGAAGTAGTACTGTTCATGCATCTTGATAGTAAGCACATCTCACAATAGGTACTTCTTCTTAATGATATTTAATATACTGCACACATAAATATTTTCTCGAAATCACAATTTAAGGGAACGAAATTTGAAGGGCATACACAAAATGAAAATACTAAAATCAATTCTTTTTTTTTCTTTCTTTTCTTTAGAAACATCCAGCTAACACAGACATTGATTGTTTGACAGTATTGAATAGTAATTGTTCGTCACGCTCAGTACAAAAGAGGTCCCTGCATTTTTCTGCCAATATTGGTGACATTGTCCTATATTTATAAAGGCACTTAATTTCTAAAAGTCCATCTAAATCTTCACAATGAGAACAATGAATTAGTCCATCTGGACTTGAACCCAGGTGTGGAAATTTGAGATTGATAATAAATCAAGACTCTTTTACAAATATCCCTCGGAGTCTTTCATATAAAACACACGTGCAGCTGCTTCGTGACTGTTGCCCCATTTAACACTATCGCATTAGAAATTTGTGTATCACATGACTTGGGTGAAGTCTTGAGTAGCTTTTTACAAATCATCCCAAATTTGATGAAGTTAATTGACCGTTTCTGGCAACATTCCATTATGTGCACTGTGACTGTTTTATTGTTCTCAGCTGAATAGCTTTAGCATTTCTAACGCTTAAATTTGATGGATCGCTTCTTCCTTTGCTTAAATCCATTGTTACAATGCTCCCCGGAAGTGACTAAGGTACGCTCATTGTAAGTATAATAACTCTGCAGTTACTCTTTAATTAAAGGAGAAAAATAATCTTATCGAACTGGGCTTGTATAGCAGTTGTTTTATAGGAGAGATAATCCAAAAGAACTAAATATCTACTTTTGTGTACGTATTGTCTCCCTTGTACAGAAATGTAATATTAGCAAGAAATACGTGCTGTCATTTCATAAATCCGTCCGCCCCGATATTTGCTTAAGTGTGCATCTGATATTTTAGACTTTTTCAATACGATATACATGTACAACTTTTCAAACATTACAAAAGTACAAATCTAAATATAATCTACCACCACACAATGCTCATTGAAAGATATTACTCTATGAATTACGTTTCTTGTATATTTTGTATTTTCTGCACACATTTCACTAGTCATATATTCAGACTATCGTACTATTGGTTGGCCCAAACTTGGACAAAACATGTCTGGACAAAACATGTCTAAACCCAGCAAAGACTAACTTATGTTATGTAAGTCAAAACTCTGCGTTAGACTTGTTAATGTGAAATAATAACATGGAAAAAATGTGTCTAATGTAGGTGTGAAAGGCTAAGCTCCCGCCGTAACTGCTTCGTGTCTTGGATTTATGGTCCGATAATGTGTAGGGCCTTGTTTCGGTCGCGATGCGAACTGAGTCTTTCCTTTAGGTTCAAGGTAGAGGCGCCTGCTGATAATATCCCTCCAACCCCCCACCATCAACAATATAATCAGAAGGGCAACAGTAATCCATTCCAGGACATGGTCCCACATACAAAAACACCAGTGTGGCATCAGCGTCATCAGACATTTTCACCAAATACCACTTGGGCATTAAAATAGCAATCGGGCCCACTACTATCCGAGGGCAACATGAATGTATGTATGTATGTATGTATGTATGTATGTATGTATGTATGTATGTATGTATGTATGTATGTATGTATGTATGTATGTATGTATGTATGTATGTATGTATGTATGTATGTATGTATGCATGCATGCATGCATGCATGCATGCATGCATGGATGGATGGATGGATGGATGGATGGATGGATGGATATATATATATATATATATATATATATATATATATATATATATATATATATATATATATAGTTGCTGTAAACAAAGTCCTCTTTTCTCTCTGAAATCATTGATGGTTGTTTTAAGATATAATTATAGAGGAATCTTTTATTTAAATTATTCATTGGAATTACAAAGTGCTGCTTTGCACTTGAAGTAAAGAGATAATTTGGGATTACTGTGAATTCTTTCAAAGATATTCCGGATTATATCATTTTGTTATATACCAAGACTGTTGGTGCGTCAATATATTCAAGACTATTGGTTAATCGTCACATTAATGACAAGTGGTACATAATGACATTTAAGATTATTGTTATATCACGAAATTGAAGATCATTCGAATTCATTCGGAACATTCAATTTTATTTTTGTGCTAGAACATTTAGAATTATTTGGAACTGAATTCACAGCAATGTAAGTCTCTTTAGAGTTTTACTTTGCATTCTAGAGAAATAAATTATTTGATTTTACTAAACTTGTTTCTCTTTTTTCTTTTATTTAACGGTAGTTTAAGTCCATAGAAGTTTAGCATCAGCATGTAAAATTCACCACTTCCCTAGGGTATCATTAGTATTTTGTTTAACCTAAAATGTTTACCATAGGCTAATTATCATTTGCTCAAATGGGTTTGTTTTCAGCAAGCATTGCTTTCTCACGGTTTTATTCAAGTAGTCATGTCTCTAAGCTCTGTTTTCATGGAACTCTAGTTTTCCCTATAGCTTGTATATGTTCAATGAGACCCAGCTTGTATCTTCAGCTTCATCTTGAAAACATAAACTGCATAAATGGCTGCATCCTAAAGCAGCTAGACCATTAGCTATTGTCCATCCAATCCTTAATCCTGTGTTCATCCAGTGATTAATGGTGTGTCGATCCAGTCATTTTTAGTATTATCTATTAATAAATGGTGTTGTCTATATCATTTGCTAAGTTGAAGTTAACAGAAGAAAGCCGTGATAATCATTTTGAGATTTGTACTAAACATTATAAATTTTATTCATAATCTGATAGGCCCCCCCCAAAGATATATATATATATATATATATATAGAGAGAGAGAGAGAGAGAGAGAGAGAGAGAGAGAGAGAGAGAGAGAGAGAGAGAGAGAGAGAGAGGGGCACCCGCCTCATTGATATCTTCCACATACCGATTGCGTTTATTCACGGAATACTATAACAAACGTCTTCCAGATTTATTGTAGTGTAGTTTATCTAATCAATGCCTGGTGATTATGTACAAAAAAAGACACAAATACAAAAAAAATACGTTTCTAATTGTTCGTCGAATTTATCATGTCTTGGGACAGAATCAGGCACTAAAGCAATAGCTGTTTATTTTGCAAACATGGGTAAATTTGTACATTTGTCGGCTTCTTAATTTATGCAAAAATATCTTGAAGCAAATAGCATTGTTACGTCTCTTTGGTCTTAAACTCAGTAGGAAACAGAAGCGAAACCAAAATGTTTAATGTCAACAAATAAATTAATTGTTTCTAAGTTATAAATTAAATTTTCAAGATTAACTTAAGAAAACTGCGAACAGAGCTGATAAGTTTCAGTGCAGCCTCGCAAAAATTAATTACATGTTGTTCTAATTGGAGCGTACTGTCAAGTGTGTCACTGACTGTAAATTTAATGTTGGCATTGCTAATAAATTTTTTAAAGGTAAATCAGTGATTGATATAGTCTTTTTGTAGTGATCAATATGGCTTCAGTTTTGTCATGATTCATCTTCAGCTTGTTAAATGTCATCCATGATATCCCATCGGAAATACACATCTCCAAGCCTTGGATGGTAGCATTTAGCTCACACACATCATCACATCAGATATGAAGCATCATGTCCCACCCAATTACATTATCCAGGCACCAGTCCGACCAGTCATAACACTATTTTTTTTACTGCTCAACGCCTAGCGAGGTAAATGTTTGTACCATTTGTATAAGTCTTTCCCACGTCTCAGACGGGTTTTGAGCCTGCTACCTCCTGCATCCGAGGCGGACACTCTAACTAATAGGCCACCGGGGTGGTCAACATTAAACCTAAACACTCAGGAACAGAAACGTCGGAATCAGAATATGATTCACAAGAGCTCTTCATCACTATTTTGTGTACCAAATCCATAGAGACAGGTTCAAAAGCTGTTAACGGTTGCAGAGTATATATTGTATCACAATTGACAACTGAAGTCATATTGTCAAGCCTTTCTCTAATGGACTGAACTTTAAAACGAAAGCAGTTTTCTTACAGTTCTGGATGGTCGACAAGATAGAAGGAGGTTGGAAGTAGTATACATTTCTTCCTTGACATTAGCTTGTTTTTAATTTCGAAGAGCCCTTAGCAGCTGGAACGTTTGGTGATCTTAGTATTGTAATAGGCTGATTTTTGCATCATGAACTGTTTTTGAATTGTTCTTAGTAACATTGTTTGCTTAACCTGTATCGGTTAAAAATAAGATCTAATAATGTACAATGCGTAAAGCTAGAGAAAGCTGAGACCAAGAGCTGCTAACACAAGAAAATACTTGTAATGGTTCTTCACAGACTATTGTATACTTCCATAAGATGTCTGATATAACGTATCACTTCCAAAGCATATTTGATATAATATATCTCTTCCATAAGATGTCTGATATAACGTATCACTTCCAAAGCATATTTGATATAATATATCTCTTCCAAAATATGTCTGATATGACATATCACTTCCAAAGCATATGTGATATAACATATCACTTCCATAAGATGTCTGATTTAACATATCACTTTCAAAGGATATCTGATATAACATAACATTTACAATATAAGCTGATGTGATAGAAAGCAATAATAGGATAATAGTCTTAGAATGGACCAGTTTTCTGTCACGACTACATTACAGAAATGGCAAAATCACACATGGACATGCTTTCTTTTACAACTACATGGCGGAAAATGGCAAACACATACGTGGACTTGCCTTCTTTTACGATTACATACGGACAATAGAAAATATAAGACATGCGATTCCTTTCCTTTACGACTGCCTTAATCGTCAGAACGTGATCCACGATTGCAAAACTGACACGAATATTTGAGATTATGTAAAACGAGTGAAGAAAGTCTACAGAGAGACTTTTAAATTAAGCGAAAAAGGTCTCGGTAATATAATGACTGTTTCTAATTGAGCAAAACGTCTCTGAGGACAGGTTGGACTTTAATTATTTGTTTCCATTTTCATATGGAGTCACGGTAGACAGGCTGGACTATAATTATTTGTTTCCATTTTAATATGAAATCACTTTTGACAGGCTGGACTATAATTATGTTTCCATTTCAATATGGAGTCACTGTGGACGGGCTGGACCATACTTATTTATGGAATCAGATTGGACAGGTGGGCTGAACAATAATTACTTGCTTCCATTTTAATAAGAAATTAAAGTGGATATACTTGGCTGGAATATAATAATTTGTTTCTGTTTATTTTATATGAAATCATTATGGATAGACTCGGCTGCAAAATAATGAGTTGTTTTCATTTTAAAATGGAATTACTGTGGATAGACTAGGCGGTACTATAATGATTAATTTCCACATTAACCTTTACTGAACATAAAATCACAATACTATAAAGGCACTGATATCAGAAACTAAGTATACGACAAGGTCACCGATACCAGAAACTACCTATAAGGCAAGGTCACTAACATCAGAAACTAAAAACTTTAAATGCCCATCAAAAGGCAAAAAGCAAATTTATTTATACAGATCGCTTTTAGACGGTCTCTTAATACAACACCTTCTTGACCCATAGATACAGGATCTTAGTACCTTCTTGACAAAAAGGTACAGGATAGCAGCACTTACTCGACACAGAGGTACATATTAAAGTACTTTTTGGACATGTACGTGATACCAGTACTTTCTTGACAGAACGGTACGTGATATCAGCATTTTCTTGACAGAAAGGTACGTGATAAAATCACTTTTTTGACACATAGGTACGTGATACCAGTACTTTTGTCCCGGTACCAGCACATTCTTAACACATCGGTCGCTGATTCCAGAGCCTTTTTGATAAACAATCCTGCTTGAATATCGTAAACAATATTTAATCTCTAACAAAATTGATACAGAAGTCGGTAAGACCCTAATTTCATGTTTGTGATTGACTAGTACTAATTTATACATGAGCCAATTCCAAGTAAAGCAAGCAATTCCAACCTTCTCCTTCTCTAGGTCAGTATCGGTCACAGAAACTAGATTGTTAACTTTGGCATCCTTGGCAGAAGAAATTAAATAATATAATAATTCCCAATGCAGAATCAGAGTACACAAATTTAATGAAAGGAAATATAAAAAACATGGGAAGAGAAAATTAAAAGAATTAGCATACAAGACAAACGTTTTGTCAAATTAAAACAAGATAAGAAATACCATAGACTCTTTCATATTAACATTTGATATCCTTTACCGATAACAGTAGGTCTTTAAAAATTACAACGGTTTCTAATATATAATAATAGTTTAAAAAAATATGTTTAAGCAATTATCACATATACGCACTGTTATATATATATATATATATATATATATATATATATATATATATATATATATATATATATATATATATATATATATATATATATAGTGTGTGTGTGTGTGTGTGTGTGTGTGTGTGTGTGTGTGTGTGTGTGTTCTCATTAGCGTTTTTGTCGGGGCATGGTGCTTTACAGCGTGTTTTCACCAATTGTAACGTAAAGAAAACCAAGAGCTGACATTATCTGAATTTACTGCGTACTCATCTTGCATTTCAAGAAGAAAGAGAACTCAAAGAACAGCCATCAAACTTGCCATTTTAAAATTTATTTTATTTTTTAGTCTTGAATAAAATGAATGAAGTGTAAAATACTTTGGACCAAGTCAATATTTTCCTGGTTACTTCACGAGTTAAGCAGATTACTGTAACATCAAACTCTTAATTCCAAAGTATGAGAAATAACTCCCATATATCACTAACCCCTCCAAATCATAACTGAGGTACAACAAAAATTAAAGATGCCTTAAGCAGAGGGACTTTGATGAATGAATCTTACATTATTACATTTGTAAATGTAGGTAATGATGCAGTTGGACTTCATACAGGACCCGATTTCCTCGATTACGTCATCAAAAAAGGCATGCCATACCCATTGGATGGAAATCGGGGGGTTGGGGGGTTGGGTTGCTCATCATGATACAAAATAAATACAACTACGCATACGTTTCAGGATACGTAGTAACTTTGTGATCTTCACACAATACATGGGTAGCCCCGAGTAGTCTAAAGTCAGGATGTGTCATTGTAAACTTTTACGATTATATAAGAATGTATTGTAACAAGCCAGAGGGGTGCTTTGGTCGAGCGATGTTAAATCTGGCGCGAATCCCGCTATAAGTAAAAAGTTTCAAATGATTCCCCCCCCCCCCCGACTTCTGTTGCAAACTGTAAATACCAACGCTTTCTAAACTATTAATAATTTTACTCTAATTAATACATGTTCACATATCTCACAACTTCTTAATTGCATGTTAACCTCACAACTGCGTATTTTTTCCTCATTAACTGTCCGTGACGACCGCCAGTATTTTGCACCGTGAAACTATGCAACTCATCCAATAATACAGAGAACTCTTTTTACTAGGTCACTTTTGACCAGTCAAATCATGATTTTAAGCCATATTTCGTTCGTAATTCTACACCATATTTACCACCTTAGCAAAAATAAACAGCGCTTCTCGACGACGGAACAGTCAATACTCGTTTATTACATTGTAAATTTTACCACTCTCCAATTATAAATATTGCACCTGGAGTCACACAATCAATTTACACAATTTACATTTTAATAGGGACTACTGAGTGCCAGGGACACTCATGCGGCTCTGACCTGATTTCACCAAAAGTAAAAACATGACATCATAGAAAATCGCTAACACTTTACTCTGTGACATTTGCACCTAGTAACTGGCTAATTATTTCAGTCTGAGAACTAGGTCCTAAGCACCGACTAGGCAAACAAGTAATCACAAAAATTTAATAAATCTTTAAAATAGAGAGCTATACATAGATGCTCATATTCTAAATTTATTATAGCATCATGGTATATCAAAATGTTTCGATGTATAATTTTACGATTATATCAGAATTTACCAATGTAACATTTTTTGATAACATCGAAATGTGTCATTGTATAATTTTACAATTATATCAGAATGTACCAATGTAACATTTTTTGATAATATCAAATGTGTCATTGTAACATTTTACGATATCAGAATGTACCAATGTAACATTTTTTGATAATATCAAATGTGTCATTGTAACATTTTACGATATCAGAATGTACCAATGTAACATTTTTTGATAATATCAAATGTGTCATTGTATAATTTTATGATAATATCAGAATGTACCAATGAAACATTTTTAGATAATATCGGAATGTGTCATTGTATAATTTTATGATTATATCAGAATGTATCATTTTTTAATTGTATGATTATATAACGTTAGCAGACAGATGCATAAGATTGGTCTTCTCTTTGCGACTGGTCGGTTTTTCTTACAGTGAAGCAAATCGCAGAAATAGCTGAGCTGTTCTGACTATATCAAGTTTCTTGTTCAAAGACAATTCCAGCCAACAAAATGTAAGATATTTCTGCAAATTACTTCGCCGACATTCAATGGAAGTCTCTCTCTCTCTCTCTCTCTCTCTCTCTCTCTCTCTCTCTCTCTCTCTCTCTCTCTCTCTCTCTCTCTCTCTCTCTCTCTCTCTCTGTACATCTGCCTGTCTCTCTGTCTCTCTGTCTCTGTCTCTCGGTCGGTCTCTGTCTCTCTCTCTCTGTCTCTGTCTCTCTCTCTCTCTGTACATCTGCCTGTCTGTCTGTCTCTCTGTCTCTCGGTCGGTCTCTCTCTCTCTTTCTCTCTCTCTCTCTCTCTCTCTCTCTCTCTCTCTCTCTCTCTCTCTCTCTCTCTCTCTCTGTACATCTGCCTGTCTGTCTGTCTCTCTGTCTCTGTCTCTCGGTCGGTCTCTGTCTCTCTCTCTCTGTCTCTGTCTCTCTCTCTGTACATCTGCCTGTCTGTCTGTCTCTCGGTCGGTCTCTCTCTCTTTCTCTTTCTCTCTCTCTCTCTCTCTCTCTCTCTCTCTCTACATCTGCCTGTCTGTCTGTCTCTCTGTCTCTGTCTCTCGGTCGGTCTCTCTCTCTTTCTCTCTCTGTTTGTCTCTCTCTCTGTCTGTCTGTCTGTCTGTCTCTCTCTCTCTCTCTCTCTCTCTCTCTCTCTCTATATATATATATATATATATATATATATATATATATATATATATATATATATATATATATATATATATATATATATATATATATATATTCGCTAATATTACTATAATGCGCTAGATGATGAAAAGTGTGAAAACCCTTCAATAATTCCTGAAACAGCCAGATTTATCTTTATTCTGAGAAAATCACCCGGTATCGTTGTTTATATTTCTGATAGGAATGTTTTAATTTTGTTACGGTACAAAACATGATTTAAAAGTGATATATTTTGACTATGAGAGGATGCACTGTATGAATGCAATGATTAAAGCCAGTGGGGAAAAAACAACGTTTGTACTGTATTATCATCTTCAGCCAATTATCTGAAACAAAGCTAAAAACGAGGAACACTTGTAAAGATTGTCATTTGTTCTTGGTCTTTATTTTTGTTTTTGTTCATTCCGTTATTTTTTTAACGTCTCATTCTTCTCTTTTTACCCTGTAATTGTCGGTGTCTTTTGTAAGCGGTGAAAACGTAAAAGTTCATCCCGGTGTGAAATGACAATCCGTTCGCCGATATAATGATATCACCTAGCTTTGGAAGCTTAAAGCCCTTGAGTTTAACTATATTGACATAAAAAGCTTTTCATGTTTGCAGTGTTCCAGCCCAAGGAATGCATTTGCTCTGATGCTCGCATCTCATATAATCTTTATCATCAATAACTTTCATTAAAACTTGTCTCTCGATCATCAATAACTTTCATTAAACATACACGAACAAGCATTTATAACATGCGTTATTGCTTGCCTTTACAACATACATTAAAACTTGCTTTCATAATATGCATTAAAGCTTACCTTCATAACATGCATTAAAACTTGCCTTCATAACATACATTAAAACTTGCCTTCATAACATACATTAAAACTTGCCTTCATAATATACATTAAAGCTTGCCTTCATAACATGCATTAAAGCTTGCCTTCATAATATACATTAAAACTTGCCTTCATAATATACATTAAAACTTACCTTCATAATATACATTAAAGCTTGCCTTCATAATATACATTAAAGCTTGCCTTCATCACATGCATTAAAACTTGCCTTCATAACATACATTAAAACTTGCCTTCATAATATACATTAAAACGTGCCTTCATAATATACATTAACGCTTGCCTTCATAAGATACATTAAAGCTGACCTTTTTAATATACATTAAAGCTTGCCTTCATACATGCATTAAAACTTGCCTTCATACATGCATTAAAACTTACCTTCATAATATACATTAAAACTTGCCTTCATAACATGCATTAAAGTTTGCCTTCATAACATAGATTAAAACTTGCCTTCATAACATGCATTAAAACTTGCCTTCATAATATACATTAAAGCTTGCCTTCATACATGCATTAAAACTTGCCTTCATAACATGCATTAAAGCTTGCCTTCATAACATACATTAAAACTTGCCTTCATAACATACATTAAAACTTGCCTTCATAATATGCATTAAAACGTGCCTTCATAATATACATTAAATCTTGCCTTCATATAATACAATAAAACTTGCCTTTATAATATACATTAAAGCTTGCCTTCATACATGCATTAAAACTTGCCTTCATACATGCATTAAAACTTACCTTCATAATAGACATTAAAGCTTGCCTTCATAACATACATTAAAGCTTGCCTTCATAACATACATTAAAACTTGCCTTCATAATATACATTAAAACTTACCTTCGTAACATACATTAAACCTTGCCTTCGTAACATACATTAAAGCTTGCCTGAATAACATACATTAAAGCTTGCTTTTATAACATACATTAAAACTTGACTTCATAACATGCATTAAAGCTTACCTTCGTTACATACATTAAACCTTGCCTTCGTAACATACATTAAAGCTCGCCTTCATAACATGCAGTAAAGCTTACCTTCATAACATAGATTAAAACTTGCCTTCATAACATACATTAAAACTTGCCTTCATAATATACATTAAAACGTGCCTTCATACATGCATTAAAGCTTAACTTCGTAACATACATTAAAGCTTACCTTCATAACATACATTAAAACTTGCCTTCATAACATACATTAAAACTTGCCTTCATAATATACATTAAAGCTTGCCTTCATAACATGCATTAAAGCTTGCCTTCATAATATACATTAAAACTTGCCTTCATAATATACATTAAAACTTACCTTCATAATATACATTAAAGCTTGCCTTCATAATATACATTAAAGCTTGCCTTCATCACATGCATTAAAACTTGCCTTCATAACATACATTAAAACTTGCCTTCATAATATACATTAAAACGTGCCTTCATAATATACATTAAAGCTTGCCTTCATAAGATACATTAAAGCTGACCTTTATAATATACACTAAAGCTTGCCTTCATACATGCATTAAAACTTGCCTTCATACATGCATTAAAACTTACCTTCATAATATACATTAAAACTTGCCTTCATAACATGCATTAAAGCTTGCCTTCATAACATACATTAAAACTTGCCTTCATAACATACATTAAAACTTGCCTTCATATTATACATTAAAACGTGCCTTCATAATATACATTAAATCTTGCCTTCATATAATACAATAAAACTTGCCTTTATAATATACATTTAAGCTTGCCTTCATACATGCATTAAAACTTGCCTTCATACATGCATTAAAACTTACCTTCATAATAGACATTAAAGCTTGCCTTCATAACAAACATTAAAGCTTGCCTTCATAACATACATTCAAACTTGCCTTCATAATATACATTAAAACTTACCTTCGTAACATACATTAAACCTTGCCTTCGTAACATACATTAAAGCTTGCCTGAATAACATACATTAAAGCTTGCTTTTATAACATACATTAAAACTTGACTTCATAACATGCAATAAAGCTTACCTTCGTTACATACATTAAACCTTGCCTTCGTAACATACATTAAAGCTCGCCTTCATAACATACATTAAAGCTTGCCTTCATAACATACATTAAAACTTGCCTTCATAATATACATTAAAACTTACCTTCATAACATAGATTAAAACTTGCCTTCATAACATACATTAAAACTTGCCTTCATAACATACATTAAAACTTGCCTTCATAACATACATTAAAACTTGCCTTCATAACATACATTAAAACTTGCCTTCATAACATACATTAAAACTTGCCTTCATAACATACATTAAAACTTGCCTTCATAATATACATTAAAACGTGCCTTCATACATGCATTAAAGCTTAACTTCGTAACATACATTAAAGCTTACCTTCATAACATACATTAAAGCTTACCTTCATAACATACATTAAAGCTCGCCTTCATAACATGCAATAAAGCTTACCTTCATAACATAGATTAAAACTTGCCTTCATAACATGCATTAAAACTTGCCTTCATACATGCATTAAAGCTTAACTTCGTAACATACATTAAAGCTTACCTTCATAACATACATTAAAGCTTACCTTTATAACATGCAATAAAGCCTGCCTTCATAACATACATTAAAACTTGCCTTCATAACATGCATTAAAACTTGCCTTCATACATGCATTAAAGCTTAACTTCGTAACATACATTAAAGCTTACCTTCATAACATACATTAAAGCTTACCTTTATAACATGCAATAAAGCTTACCTTCATAAAATGCATTAAAGCTTGCCTTCATAACATACATTAAAGCTTGCCTTCATAACATGCATTAAAGCTTGCCTTCATAGCATGTATTAAAACTTGAAATCATAACATACATTAAAGCTTGCCTTCGTGACATGCATTAAAGCTTGAATTCATAACATGTATTAAAACTTCAATTAATAACGTGCATTAAAGCCTGCCTTCGTGACATACATTAAAGCAGCTCTCCTTCATGCATGCATTAAAACTTAAATTCATAACATGCATTCCAACATTCCTGCTCTATAACTGCTCGAGCATTTGAATTAACATAAACCATAGTTTGTTTTGCATTCGGAAAAATTCGTGCAATAACGAGCGTGCAAATATTATTTATCCATAATGTTTTAACTTTATTTCAAATAAATAAACAGTAATGATCTCAGAATGTAATAATAATGCGCGGATGAGTTCCGAGGTAACAGAATGATTTTATTTACAAGAACAGTAATGATTTCAGAATGTAATATTATTGAGCGGATGAGTTCCGAGGGAATAGAATGATTTTATTTTCAGAAAACAGTTATGATCTGTATCATCTGTGTAGTAAATATATGGGCAATTACTACATACAACTACATTAATATTTCAAAAGTCATAGCTATTTACTTCATGATGTAAATTATTTTGAAGTCATAGCTATTTACTTCATGATGTAAATTGTTTTGAAGTCATAGCTATTACGTTATGATATAAATTATTTTGCAGTCATAGCTATTATTTCATGATGTAAATTATTTGAAGTCATAGCTATTATTTCATTATGCAAATTATTTTGAAGTCATAGCTATTACGTTATGATATAAATTATTTTGAAGTCATAGCTATTATTTCATGATGTAGATTATTTTGCAGTCATAGCTATTTTTTCATGATGTAAATTATGTTGAAGTCATTGCTATTTACTCATCATGCAAATTGTTTCAAGTCATATCTATTTACTCCTTGATGGTTGAGAACTATTGAATTACATGAGCTTACGTTAGCAGAGAGACAACAGCGAAATCACCATCATGTTAAAAACCGCTCCGGTGGCCTAGTGGTTAGAGCGTTCGTCGCGGAAGCGGGAGGTCGTGGGTTCGATCCCCGGCCGATTCATACCAAAGACTTACAAAAATGGTACTAACAGCTGCCTCGCTTGACGCTCAGCATTAAGAGGTTAGTGTTAGGACTGGTCGACCTGGTGTCAGGATAATGTGACTGGGTGGGACATCATGCTACATGTCTGCGGCATGATGCCTCAGTGCTAGACATCACTATAAACTGCCTCACAGCAGACATCGTAGCGATATGACTGAAAAATTGTTAAAGCTACGTTAAAAATCCTAAACAAACAAACAAACAAACCATCATGTTAAGATCTCACGTCGTGAATTTCACCATCTTTAAATTATCATTATGGTTATTTCTTTAATTCTTGTTCATTCTTTTAATCAAGAGATTTATACATATGTTAAAAAGAGATAATTGTCATCGTGCCATCGGTAACTAATGAGGAACGATTATTGTTAAAACATAACCACTATTGTTGGGAAAGGAAGATTAAGTAAACACTTCAACGAAGGAATTTAACAGTATAATCGCCGCTGTGGCCCAGCTCATTGTAACTGCCGAGTACTAGTGCTCATTGAGGCATGCTTTTTGCTAGATGTAAAAGTTTACCTTATCTTTGCAATTATTAAGTATAATTTGGTCGAGTTATACACATTGATCTGAAAAGCCATTTTTTAAGCCATTCTCTAGTAAATAGTTAAAATCACATGCAAATATTTCTAATCTATGTATTCAGAAATCGTTAACAAATAGAAGAAAATGAAATAAATAAAACACAATACCATCAAGATACGACATTCTCCTCATTATTGGCTCATGTCTGACGTATCTATGTTAGCCTATCACGTGCGATACCACGAGAACACGGCCTTAATGCGTCAGGTTGATTATATCCGGGTTATGTCAATCTCTTCTGAAAGTATTTTGAGTACAGCTCACTAGTAGGAATTCTTTCGGCCGATAAACTTGTCCGTACCCTTGACACTGACAATGGCTTTAGTACTGCCTCCAAAGCTTTGAATCTGGGATCTGATATTCCCTTCAATTCCTTGTTGACCGAATTAGGTATACTTCCCTCTGAACGACTCATTCCACGTTCCAGATTTGTCAAGACCACTATTCTGCCATCTTCTTGTCGGTGTTGCATCCAAGAACCCGGAACTAAGAGGTTGTTACTACTGGACGAACGAGCGTATTCCGGCAGAAAACTCTGTTCCACATTTGTGAGAGATCTTGTATGGATTGACGGTAAAGTTTCTTCACATCTCTCAACAGTAATTTCTGGAGATATTAACATATGCGTTTCTTTAGTTTTAACGTTTCTGATACTGGTTTTTACAATTGAATCCTCTGTGCCTTGTTGTGGAACTGGGGAATACATAAGGCGTCGACTCTCGTTTGCTTCATCATTTGCAACCTGTCTCCTGTGTAAAAGGTGCTCAGCTTTTATCCTCGTGTGGTCTACGTTTCCCGTGAAAGTCCCATCCTGTTGTCTTCTAGCACATTTCGGACTTTTAGAGTCAACATGTCTATAACTCTTTTGACTTTTTGAGTCCAAACGTTGTTGTTGAGACCGTTCCATAGGTGTTTCCTTTGTGGTTTCCTCCCGAGTCTCAACAGGTCTACTAGAAAACGTGATGCTTCTTGATTTTAAAGGAGGGAGATTGTATACTTTCACCAGTCGTTGACTCCGATTTAAATTTGAATCGTTTCTTTTCCAAACTGACTTCTGTTGCCGAGATATTATCCTGGTCTCGACATAAGCATCTTGCGTAATTTGTCTCAACTGTTTCGCCAAAGTTCTTTCGTAGAACTTTCCTCCCTTCAGAATGGTCAATCCAGTCTTACTTCTGAGCAATGTAACATTGTAGGCTGACCTAGTTCTGAATACAGTCCTATTAGTTCCTATACCCATAATTAATTAGAACGTAAACATTCCCATCGATCGGACGCCTAGTTAGGAATTTCACTCTTGTTTCCCTACCGTAACTAAGCTTTACCTGGCAATCGATCCCGGTGATTTGCCCCAGGTGAGGTCAGATTATTGAGAATGAAGTAATGGAGCTTCTACTATGTACTATGGTTTCCTGAAAAAAGACATTTTTATGTACTTTACTAATTGATATCGAACTGAATACAAGGGAATATGGATGCGAAAAGCGATACGCTACACGTTTGTCACTTGAAATATCAAGAGAACGTGAAAATGGAAATTCATGAGCACTGTAAAGAGTAACGATTTCATTTAAGATGTACTGATTAAACGTTGATGATATCTTAACAATAACAATAAATAGCATTATCTAGTTTTACATCACCTGTGAATGTTCAGACTTTTGCATCACTTACTGGTCGCCGATAGTAGCAGCATCTACATTAAAAAATAATGTTTTTGTCAATATAAATGAAAATAAATTGTTTTTGTCCAGCTTTACAGTTTATTTTTTATCCGTATGTCCATTAGTACTCCATGTCTATTATATTGTAATTTTTATTGGTAAAATATCTCCTTGCGTGTTCAGTTCTCGACAGCTAATTATTGTGAATTTGACCGTTTATTTTATTACCGATCCGAAGTTGTCATTCATAATTAAACTAATTTGTGTTGCGTTTACTTTTGACTTTGAGTGTCATGTGTTTACATACCTTTGCCATTAACATCTAACTTCAGAATTGTAACTATGTCTTTACTATTATAATATGGTTGTTGTTCTGTTTTCAATCTGAATTTTAGAATTGTATTAGGTGTATTAAGGTAAGTTCTTGCTTGCCATTGTCATCTTGATTTATTTAGTATATAGTTTCATTAAATATATATAGGTCACGCTATTATGAATTAATATGTCGAATACGTGCTATATCGACCCAGATTAGTTAAATATGTCCAGTCCATACTATTACAAACCAAAGCCATTAATTATGTTCAGTCCATGCTATTGCCAAGCATAGTCATTAAATATGTAATGCAAATGCAATTGAATTCCAAAGACATTAATTATTTACAACCCATGCTATTGCAAACCATATCCATTAAATATGTCCAGTCCATGCTATTGCAACCCAAAGCCATTAAATATGTCTAGTCCATACTATTGCAAACCAAAGCCATTAAATATGTCCAACCGATGTTATTGCCAACCAAAATCAATAAATATGTCTGGTCCATGCAATTTCAGCCCAAAGCCATTAATTATGTCCAACCCATGCTATTGTAAACCATAGTCATTAAATATGTCTAGTCCATGCTATTGCAACCCAAAGCCATTAATTATGTCCAACCCATGTTATTGCAAACCAGTAATTAAATATGTCTAGTCCATACTATTGCAACCTATTGCCACTAAATATGTCATGCCAATGCTAATGAATTCCAAAGACATTAATTATGTCCAACCCATGATATTGCCAACCATAGTCATTAAATATGTCCAGTCCATGCTATTGAAACCCAAAGCCGTTAAATATGTCCAGTCCATGCTATTGCAACCCAAAGCCATTAAATATGTCCAGACAATGCTATTACAGCCCATGCATTAAATATGTCCAGTCCATATTATTGCAAACCATAGTCATTAAATATATCAAGTCCATGCTATTGCAACCCAAAGCCATTGAATATGTCTAGTCCATACTATTACAAACAAAAGCCATTAAATATGTCTAGTCCATGCTATTGCAACCCAAAGCCATTAATTATGTCCAGTCCATGTTACTGCAAACCATAGTCATTAAATATGTCGTGCCAATGCAATTGAATTCCAAAGACATTAATTATTTTCAACACATGCTATTGAAAACCATAGCCATTATATATATCCAGTCCATGATATAGCAAACCATAGTCATTAAATATGTCTAGTCCATACTATTGAAACCCAAAGCCATTAATTATGTCCAATCCATGCTATGATAAACCATAGTCATTAAATATGTCTAGTCCATACTATTGAAACCCATTGTCACTGAATATGTCATGCCAATGCTATTGAATTCCAAAGACATTAATTATGTCCAACCCATGCTATTGTAAACCATAGTCATTAAATATGTCCAAAGACATTAATTATGTCCAACCCATGCTATTGCAACCCAAAGCCATTAAATATGTCCAGTCGATGTTATTGCAACCCAAAGCCATTAAATATATCCAGCCCATGCTATTGTAAACCATAGTCATTAAATATGTCCAGCCAATGCTATTACAGCCCATGCAATAAATATATC
This sequence comes from Unio pictorum, assembly GCA_030141615.1. Taxonomy (NCBI): domain Eukaryota; kingdom Metazoa; phylum Mollusca; class Bivalvia; order Unionida; family Unionidae; genus Unio; species Unio pictorum. The sequence continues at coordinate 2,508,041 of JARLTB010000067.1, forward strand.
TGTCCATATTATCGCAAACCACAGTCATTAAATATATCAAGTCCATGCTATTGCAACCCAAAGCCATTAAATATGTCCAGTCCATGCTATTGCAACCCAAAGCCATTAAATATGTCCAGTCCATGCTATTGCAACCCAGCGCTATTAAATATGTCCAGCCAATGTTTTTGTAACTACTAGTCAATACATTTGTCGAGCCCATGCTATTGCAATCCAAAAGCATTAAATATGTCAAGTCCATGCTATTGCAATCCAAAAGAATTAAATATGTCAAGTCCATGATATTGCAATCCAAAAGCATTAAATATGTCAAGTCCATGATATTGCAATCCAAAAGCATTAAATATGTCAAGTCCATGATATTGCAATCCAAAAGCATTAAATATGTCAAGTCCATGCTATTGCAAACCATAGGCATTAAATATGTCAAGTCCATGATATTGCAATCCAAAAGCATTAAATATGTCAAGTCCATGATATTGCAATCCAAAAGCATTAAATATGTCAAGTCCATGCTATTGCAAACCATAGGCATTAAATATGTCAAGTCCATGATATTGCAAACCATAGGCATTAAATATGTCAAGTCCATGCTATTGCAAACCATAGGCATTAAATATGTCAAGTCCATGATATTGCAATCCAAAAGCATTAAATATGCCAAGTCCATGCTATTGCAAACCATAAGCATTAAATATGTCAAGTCCATGCTATTGCAAACCATAGGCATTAAATATGTCAAGTCCATGATATTGCAATCCAAAAGCATTAAATATGCCAAGTCCATGCTATTGCAAACCATAGGCATTAAATATGTCAAGTCCATGCTATTGCAAACCATAGGCATTAAATATGTCAAGTCCATGCTATTGCAAACCATAGGCATTAAATATGTCAAGTCCATGATATTGCAATCCAAAAGCATTAAATATGTCCAGTCCATGCTATTGCAATCCAAAAGCATTAAATATGTCAAGTCCATGATATTGCAATCCAAAAGCATTAAATATGTCAAGTCCATGCTATTGCAAACCATAGGCATTAAATATGTCAAGTCCATGATATTGCAATCCAAAAGCATTAAATATGTCAAGTCCATAATATTGCAATCCAAAAGCATTAAATATGTCAAGTCCATGCTATTGCAAACCATAGGCATTAAATATGTCAAGTCCATGCTATTGCAAACCATAGGCATTAAATATGTCAAGTCCATGCTATTGCAAACCAAAGTCATTAAATATGTTCAGCCCATAATATTGCAATCCAAAAGCATTAAATATGTCAAGTCCATGATATTGCAATCCAAAAGCATTAAATATGTCAAGTCCATGATATTGCAATCCAAAAGCATTAAATATGTCAAGTCCATGCTATTGCAAACCATAGGCATTAAATATGTCAAGTCCATGATATTGCAAACCATAGGCATTAAATATGTCAAGTCCATGCTATTGCAAACCATAGGCATTAAATATGTCAAGTCCATGATATTGCAATCCAAAAGCATTAAATATGCCAAGTCCATGCTATTGCAAACCATAGGCATTAAATATGTCAAGTCCATGATATTGCAAACCATAGGCATTAAATATGTCAAGTCCATGATATTGCAAACCAAAGTCATTAAATATGTTCAGCCCATAATATTGCAATCCAAAAGCATTAAATATGTCAAGTCCATGATATTGCAATCCAAAAGCATTAAATATGTCAAGTCCATGATATTGCAATCCAAAAGCATTAAATATGCCAAGTCCATGCTATTGGAAATCTAAAGGCATTAAATATGTCCAATCCACCTTATTACAACCCAAAAGCATTCAATGTGTCCTGTCCACGATGTTATAATTCATAGTCGTAAAATAAATTCAGACTATACTATTGTAATCCATGGTCATTACATTTTTCAAGTCCATGCTAGTGAAATATGCTCAGCTCGTGTTGGTGTGACCAAGACTCATTAATATTATTTAGCCCAAGCAATTTAAATGGTGCTTTATAAGAATAATCCAGACCATTATGTTGTGAACAAATTTATTAAATACGATCAGATCATTCGAGTGTGACCCAATTTTTTAAATCCTAAAACTTTGTTAGAACCTCCAATAAATATATGGTGTCTGTCATAACCTTAGTTTTGCTTGAAGCCTCCCGGGGTTGAATAGTTTTCCATCTTTATTAGTATTAGTCATCATGGCGGAAAACAATAGACTGAACAGTGTTGGTGCCAGAACATAACCCTGCTTGACGTCATTGGTCACTGGGAATGGATCAGATGTATCTCTACTGTTCTGGACCTGTGCCTGCATGCCATCGTGGAAATGATGCATCATGGATATAAATATTTTTGAGCTTTTGTACTTGGCCATTACCTTCCACAAGCCTTCTCTTCCGACAATATCAAAGGCTTTTGTCAAGTCAACCTAGATGGAGAAACGTTAGTGTGTTTGGCTCTTGACGGAAATAAGGAAATCGATGGTCATGGGTGGAACCAGATATTTGGAAGTTACATTCCTTCTCTCTTATATAGTATGACGGAGAGGGCCCTATGTCATAACGGGTCATGGGAGTAATCTAAGGTATTTTTGTCACTCTATATGATTTTGTTCCTTCACATTATTGCTTTTTATACTCATTATCAAGCTCGCGTCGAGAACCCGTGGTTATCGTGTTTCTCCATAATTAGAACTGATGAAACTTTAATGATCGTCGCTCAATGTGATTTTGTTAATAGTTTCAAAAGGTTCTTTATGCCAACAGCGAATCCATAGAATAGCGTGTCCACTACCAATTGCATGTTAACATCCTTTGTTTAAAAATCCTTTAAAACCATTGCTCTCTCCAAACGTTCCGAAGGATTGCATTTAAATAGTTCTCCGTGATCCGTGATTTGTTAAAACCGCTGAATTGTAAATCTACGAAAACGAGTGTATGCTAGTGTATTTAACAGTAAAGTTATACAAATAGCATTAATGCCTCATGAATCAAATTCATCTATGAAATAGGCTGCATGCCCGATAAACTTCCTTATGAATGTCCTCTCCGTGCATGATATAACTATTGATTACCAATTGCAACAAACTATATATTTAATCAGTTACTAAGGGAAATAAATCATGCGCTATATGCACGCGAAAGGATAAGTTTTAAACGCATATCATGTGGCACGTTCACTTCCAAGTTATGCATACGGCTGTCACAGAATTAGGCAAGAAAAAACTTGGTTATGCCTTTGAAATATTAGACTATTTTTTGTTGTGCAAGCGTACAACGATATTTAGGATGAACAAGTGTTTTTCCAGGTAAGCGACGGAACTGACATACATCTCGCCGGAAGTTATTTGCGACGAGTGACATTATAATCATGTATTTTACCCTGAATATTACTCACCGTTCTATAGATTTAAGCAAGATCAATGTATAACCGACACAATGGGCGCTTTGGTTCTTGTCGAGGAGTGCACGTTATCCATTGTGTTCTATAGCCATAGGGATGAGTGTTACGCTTATATTTCAGTTGATATGCAAAGTTTATTGAGTTTGTAATGTCATATCGTGTAATGATTCTTTTATTACAACGCAGATTTGAAACGTTGTGAACTGTGAATTACAGGTTGCTATTAAGAGTTTAATGTATTAGTATATTCCAGATCTCATTATTATTACCAGTTTGGTTTTATTGTAGCTGACGAGTTTAGCTGTGACGAGTTTAGCTGACGAGTAGAGCTATCTTGAGCTGTCTCTATGTATGTACGTATGCCTGTACATGTGGTGGAGCCACGACTGTAGACGTAGCTAATTCAAGGGTGTTGCATGCTGTCTGTACGTGTGTATACGTATGACTGTACATGTGGTGGATCCGTGAAGGGTGCGAGCGGCCGATACAAGTGCGGGCCAACCCAACGACTCGGTGAAACTATACGGTTTACCAGTTTGTGAATCGTGCGACTGTACAAGGGTCAAAAAGCATATGTTTGGTCCAATTGTTGTTTCAATTTTTATTTACATGAGATTATGTTGAATATTAGTTGTATTTCAGAAGAATTGTGAATCATACTTCCAGTACAGAACATTTGAAATGTATTTGAATACCTTGAGATTGTTTGAATCTTAATCGTAGTCTATACATGAAATTTTGTGAATATCTTACAGTGCATACTATTATTTGAAACGAGGTTTCTTGAATCTGTATATTAGATTGATATATATTAGATTGCTATATTTTTGGCTTATTTTCAATGTGTGAATGTTTGTATAGAGTAATTGGATCAATTGTATGTCGATAGCATGTGAGAAACTTTTTATTTATACATCATATATTTTTCTTTACTGATTAAGTTAAGAAATTTCCATCTTTCGCACATTGTGTTTGAGTTATTCATTTAGTCCAAAACCCACTCGGTTTCTATCCTGCGACAACGGCTGGCATAAAAAGAAGAAGACAAACGGGTCAAATTAGAAAACACGTTGGTTATGGAGAGTTCTCTGTTGCAGCTAACAGTAAGACAAATTTAAGGGCAAATTAAAGACAAAAAAGATATTAAAAAACAATAGAGAAATGGAAAAAAGTGCAAGAAGATAAAATTCGTTACATCTGTATTTAAGAAGTACGGACAGTGTCCTAAATGAAAAATAATAATCTTACCTCAAGAAGGCGTATGATGTTGCAGGCCCAATCATCGACCTCTTAACGTACTCAGTATCATAATATAGTCGTTCTTTTTTGTGTTTGACATGTATTCTGTTGATAAAGTTATAATGATTTGTCATACTTTCACAGACGTAACTCAATCCGTTACAACGCGGATTTAGATTGCAATTTTTATTGTCTCGTATTGCTCTTGTCATGTTCGGTATTATCACCTATCTCCTCGGATCGTATAGTTACGCATTAGGTTCAAAGGGACATAAAATGCTTCACTATTTAAGGTGTCTGACAGGGATCATGCAGACTAGCTGAAAGACCTGCATGTTGTTGACAGACCTTTGTTTTTATCTTATTGCTAAATCTGATTGCTAAATATATACTAAATATATAAAATGAACAGTTTCTGAGGATACACATTGCTTGGAATCCGCTTTATAAATATTTTTAATAAATAAATTTGTTGGGGTGATATAGATCCTACAATGGGGAAATACGGGAGACCGACATCTTGAATTTCTCATTACTTTAAGTTTATGAAATATCCTTTAATACCAAAGATGACAGGTCGACAATAGACACATTACCTTATCTCCAACACAAAAAATGTATAACCTAAGTAAAGGAAAATATTCTGGTCTAAAGTACGAGAATAAACGTAAATCAATTGATTTATCTTTGTCAAATAGTTGACCTTACAAGGTAGTCATTCACGTGTTCAGGTTGTCGGTATTTAAAGACTACGCTCTAATCCACGATTTACATCAAACTGTTTATATTTCTTTTATATTGTGTCAAGATGATCAACTTGTTTTACAGTGTAACAATTGCTTCTAACCGTTCCGGTGGCCTAGTGGTTAGAGCGTCCGCCGCGGAAGCGGAAGGTCGTGGGCTCGATCCCCGGCTGAGTCGTACCAAAGACTTACAAAAATGGTACTAACAGCTGCTTTTGCTTAGCGCTTAGCATTAAGGGGTTGGTGTTAGGACTGGTCGGCCTGGTGTTAGGATAATGTGAATGGGTGTGACATAATGCTACATGTCTGTGGCATGATGCCCTAGTGCTAGACATCACTATAAACTACCTCACTGCAGACATCGTAGCGATTTGACTGAAAAGTTGTTAAAGCTACGTTAAAAATCCTAATCAAACAAAGAAAAAAATAAACGTTGCTACCATGTTACTTGAAATGAATTGTTTAAATTTTTTGCTGCATTTATGGACACAGGCAGATTCATTTTGAAAATGTGGGTTCGGGTTTTGTCTTCAAATTAAGTTTCTGAGACCCATTAATCTTATTCATGTCGATTATTTATTATCTGTTTGAGCAACTGATTAATCGATACATCGAACTATTAAACGATACATCGATATACCAATCGTTAAAAGAAAACGAGCGATTTTGAGTTAAAAGTAAATTATATGCAATGTTTTAATCAGGCTGTCTACTAATTGTCGTGTCACTGAAGAACTCCGAAATATATGTAATAAGACTGTATATTTTATTTTCATCTACATCTGTCTTGTCAACGAAATGCGAACTCCACTGTTTTCATCGGCCTCTTACTCTTTCTTGTATCAGATAGCTGTTTTTATTTTGACGTTGCTACATTTTATGCAAAATATCAATTCCCCATCCATTCATTTAATTGTAATGAAAATGACATTTTATTGTCAGATGTTATCTGTGACGACGACCTACAATCCTTTACAAACACTGACATAACAAACTCGAATAAAATGATAGTATTTTAACAGTATCTCTTATCTATGAAACATGAGCGTACATAACAGAAATGACTTCCGTCGCTTACATGATATGTACGATGTTTAATGCTAGCAATGCAATTTGTGTATTTCAAAAGAAACGTAAATAGCAATGGCATAAAACTCGAACCGAGATATTGGGCTCAAACTTCCTTAGTAACGGCATGTAACTCAATCCAACGTATTGGGTATTGGGTTTCGAATCAATACTTTAATAGCTGTACAACTGACACCCTTTCAGCAGCAAATCTTTAATTTCAAAAAACATTTTCTTTCGTATATTACATACATGGATACATAAATAGATACATAGATACACACACACACACACACACATATACATATATATATATATATCTATATATATATATATATATATATATATATATATATATATATATATATATATATATATATATATATATATATATATATATATAGCGAGCATTACATTCAAGCAAATATACTCAGAAAAAAACAAGCATTTTAAGGATTGCAAAAAATATAATTCACGTAATCTGTACCGTCATCATGATTATTTCGAGTAGAGTTTTTATAACTAAAACGTTTCCTTTTAAATTATTATCATATTTGCCTTGGAGTGACTGAATTGGCAAAGCTAATTATTAATACCTTTTAATGAGAATGACATAACTAGAAAAGCTAATTAAATTATTAGTACCTTTTAATGATAATGACATAATTTGATGTGCTAATTATTGTACATTTTCCTCAGAGTGACATAACAGGCAATTCTGATTTATAGTGTCTTTTCCGGAGAGTGACACTATTGGCAATTGCTAGTTGGAGACGGAATATTGTAACGTTTTTGTTAGCTCTTGTATACAAATACTGTCAAAAGTAGACTTATAAAACAATAATGTCTTCAGTAACTTACTTCATCGCTGATATCATAATACTGATTATTTTAATTCTTAGATGCAACATCCTTACATTTGCTTCAAAATAAAACATGATAGGTCCTTTTCGACACAATAAATCTGGTCGCTGGCTAGTTTGCTAGCAAGCTTTACAGATAGGTATGTAGGTGTACAGGTAAGTAGGCAGATCGAGAAAGAGCGAGAGGTGAGCAACCATGCAAACATAATAAAAAGAACTTACAACGAAAGAAGTTTATTCGTGTATAAATATACTTATGGAGGGCGGTATTGATCATTTACTGAGAGACTAATGAATAAGACCTGAATGTTACTCTGAGAAACTTGTTAGAAGGCACATGAGAGAGAGAGAGAGAGAGAGAGAGAGAGAGAGAGAGAGAGAGAGAGAGAGAGAGAGAGAGAGAGAGAGAGAGAGAGAATTTGAGATGACTATTGATTTTTGATGTTATTGTTGTGTTTATTTAACACGATACCGTACGTTACAAATCGATACCGTATGTTGCAAATTGATACCGTATGTTACAAATCGTTACCGTATGTTACAAATCGATACCGTATGTTTCAAATCAATACCGTATGTTACTAACATATTTCTGTACATACTGCCTATTCAACAAGCTTTTACGAACATATTAAATAGCCAGTCAAGAATTTAGGTACGAACATATTAAATAGCCTGTCAAGAATGTAGGTACGAACATATTAAATAGACTGTCAAGAATGTAGGTACGAACATATTAAATAGACTGTCAAGAATGTAGGTACGAACATGTTAAATTAAATATGTTGACTCTATAACCAAATATTTTGACTCTATAACCAAATATTTTGACTCTGTAACCAAAATCTGATGATCTGGTGTGTACCATGAGTATGGAGTGTCGGTCAATCTAAACGTTTGTCAGTCATGCGTATTGAGAGAACAAAACTTGAATATGTACCATATTCTGAGTGTGGAGTGAAAATGAAAAATCTGACTTCTTTTCATATCTGAGTATGAAGTGAAGGGCAACCTGAATGCTTGTTATATTTTAGTATGGAGTGAAGGCCAACTTGACTTTTATTCATATCTGAGTATGGAGTGAAGGCCAACCTGAATGCTTGTAATATTTGAGTATGAAGTGAAGGCCAACCTGAATGTTTCTCATATTTGAATATGGAGCTAAGGCCAACCTGAATGCTTGCCATATTTGAGTATGGAGTGAAGGCCAACTTGACTTTTATTCATATCTGAGTATGGAGTGAGGGCCAACAAATGCTTGTAATATTTGAGTATAGAGTGTAGGCCAACCTGAATACTTGTCATATTTGAGTATAGAGTGAAGGCCAACCTGAATGCTTGTCATATTTGAGTATGGAGTGAAGGCCAACCCGAATGCTTGTCCTATTTGAGTATGAAGGCCAACATGACATGACATCGATATATATCGCATATACTGTACATCGTATACTGTAATAATGTAATATTAAAATAAATTACACAATACTACATACATGCTGTAGATATGTAACATTGGCATACGTCATATATACTTTCTGTAAGATTTAGATATGTAAAATTGAAATACATCATACATAACCTCATTATATTTTCAGTATGCTGTAGATGTGGACCATTGACATACATAATAATAATAATAATAATAATAATAATAATAATAATAATAATAATAATAATGAGGACTTTGTATAGCGCTTAGTCTTTCGAAGCTCTAAGCGCTTTACACCATCAATAATGATATGACTACACTACAGAACAACAAATGACAAAAACAATGAAATTTGAAAACATAAAAACATGCTGAAAACATATAAGATACAAAACATGATTAGGTCGCTAAGTTTGTCCCTGCAGTCGAAACAGGTGAGTCTTAAGAGCACTCTTAAAAGGGACCACTGTGTCTGTGTCTAATTTCAATGGGCAATTCGTTTCACGTCGTCGGGCCCTGGTGTGCAAACGAACGTTGTCCATATGACTTTGTTTTCACCTTGGGAACAATGAGTATACGATTATCAGAAGAAGAGCGTAAGGATCTAGCTGGTGAGGCTGAATAGGTATGTTGGACTCGAGCCTATCATTGAAACATAGCACAGAGAGCAAATTTTGTATTTGATTCTGTATCGAATTGATAGCAATGTAGGGTACAGAGCAGTGGTGAGGTGTGCTCTGATCGGGGTACTCTAAAGATGATCCGTGCAGCTGTGTTTTGAACTTTTTGAAGTTTCTGGAGTAAATATTGTGACGAACCAGACAGAAATGTGTTACAATAGTCCAGTCTTGAACGTACTAATGAACGCACAAGTGTTTTTGTGGCATCAACTGAATGATATTTACGAATGGAACTGATGCGTTTCTATTCAAGATATGCAGCCTTGCATATGTTCATGACATGTTGGTACAATGTGAGAGTACTGTCTAGAGTAACGCCTAGGTTCCGTACTGACTGTGAGAATTTAATGTTGGTGTTGCTGATATTTATTGTCTGAGGTAAAGGATGTGAATGAGAAAGTCTTTGTGTTGTGATCAGAATAGCCTCAGTTTTATCATCATTCATCTGCAGCTTGTTACATGTCATCCATGATTTCACATCAGAAATGCACTTCTCTACTCCATGGATGGTAGCATCAACTTCAGTTGGATGGTTAGACTTGTATATTTGGGTGTCATCAGCATACAATTGGTGCGACACGGGGTGATGATCTATGACACTTGAGAGCATCTTAGTATACAGAATGAAGAGAACAGGTCCAAGAACAGATAACCTGTGGAACACCACAACATACGTCAACTGGGCTGGAGTGTATTCCATTTGCAGATATAATTTGTGTCCTGTGGACTAAGTAGGACTTGAACCACTGTAAGGCTATATTCTGAATGCCAAATACATGCTGGAGACGGGGAAGTAATATATCATGGTCTATTGTGTCAAATGCTGCAGATAAATCCAGGAGAGTGAGGACTGTAATATTTCCACTATCCAAAGCAGAGAGAATGTCACTAAATACTTTCAGAAGAGTAGTTTCCGTAATGTGGCAAGGGCGATATGCAGACTGTACATTGCTAAAAAGACTGTTTGAGTTCAAATGAGATACAAGTTGAGTTAATACAACCTTTTCTAAGGTTTTTTATATGAATGGGAGATTAGAAACTGGGCGGTAGTTCTTTAAATCGTTATGGTCCAGTGTTGGTTTCTTCAGCAGTGGCTTTATGATGGCAGTTTTGAAAAATGATTGGAATTCCCCTGATGAGAGAGAGAGATATTAATAACATCAGTTAGTGAAGGCAATATTGGGTCTAAGCACTCAAGCAGCAGTGATGTCGGAATTGGATCAAGTTCACAAGACTTTGGTGCACTTTTCATCACGATTGTCCGTACTAAATCAATAGAAACAGTTTGAAATGCTCCTAACGGTAGTCGCTTAAATTCTGCATCATAACTGTATGGTGACGAATCAGTTGAAATTGTGCTGTCAAGCGAATCTCTAATGGTTTGTACTTTGTCATCAAAGAAATTTGCAAATTGGTCAGGTAGGTGTAGTGGAGAGAAGGTTGTTGGAAGTGGTGTACATTTGTTCTTTGACATTAGATTGTTAGTTATCTCAAAGAGCTCTTTGCAGCTGGAACTCTCCGTGATCTTAGTACTGTAGTGGGGTGATTTGGCTAAATGGACTATGTTTGTGACGTTCTTCTTAGCGGCTTCGTAGATTTGTTTATGAATAGTGAGTCTGGTGGAAAGCCAAAGCCTCTCTGCTTTTCCGCGATGTCTTTTTGCAGTGCCAAGCTGATCCCCAACACTGCTATACCATAGAGAACACTTTTTTTTTATTGATACTCTGCATTTGGTGGCTGGGGCATGTTTTTCAAGCAATGAACGCAGGCAGTTATCAAGTTGTTCCGCTGTTGGATGTAAGAAAGTTGTTAGGTTTTCTTGGATGTCATGCATGAATTTGGTTCTATTTATCATACGGAGGTTTCTCTTAGTAGCAAATAGAGGTGGAGGGTTAGGGACTGATACGTCGAGATGGCATACAATGCAGAGGTGATCCGATGCAAGCTCGTGGGATACAAGGGTGGATTGTAGAATATTATCATCAGGTCTATAAAGAAACCAGTCTAAAATGTGACCAAGCTTATGGGTAGGTTGGTAAACTGACTGTTTAAGATTGAAAACATGAATGGAATGTAGGAGTTTTGACATGTATGATTTACTAGGACAGTCAAAGTGAAAACTGAAATCTCCAAGAATAATTAGGTTGCCACCTATCGAATTTCCATACTCTAGAAGATTTGGAAACTGCTCCAAAAAGAGAGATTCAGTGAGATTGTTTTTTCTACTAGGAGGAGGACGGTAGAGACAGAAAAAATGGACTGACCTTTGTTCCAGTGTGAGCGTTGTTTGGACTAGTTCAAACGATGTGTGGCAAAAATTGAAGGTTGTGTTGTACTTCAGGCATTTGATCATGGAATTCTTTGTAATTACAGAAATTCCACCTCCGCGAGAGTTGCGGGGGAACGACTTGATGGAGTAATCGCTGGGTGTTAAATCTGCACACTTAGATTCATCACCTGCGGAATGTAACCAAGTTTCTGTCAGGAAGAAGAACGATGCGGATGTAACATTGACATACGTCATACTCTCTGCATGTTGCGGATATGTAACATTGATATGCATCATACCAACTTTCTGTACGACGTAGATATGTAACATTGACAATCATATTTTGCGGACATTAATTTTTAGAAGGATAATCCAATTTAGAATACTTTGAATTGTTCAATACTATTTGATGATGAGAATTACAACCGCTGTATGTAGAGATCCTAAAGGAGGACAAGATTGTTCCACCCCTGTTAGAATGTTGACATTTAAAACGTCGCGATTTCTTAGGGATTATGTATTACTGAATTGTAGATATTACGTGTAATACATGCATTGTAGATATTACGTGTTATGCCTGTATTGTAGAGTACGTGTAATATCTGTATTGTAGATATTACGTGTAATATCTAATAATACCTGTAGTGTGTGTGTGCGTGTGTGCGTGTAATTTGGATTTTTAACGTAGCTTTGACAGTTTTTCAGTCATATCGCTACGATGTCTGCAGTGTGGCAGTTTATAGTGATGTCTAGCCCTGAGGCATCATGCTGCAAACCTGTATCATGTTGTCCCACCCAATCACTTTATACTGACACCAGGCCGACTAATCCTAACACTACGCTCTTAATGATAAACTCCAAGCGAGGCAGCTGTTAGCCATTTGTATAAGTCTTTGGTATGACTCGGCCGTGGATCGAACCCAGGCCCCCCTCCACATCCGAGGCAGAAGCTCAAACCACCAGGCAACCAGAAAGGTCACCTGCATTGTAGATATTACGCGCAATATCTGTATTGTAGATATTACTCGTAATACCTGTATTGTAGAAATTATGTGTAATACCTGTATTATTGATACTACGTGGGATTCCTTTTTTGCATTAAACTAATCTTTAACAGAGAAAACCGTTTGATTTTTTATATTATATCTACTTATCCATATCTATCAGACCAAATGTCCTGATTCCTTTAATTGCAATGAAGACTGAAAATCACGTGTCTAATTTGTGGGATGAAATGATCAAACCTTGGTCTTCTACTTTAAAGTGAGGGACAGATGCAATCAGTAAAAGATTAGCAAAATATAGGTTTCCTAGTAAGGGCCTAAATTTACATGGACTGCTACATAGGTAAAATTTCTACTCCTGGTTTCAAACATACAATTGGTCATTGTGGAATATTTACTAATTTTTAGTTTGATGTTTTATTAAAACCGCAGTATGTAGGTATTAAAACAGATACCATTATTAAAAAATATTCCAGATGAAAAACAGTCAGCAATAGCATTTTTTAAAATCCAGAACCTTCATTAAGGCTGGGTAAGATAGCTAACTTGTGTCAAGAATAGGTATTGCTTATAAGGTGGAAACGTTTGCTGTGTGGCACCTTTCGATCCCCCTCCATCCCATCCCACCAACACACTCTACCTAATCCATTTTCACTATTTTGTGAACAGTATAATCAAAACAAAAAATGTAGGTCCTCATTTGTGAATGATACAATTCCAGTTCGTACAAACTTTATTTTCACAAACTTTAATAATAAAAAAGTTTCGTGGGTGGGGTTGGGGTGTGTCTTCTTAAAAGCAAACAGAAACGCCATTTTACTTTGTTCTAAATTTACAACATATAACTTCTTAGTTAAACGAGTAAAAAGTAAAACAAACTGCCGAGTGTTAAATTATTTATTTACAACATAAATAAGAATATCGAGTAAGCATTCTATTTTTAAACTTTGTCCCATCTACCATGTTAATGAAAATTAGTGAAAATAAATATTGTGTAAAAACTACATCAATGATCATAACGTTTAATTATAATTATATGTAGTTTCTCTTGATAGCGGACCATTTAGTGTGAATTTTTACCGCGTAGGGGTTTTTATAAGGCTGGTGAGTTATGCAAATTGTGTATCAGACCTGTACAAATTAACATCCAAAAGTAATTTTTTTCCGTGCCTATACATTTTAAGGAAAACTACACCCGGGACTGCTTGTAACATTACTATCCTTCATATTCGATTCTACGCTATTACTTGGAACTAGGAGAGAGAGAGAGAGAGAGAGAGAGAGAGAGAGAGAGAGAGAGAGAGAGAGAGAGAGAGAGAGAGTTGCTTAAAATATAAAATCACTTCATCTTCGTCTAGGATACCAGAAATAAATTGATGCTTTCCAGACATTGCATTTTACAGGAAAGCCGCAGTGAATGTTATTGCTGATCACAGGCTGATAAAGGATTAAAATAAATTACAAATACACATGGTAGGAAACTGTTTTATTGATTTGTACCATATTCAACAAGTAAACTTGGTAAACGATAGCTTAGAATACGCTCTGCCATGATGATTACTTTTACAATGATCATAACATGGATTATTTCTATCACAAACTTGATCTCATCACAATTAGCATATGATGCAAATTACGACAATAATGAATTCCGCTATACGATAGCATTAAGCAGCCGCGCAGAAAACGCGATGCGACGGCCGCATTGGTCTTAACCTGGCTTATGTATTCATTACAAATCAGAATAATAGAACGTAGAAATAATAACTTATTTGCACAAAAGAAGATGCTGCAACATCCCGTTGGAAATCAATATGAAAATTTCAGAATTTGATCCTCGGGACTTTTATTTTTATTAATATACAAATATGATATTTGTTATATTTTCGAATAGAAGAATAGTGGTCAGACAGAAAATCCTAAAATGTTTCCAAGACTTTGATTTCATTTTATCATAAGTAAAGAATAGTGCTAAGATTCACGTACCAGACATCTAAAAAAAATTTTTCACTTTGTGAGTCAAGAGATTTTTTAACAAAAAATTTCAAGGTAAAAAATGAAACAATGAAAATAAAATATTTGTTGAAAAAATCCTCAAATTGATTGAATCATACAGCAAAACGTTAAAGCCTGAATTAACTTTATACATTTAAACCTGGTAAAATGTATTTCCTGTATAGATATTTATAAATCTTTATGAAACAAAAGACTCTAAAATGTTTCCATAGAACAAATTATATCTATTTTTCAAATAGATGGGTACATTTATGCCTAAATCTACCTCCCGGCACTCCAAAATTTATTGATGTAGCCTAGAACGCCGTATTATCGCGGTACTTAATGTTGTTATTGGTACATAGTAAAACCGTTCTGTTATTGGCGGATTGTTACAGATTGTGAAGTTTCTCTGACTTTCACTCTAACTTTTCCTATAAAAAGAATCTTTGTCAATTCCATCACGTAAATGTGAGTAATAAGTAAAACCGCTTATAACATCTGACCCACATTACTGTACTATGGGGTAACAGCTCTATATGTTATCGCAGTATTTGCCTAACTTAAGTATGGCAGCACGCATGTATTTCTCATAAGCATACAATTTAATTTAAGGATGAGATCGAATGCCCACGGTTGCACTGGCTGAATATTTTCACAAAAATAAAGGCTCCGCTGATTAAACAATTCTCAGTTAAGTAGAAATCCACGATCAGAACAGCAGAATGTAACGTACAAACTATTATATAACTTTGTCTGAATTTTAAGTGCAAAGTGGGCATAGTATGTAAGCTGTATCAATGATATACCACGAGATGTATCAATGTATACCACGAGATGTATCAATGATATACCACGAGATGTATCAATTTTTCATTAAAAGGAAATGCGACTTGCCGAGGTTTTTTCAATGACAAATTTATACAACGAGTTGTATATCTTTGATGCAGCGTACATACCATACATATATTGTATTTATATCACATATAAATAAATATATTTGCTATTTGAACGGAGTTAGGATTCACTACTGGCAGCCGTGTATTGACTGAACGAGTGAACTCTTCACATCACTCGAGTGTGTCCGCCATCGTTATATGATTCTTAATCATCAAACATCAGACGATACACCGATGGTATTTCGTAATCTAGGCCAATGCAGATATAGTGAGTTTGATAATAACTTTGCATATGTTGATCAATGGAATTGCATGGACTTTACAAAATATGATGTTCATTGTTTTTCAAATTAGAATTACCAAAAATGCTGCCTTTTTTTAGTAGGTAATTGTGTTCTGATTGCTTTGCGTCCTCCCTGGTACAGTTTTACATTATACACAACTGATAAATTCTGCGCGTGTATATAATTTTATGTGAAATCCTCTTTGCCGCAATAATACAGCGCTCGCGAGAATACAGCGCCGAAATATAGTTGACGTTGCTGGTGGCTGACATGGTTGTAATGATTTCAAATTCTGGAAAGAAGTAAACTTCTCGGAAAATGTTAAATTCTCGGGACAAGTTTTCTATGCCCAACGTTTGGTTGAATATATGCTGAAGGTGCTACAAACCCATTATTGGTCGTAGAAAGACTGAAAAAAACGTTGTTATCACTGTAAATGAATCGAAAGCCAAAACATGATCCCATGGCAAATATCAGTGTATATTTTATCTATGCTAGTTATATACATATATCGTACATATAGCAACATACATTTATATACATCCTTTAATTATAGTTCCAACATACGATATTTCTATTAATATAGTTTTGTGTACCAGATTACAAACATAGTTTTCCTACATATTAACGAATGTATGTACGCATGTACGAAGTTTTCGTAACTTTAACACAATTGTGACTCGACTGTACAGGTCTAGAATAAGTTCTAAAATTATAAATATAAATGATTACAAAAGAAACAAATTTTTGATACTACATTTATATATGTGGAATGTATATTAATATCCTAGTGACTGTACTACATCTTACAGTATACAAAGTAATTAGCACAATATCAATTAGATGTTTTCATTGCATCAAAACATTATACTTTATAACATTTAGAAGTCATTCCTCTCAATGCTGTATAACATTTAGAAAATCATTCCTCTCAATGCTGTATAACATTTAGAAAATCATTTCCTGTCTATGCTGTACAACATTTAGAAAGTCATTTCCTGTCTATGCTGTACAACATTTAGAAAGTCATTTCCTGTCTATGCTGTACAACATTTAGAAAGTCATTTCCTGTCTGTGCTGTACAACATTTAGAAAGTCATTTCCTGTCTATGCTGCATAACATTTGTTAGAAAGTCACTTCCTGTCTATGCTGTATAACATTGTTTTAGAAAGTCATTTCCTGTTTATGCTGTATAGCATTAAGAAAGTAATTTCCTGTATATGCCGTATAACATTTCGAAAGTCAATTTCTGTACATGCTGTATAGCATTTTTAGAATGTCATTTCCTGTCTATGATATAACATTTAGAAAGTCATTTTTTCTATGCTGTATAACATTTTGAAAGCCATTTCCTGTCTATGCTGTATACCATTTTTAGAAAGTAATTTCCTGTCTATGCTATATAACATTTTGAAAATTATTTACTGCCTAAGCTGTATAACATTAGAAAGTCATTACCTGTCTATGACGTATAACATTAGAAAGTCATTATCTGTCTATGACGTATAACATTAAGAAAGTCATTACCTGTCTATGACGTATAACATTAGAAAGTCATTACCTGTCTATGATGTATAACATTAGAAAGTCATTATCTGTCTATGATGTATAACATTAGAAAGTCATTACCTGTCTATGATGTATAACATTAGAAAGTCATTACCTGTCTATAATGTATAACATTAGAAAGTCATTATCTGTCTATGATGTATAACATTAGAAAGTCATTATCTGTCTATGATGTATAACATTAGAAAGTCATTATCTGTCTATGACGTATAACATTAGAAAGTCATTACCTGTCTATGATGTATAACATTAGAAAGTCATTACCTGTCTATGATGTATAACATTAGAAAGTCATTATCTGTCTATGATGTATAACATTAGAAAGTCATTATCTGTCTATGATGTATAACATTAGAAAGTCATTATCTGTCTATGATGTATAACATTTAGAACGTTATTTCCTGTCTATACTGTCATTTAGAAAGTAATTTTTTCTTTCTATGCTGTATGACATTTAGAAATTCATTTCCTATCTATGCTGTATAACATTAAGAAAGTTATTTCCTGTCTATGCTGTATCACATTTATACAATCATTTCCTGTTATGCCGTATAACATTTTCAAACTTATTTCCTGTCTACGCTGTATGACATTTAGAAAGTCATTTCCTGTCTATGATGTAAAGCATTTACAAAGCCATTTCATGTATATGCTGTCTAATAGTTTGAAAATCATTTCCGGTATATGCTGTATAACATTTAGAAAGCCATTTCCTGCTTATGCCGTATAACATTAAGAAAGCTATTTCCGGTATATGCTGTATAACATTTAGAAAGCCATTTCCTGTTTATGCCGTATAACATTTAGAAAGCCATTTCCGGTATATGCTGTATAACATTTAAAAAGTTATTTTCTGTCTATGCTGTATAACATTTATAAAGTCATTTCCCGTCTATGCTACATAACATTTAGAAAGCCATTTCCTGTCTTTGACGTATTCCATTTAGCAAGTCATTTTCTACATATGCTGTAAAACATTCAGGAAGTCATTTCCTGTCTATGATGTATAACATTAGAAAGTCATTTCCTGTCTATGCTGTATAACATTAGAAAGAAATTTCCTGTATATGCTGTATAACATTTAGAAAGTCATTTCCTGTCTATGATGTATAATAATTTGAGAGTAATCTGTTGACAAAAGAATGCATAAACGTTTAAGGACAATTTAATCAATGAAAAGCCACCCCCCCCAAAAAAAAAAAAATCATTGGTAAATTATATGCAACACCTTGATGTAGTTCAAGCAAGTTTAAAATCCTTGAGATGTTGATAGCAAGGCCGGAAATATGGAATCAATAAATTACTACTGACAATCATGCCTGAAAGAATATGACTTGAAGGATACGATACATAATAAGAGTTTTAATTAAATGCAAGGAGTGTCTTGTTGACTTTTATTTCGACTCCTGTCTGCCAGTAAATTACATATATTGACTATTGTTTCGACTCCTATCTGTCAATAAAGTACATTATTGACAATTATTTTGACCCATGTCTGTCAATAAAGTACAGTATTAACAATTGTTTCGACTCTTGTCTGTCAGTAAATTACATATATTAACTATTGTTTCGATTCCTGTCTGTCATTAAAGCACAGATGTTGACTATTGTTTCGACTCGTGTCTGTCAGTAAAGCACAGATGTTGACTATTGCTTCGACTCCTATCTGTCAGACTCCATCAGTAAAGTACACTTGTTTCCAGTAATTCCGTCAACCAAATAATGACATAAGGAAGCATTTATTTCTGCTCGATATAATGCAGAATGCAACAAAATCTAAATGTTAACAAATAAAAAATTGAATTGACAATCGACACATATCGGATTACACTAGATACATACTGGATTACACTCGACATATATCGAATTACACTCGATACATATTGAATTACACTCGATACATATCGGATTACACTCTATACATACCGGATTACACTCGATACATATCGGATTAAACTCGATACATATCGGATTAAACTCGATACATATCGGATTACACTCGATACATATCGGATTACACTCGATACATAACAGTTTATGTTTTTGAACCTTGTACCACCCTTATACAGCGCAAACGCTTCTACATGAAATCGACTGAACTTGCATACCAATTGAACTGTATAGTCATATATATATATATATATATATATATATATATATATATATATATATATATATAAGAATGATACACTGTACACTGATGGCTCAAGGTTTTCCAAGTAAAATATTAATGAAAGAAACTTAGTTTTACATGCTCAGTATTATGAAGTCAGTACAGATATTTCTTTCTGTTTCGTGTATTTAGCTGGTGTGTGAATGGACATTGTGATTATATATAAACAGGCACTACTTCTTGGCCATAATTCGGAGTCTCTTCGGGAGTTATCATGGACCGCAATTTCTGCAAGTACACAAGGAAAAATTTTATTGTTTAATTTTGCATAGATAGTTCTTCCACATGCATTTCATGTTTTAAGGAGATAAAAAAATTAAGTAAACTAAATACGCAACTGGAAAGATGTAGAAGTTACCATTACATTTCAATACTATTTCAGCACGTTCATTTCTTCAGAGATATCTTGTTGTTTATCCACAAATGAAACAATTAGCTGGTGGCAACCAGGAATATACCACCGATAATCTTTTACAAATCTTTGAGTCTCTGTACAACCTATGCTATGTAATTTATTGAGGTATGGGTCAAGAAACGAAATATATAAACTTTAAATATTTTCGTTCTTCGAATGTCAATTCTGGTAACCCGAAAGTATGCACTCTAGTTTTCCTGTTTCATTTTATGGACGTCTGCGTTACAACCGTCGTCATGACTTTCGATATTGAATTGAAATAATATCCTTTCAATATCCGAGTCATACAAAAAACTTACAAAAATTATACTAACAGCTGCCTCGCATTAAGAGGTTAGTGTTAGGACTGGTCGGCCTGATGTTAGGATAATGTGAGTGCTTGTTTGCGGCATGATGCCCAGTGCTAAACATCACTATAAACTGCCTCACTGCAGACATCGTAGCGATATGACTGAAAAGTTATTAAGGCTACAAATCCAAATCTCTCTCACACACACACACACACACACACACACACACACACACACACTTCTGTTCTAGTCAGTTTTAACTCATTATGCTCTATTCTATTGTACGTAGTCATACATTATGCTCTTTTCTTAGTTTATTAATTCCCACTCCATTATGTTCTGTCCTCTTTTCCAACGGTATGAACTGTATTATGTTCGCTTCTATTTTTTTTTAAAGTTTTACCCCATTATGTTCCAAGACTTTTTAATCCGTTATATTTATTCCATCCTGGCCAAGTCTAGTTTAATTAATGAAATGTAGTCTTGATTAGCTTTTGTATAATATAATTTTTTTAAAGCTTTCATTAACTTTTTTTTAGCTATGTTTCAAAGTTGAGTCTACTTGTGTCTAGTTATTCAAAATTAATACAGTCTATTCCGGTCTTGTTCAGATCAGTTTAGGTTAGTTAATATAGTCCACACCAGGCCAGGAAAAGTGTTTAATTAAATCTTGTCTGTATTTCACTATTTCAACACACAAAAAAATTAACTAGTTTCTATTCTTTTAAGATAAATCTGTATAATCCTATCAACATTTATCTAATTCGTCGTTAAGTACACGCAAATCACTGTATACTAATTTAGACTAGTCTGTTAGAGTCCATTCAGTGTAGACTAATATAGTGTAGACTAGCATAGTCTAATCAACGTATCAACGTAGACCATTCCTGGCTAGTTTAGTACAGTCCAATCAGTTTTTACCAATTCAGTATAATGTGGTGTAGTCTAATCGATGTAGAATAATTTTACCGAGTTAGTAACTGATGTTTGAACTTTCATTTTCATTCAACAGATAGGCGTGTCTGCTTGTGCTTTATACTAATAGTCGTTCATTGCATTCCATTTTTCTACTTGTGCTTTATACTAATATTCGTTCATTATAGTCCATTTGTCTCGTTCTTATTGTAATCTCTTTGTTTTAGTCTAGGCGTTATTTCACACTTATGTTCCTACCCAATTAAGTCTACTCTTATCTCCAGTGACGCTTTGTTCTGACTACTCTTTGGTCTACTCTTGTTTCCAGTTGAGACAACTCTTGTATCGAATGTAGACTACTCCTGTATCTACTCTTTTCTCCATTTAAGCATACTCTCGCCACCAGTGAAGCTTACTCTTGTCTCGAGTTAAGTTTACTGTAGTTTTCAGTGAAGTCTACCTAAACCTCGAGTTAAGTTTACTGTAGTTTTCAGTGAAGTCTACCTTAACCTCGAGTTAAGTTTACTGTAGTTTTCAGTGAAGTCTACAACAACCTCGAGTTAAGTTTACTGTAGTTTTCAGTGAAGTCTACAACAACCTCGAGTTAAGTTTACTGTAGTTTTCAGTGAAGTCTACAACAACCTCGAGTTAAGTTTACTGTAGTTTTCAGTGAAGTCTACAACAACCTCGAATTAAGTTTACTGTAGTTTTCAGTGAAGTCTACCTCAAACTTGAGTTAAGTCTACTGTCGTACCAGTAAGGTCTACTCTTGTCTCGAGTTAAGTCTCCTGTGGTCCCCAGTAAAGTCTACATTCATCTCCAGCTTAACCCAGTGTATTCCATTGTATATGGTATTATGTGGACTAGTATAACATAGCTGTGTCTATTTAATTTCTGTTTGTCTAAAACATGTCAGTGCATTCTATTTCAGTCTTACCTCTTTGATGCCTCCGGGAGTTTTGATAAACTTGTATATGATATAGGAGGGGATGCAAAGGAGGGAGGAGAACACCATGCACCATCCAATAGCTATTGCCCAATCCGGGTACAAGTAGCCTCCATATTCGGGCTTTGCGGGGTTAATGATGGACAGAATGAAGAGACACTGGTATAAAAAAAGTGAAACTTTAGTACCGGTCAGTCAAATTGACTATACTCAAATTAAACTCCTAATTCTCAATAACACTGGTCAACAATGTTTTAAAATTCGTCTGCTGCAGAGATAAAATGTGTTAGACATTATGGATTTTGATTTGTAGAATTAAAATATGACAATTAAAACAACTGATTGGCTACTGTTGCCAAGATACGTAAATTTATAATTTTATGTCTGTGTAGTAGAGTCTTAATCGTACAAGTTAAACCGACGTCTTTTCATGTGATATGGTTGGATTACATGATATTATTTACATGTCCTGTTTAAGTAACACTTTTTAAAAAAACAGCAATAATAAAACTGAGTTTTGACAGTTCTAGTTCTAGTCCAATTCGACAAATGATGTCGGGAAAGATAATTTATAAAAAGAATGCTTAATGCAGAATCTTAATATTTACTCTGTGATTTCACATCTAGAGAAACAAAAAAAAAACTTTTAATTGAAACACGCCTTTTTTGGGTTTTATTAATTTTAAAAAGGTGAAGGGACAAATCGTTAGAGTCGCGATATCAACATTTTGATATTAACCTGTCCCTTTTCTATATAGTAACACAAAAGAGGGAAAACCAAAAGTATTTACCAGTTTTTCAAAATATTGATCGTTTATTGGTACTATTGTTTGTAACAGGATAGTTAAAATAACAAGGTTATAACATTTAAAATTTGTTCTTGATAAATATTGAACAGTCGGTGAACCACACTGCTACAGAGTTGAAAGAATTATATCCAATTGTATTATGTGAAGAATTATATCACTCCATTTGTATTAAGTAAAGAATTATATCACTCCATTTGTATTAAGTAAAGAATTATATCACTCCATTTGTATTAAGTAAAGAATTATATCACTCTATTTGTATTAAGTAAAGAATTATATCACTCCATTTGTATTAAGTAAAGAATTATATCACTCCATTTGTATTAAGTAAAGAATTATATCACTCCATTTGTATTAAGTAAAGAATTATATCACTCCATTTGTATTAAGTAAAGAATTATATCACTCCATTTGTATTAAGTAAAGAATTATATCACTCCATTTGTATTAAGTAAAGAATTATATCACTCCATTTGTATTAAGTAAAGAATTATATCACTCCATTTGTATTAAGTAAAGAATTATATCACTCTATTTGTATTAAGTAAAGAATTATATCACTCCATTTGTATTAAGTAAAGAATTATATCACTCCATTTGTATTAAGTAAAGAATTATATCACTCCATTTGTATTAAGTAAAGAATTATATCACTCCATTTGTATTAAGTAAAGAATTATATCACTCCATTTGTATTAAGTAAAGAATTATATCACTCCATTTGTATTAAGTAAAGAATTATATCACTCCATTTGTATTAAGTAAAGAATTATATCACTCCATTTGTATTAAGTAAAGAATTATATCACTCCATTTGTATTAAGTAAAGAATTATATCACTCCATTTGTATTAAGTAAAGAATTATATCACTCCATTTGTATTAAGTAAAGAATTATATCACTCCATTTGTATTAAGTAAAGAATTATATCACTCCATTTGTATTAAGTAAATAATTATATCACTCCATTTGTATTAAGTAAAGAATTATATCACTCCATTTGTATTAAGTAAAGAATTATATCACTCCATTTATATTAAGTAAAGAATTATATCACTCCATTTATATTAAGTAAAGAATTATATCACTCCATTTGTATTAAGTAAATAATTATATCACTCCATTTGTATTAAGTAAAGAATTATATCACTCCATTTGTATTAAGTAGCGATTGAGACACACGTTGAATTGAAACTGGTTAACATCAAGCAAAGAAAGACTGATTGCAAAACACAATCTGGCAATAAGTCAACAGAGTATGACGAGACAGCGTTAATGATGAAAACAGAACTAACCAGAAGAAAGATTGGACTGATGTATTTCCAGCAGATTCGCCAAAACAGCCCAGGATAGAATCCTAGCATCGACTGTATATCATGACTGAATCTTTCCACGCCTGAACATAAAATATAATCATTAATGTTTTTGGTATCACCTGTTATTTACATGTTATCGTTGATGATTATGACGGTTTATGAATATTTTAATGACGACAATAATGGTAATGATTTCTTCTTATTCTTCTTTTTATAATAATTAGTACGCATAGCAATTAATAGTCATATCAATTAGTATTCATAAAACAATTAGTAGTCAATGCATTAGTATCAATAACAATTAGTAGTCATAGCATAAGCATTTATTAATATGTGGTAGTAGCAGTAGTATTAGTGGTAATAATCATTAGTAGTATTAGATTAGTAATTAGCACTAATATTAGTAGTAATAATTAACAGTATTGTAAATTATCAATTAGCAGTAGTATTAGTGGCAATAATTAATGGTAGTACTAGATTAGTAATTAGGACTAATATTAATAGTAATAATTAATAGTAGTGTTATAATAAGTAATTAGCAATAAATATAATTGATATAAGCAGAAGGAGTAGTAATATAAGCAGCAATGAGAAGAGTAGTCTGGTGTGCAGTAATAGTAGCAGCAATATTAATAGTAGCAATAATAGTACTAGAAATAGTAGTAGCATTATTAATAGTAGCAATAATAGTACTAGAAATAGTAGTAGCACTATTAATAGTAGCAATAATAGTACTAGAAATAGTAGTAACACTATTAATAGTAGCAATAATAGTACTAGAAATAGTAGTAGCACTATTAATAGTAGCAAGAATAGTACTAGAAATAGTAGTAGCACTATTAATAGTAGCAATAATAGTACTAGAAATAGTAGTAGCACTATTCATAGTAGCAATAATTGTACTAGAAATAGTAGTAGCACTATTAATAGTAGCAATAATAGTACTAGAAATAGTAGTAGCACTATTAATAGTAGCAATAATAGTACTAGAAATAGTAGTAGCACTATTAATAGTAGCAGTAAAAGTAACAGTAGCAGTAACAACATTAGAAATAGTAATAATAATGATAGTAATAATAGCAATAGCAGCAATATTAGCAACAACAGTAACAATATTAGCAGTAACAGTAAAACATAGCAGTAGTAGCAAAAATAGTAGTTGAAATAGTAATAACAACAGTAGAAGCAGTAGTAATAATAGTAGCAGTATTAAAAGTATTAATAGCAGCAGTAGCAGCAAAATTATTAGTAGTAATAGTAGCAATAATAGTAGCAGTAGTAGTATCAGCAGCAGTAGTAGTAGTAGTAGCAAAATTAGTAGTAGTAGAAGTATTAGCAGTAGTAGTAGCAGCAGTAGTAGTAGCAGCAGTAGTAGTAGTGGTAATGGGAAGAACCAGGGAGGAGGAGGAGGACTTGGGAGAAAACTATATATACGTCTCCTTGAAGACAATTCAAGACTGAAAGTCAATTAAATCCCTTAACCTCAAATAACGTATGCAAATGATTGGAAAAATTGGCTCCAGTTATTTATATTTACCGTAGATCCAGGAAATGGCAGTGGCCTCTAGAAAAACAACGAATATCAAAGAAATGGGTGCTCCATAAGTGTCCATAAGCTGTACAATGTAGATTCCACCCTGAAAAAAAGAAAAAGAGAAAGACTTACTGTAAACCAATTATTAAAAGCAAATACACTGTACTCAATTTTCATCAATTCTTATAACATTAGTAGCAACACATACATACATACATACATACATACATACATACATACATACATACATACATACATACATACATACATACATACATACATACATACATACATACATACATACATACAGCTCTTGTAGTCAGTCTAGTTTAGTTTCTTCATGACACTGCAGCAATGTAATGCTAAGTAACATAACATGAAATAGATGATAATGTTGTTGAGTCGAGTTAGCTTCTGGCCAATACGTTTCGAGACAGTTGCCTTAAAGGTTTCATACGGTGATTTGTTTAAAAATACATTTAATCTAATTGCAATTGATAGTCAGTGTCAATTTCTATCAGTATAGCACTTTCTTCACTGCTTATGTTTAATACAAGTTTCATACGGAATGTCTTTTTACCCACAGCTAGTACTTGAACTGTTTCAGGGTTGGCCTGAATTTTGTTAGGTTTTCCAATAAATCTGGCGAGAGCCATATAGAATAAAATAGAAGGAACCATTGATATAGACATTAAAATGTAATGGTCGAGAAAATACCCCTAAACCATTGATAAAAACATTAAAATGTAATGGTCGAGAAGAGACCCCATACACCATTGATATAAACATTAAAATGTAATGGTCGAGAATAGACCCCTAAACCATTGATATAAACATTAAAATGTAATGGTCCATAAGTAGTCCAATTTTGAATATCAGTCCAAACTAATGAAGACTGCAAGAAAATTGGCTGTTTTCGATTTGACGGATAATTCAGAAAGAACCATCTGAATGGCCATAAGCCAGTGCCGTAAAACGCGCGGCCTGCAGGCGGATTTCATTTGACCCGCCATTGCTCGAACAATTTGTTGTGCATTTATATCTATAAAAAAAGAGTAAATGGCCTACTTTCATAGTATATCTTTTTAATCAAGTAAACAATTGTGAATAAAATGTTGTATAGTCGTTGCTTTTAAGTTTCTGCTGCAGCCCTCGGATTCAAGAAAAATATTTTCAGTGGGACTTGGTGTCTCAAAGGTTGGACAGCACTTGGTGTTGCAAAGGATGGACAGCACTGCCATAAGCTCTTAACTTACAAATCAGAATATCACAAGGTAGACAGTGAAAAGCCATGGATACAAATCAATCATAATTGCAGCTACATATTGGTTTTTATCCAGTCTTCAAGAAAACGTAGCAGAGTTCTATAGCCTCCGAAAAGCAGGAACATGTTTGTTAAAATCGTTCTCACAAATGATGCTGACTGGGTTTCAGTTAATTTCTCCAACAGTTTGGATATGAAGGGTAAAATGCAGACAGTTCTATAGTTACTTTTATCAAGAGAATATTGTCTTTGAAAATAAGATCTACTTAAACTTCCTTCAAACGGTTGATTGGGGAGGAGATTAACTTCCATTAGAATAGAATTTCCAATGGTGGAAAAACGATAGATTGAGGAGGTTAACTGACATTAGAATAGAATCTCCAATGGTGGGAAAACAATCGAAGAGCGATTATTTTGACAGGGCAGATTCGACTAGAATGTAGCTTCAGACCTGGGGGAAAATTACTAGATGTTGAGGTGCTTGATGATTTTTTTTTTTTTTTGAGGTAAGAAAGTCGATTTACGGGTAAAAGTACTTTGCGAGATCGGTGATGATGTGATTAGATGGTGGTTATATAGTTATAGACTCCACATAAAAAATGCAAAACTTATCGATCGTTGTCTTAAGTCTTGTTGTTTTCTTTACTTAGGTACAGCTTAGATGTTTCCAACTTTGACTTTGTAAGTGCACTTTCCCAAGCTATGCTGTTTGACAAGACAAGTGTCGAGTTGAAGAAAAGAACACGGCGAAATGTATTTACTCCATAAAATACAGCGAGACATATTAACTCCATAAAACACGCAGAGATGTATTTACTCTACAAACTCTTATATAATTACAGTATCAGTGGATATTAACTCCATAAAACACGCAGAGATGTATTTACTCTACAAACTCTTATATAATTACAGTATCAGTGGTAACTTCTGGTTCCCATAGTCACCGGCATAAATGTAACTAGGCGAAAGCTTGTAGAGAAAATAATACTGTTACGTTAACTTAGCTCAAGACCACTCGCAGTTCTTTATTACGCAAACCTAACTTCAAAACTTTGGATTTTTGTCAAACTGTTTTGGGTAAACAATATTGAGATTTCATGTTCTATCTATCCTGAATTCGATCAAACAGTCCTTAGCAT
Source organism: Unio pictorum (assembly GCA_030141615.1). Classification (NCBI taxonomy): domain Eukaryota; kingdom Metazoa; phylum Mollusca; class Bivalvia; order Unionida; family Unionidae; genus Unio; species Unio pictorum. Next base: position 2,536,285 of record JARLTB010000067.1, read on the forward strand.
TCCGATGTCCACTTATCTTAGAAAGCGTTAACGGTTAACGGCGATATTTTATTATTGATCTGGTAATTTAGCGTCAAAGTGCAGGACTTTAATATAGATCCAATTAGAGAGCCAAGACTAAAAAACCCAAGTGTGTAACATCATTAATACAACATCCAACTGTGTAACATCATTTATACTAGGGCATAACCGACTTTTGATCCGGAAATCGGATTCCACCGGTTAGTATCAACTTCCGATTAATCGGAGTCGGACAAGGCGGCGACGACCGATTCGGATAGCAAAAATAATAAAGTTGAATTTCTATAGCACCGTGTCTAACACAGCGTGTCATTCGATAGTGCGTTAATAAAGTTAAATAAGAAGTCAGAAAAGTCTAATATGGTCAACACAACCACGCTGTGAGACAATCTATTTGAACTGGCGGGTAAAAACCGGAAATGAAGCCGGATATGGTAAAGAACTAAGTAACATGCTAGACACGGCAAAACCAGATACCAGAAACCCGGAAACGGAAGATGAAATTTTTTAGAAAAAAAATACGGATTTAGCATTTCCGATTAATCGAATCGTATCCGGAATCGTAAAAATTTCATGCCCAAAATCCGGAATCGGAAATTGGTAGAAAAATGTTAATCGGTTATGCCCTAATTTATACAACATCCAACTGTGTAACATCATTAATACAACACCCAACTGTGTAACATCATTAATACAGCACCCAAGAATGTAACATCATTAATACAACATCCAACTGAGTAAAATAATTAATACCACACCCAACTGTGTATAACATAATTAATACCACACCCAACTATGTAACATCATTAATACAGCACCCAAGAATGTAACATCCTTAATACAAAATAAAACTGTGTAACAACATTAATACAACAACCAACTGTGTAACATCATTAATATAAAACCCAAGAATTAAACATCATTAATACAACACCCAACCGTGTCACATCATTAATACAACACCCAACTGTGTAACAGCATTAATATAAAAATCAAGAATGTAACATCATTAATACAACACCCAACTGTGTAACAGCATTAATACAAAACCCAACTGTGTCACAGCATTAATACAAAACCCAACTGTGTAACAGCATTAATACAAAAACCAACTGTGTAACAGCATTAATGCAAAACCCAAGAGTGTAACATTACTGATACAACACTCAACAGTGTATCATCATTAAAAGAACACTCGACAGTGTAACATCGTGTAACATCATTAATACAACACTCAAAGCGTAATACCATCGGGCTTCACTAATATATGTTTCCTAAGCCATTTCTTGGCAATTTCTTAATAAATGGGGTTTGTTTGTCTTTGCCAGTGTCTCTTGAAATAACTTGAGGTATGTAACTGTTGCTTTTGTCTGTCTCTTGAAATAACCTGAGGTATGTAACTGTTTATCTTGAGAGTCTCTTGACAATGATTGAGGTATGCAACTGTTTATCTTCCCAGTCTTTTGCAAATGATTGAGGTATGTAACTGTTTATCTTGCCAGTCTCTTGAAATAACCCAAGGTATGTATCTGTTTATCTTGCCAGTTTCTTGAAAATGATTGAACTATGTAATTGCTGATTTTGTCTTTCTCTTGAAATAGCCTGAGGCTAATAAATGTTTTTCTTGGCAGTCTCTTGAAAATGATAGAGGTATGTAATTGTTTTTATTGCCAGTCTCTTGCAAACGATTGATGTATATACCTGTTTATCTTGCAAGTCTCTTGAAAATGATTATGGTATGTAACTGTTTATCTTGCAAGTCTCTTGAAAATGATTATGGTATGTAACTGTTTATCTTGCCAGTCTCTTGAAAATGATTGAGGTATATACCTGTTTATCTTGGCAGTCTGTTGAAAATGATTGCGGTATATACCTGTAAATTCTGTAGATGAAGTAAATTAGTCTGACGTCCATGTTAATGTATTGAATCAAGTGTACTTAAATATAAACAAATCATGACGTCTCCATGCTGCCGTTAACAAGATTATTATATTTATCGTAATATATAATTCATGCAGATCTGATAAATCTGCCAGTCCTTTCGATTTTATAATCTAATATTTTTTTAGTCATATTTTCTGATAACTGTGTTTAGCGTTCAAGTCTTGGAGGTACGAGGCATCCGTATTGGGGTCCAACGTTACTCAAGTTGAAACAACATTGTGTACGTAAGAGACTTACGTTTCGAAACGAAGCCCAGTATTGGGACGGTATCGTCCACTTCAAAACTTAACCCCAGTGTTAGGATGGTATCATTTGCATCAAAAAATAACTCCAATGTCGGGACGGTATCGCCTGCATCATAACTTAAACCCAGTGATAGAACGGTATCGTACGCATCAAAACGTAACCACAGTTCTGGGACAATATTATCCGCTTCTAAACGTAATGACAATGTTAGATTCGTCCGCTTCAAAACCTAACCTCCGTGTTGAAAATTATATATTCCGCTTCGAAGTGAAACTTTACTTGACTGGTGTTCGTTTAGACGTAAACTAATTTGTGCAATGATTGGAAAGGTCCAATTACATAACATTAGTGAAATGAGACTTGATTTGATCCTGTCCTTGCACGAATAATTAATAGCCTGGGTAAGAACTTAATACACAACATAGAGTTTAAACACCTGGTGATTGGATGTCAATTTACTGCTTACGTTTGATTTTACTACTCTGTCAATAACCACTGGCCAACAACATTTCAGCTTAATATAGCCGTATAAAGCCATACTTACATGGGTTGTGGTAGCAAGAGCTCCCCAAAAGCAGTAGATCATCAACCCGAGGGTGAACAATTCTCTTCTCTTTCTCAGGCTAGGAAACTCATCCAACAGTCCAGTTGCTATGGCTTCTAAACCGCCAAACTAAAATAAACAGTACAAAGTCCTGTTGCTATGGCTTCTAAACCGCCACACATATGAATAAAACAGTACAAAGATACTTTATAAACTCTAATTAAAATATAACCAATTAGTATGCATTTTAGTCAAAACGAGTTTTCAAATAAGATGCAATACGTGTTGACTCATTCTAAATAAATGCGAAACGATGCTTCTGAAAGTTTACTCTCGATACTGTAATGCTGAAGAGGGAAATAGGTCCTTTTTAACAGTTACACTCGATTACAAGATAATGTAATATTGGAGTTACCATAAACAGCACATAAAGTTGCTGAAAATTTGTGATGATATGTTTTAGATTCTTTTCGTCAGTGGTAATATGTATCTTTTGTAAAACGGCATTAGCTCATAACACTCTGAGAATATACTGTTCTGTTGATATAATAGTCCAGTGTATTGAATATTAAAAATATGTAAATGTTACATGTGTTTCTTTAGGAAGTATAGCTATTTGAATTTTGTTGCCCTTTCATTAGAGGTAGTTGCTAGATTTAGTTCTGTTTTTCTTTTCCATCCGTTAAACGTTCGTTGAGAAAGAAAAAAAGAAAACGATAGTCTTTCGATTACACCCTTTTCTGGCACAAACAATGTCCATTATTACACAATAGTTTGGCATACATATTCAAGCCATAGTTTGGTATCCATAGTCCCACATTACGTTCGTATACATAGTTCCACAATATTTTCGTATACATATTCACACAATAGTTTCGTATACATGTTTACGCAATAGTTTCGAATACATATTCACACAATAGTGAAGAACCTAATGCGTGTGTGTGTGTGTGTGTGTGTGTGTGTGTGTGTGTGTGTGTGTGTGTGGATAACTTACCGTTGTATCAAGACCAAGTGTGATAAGCATGAAGAAGAATATGACTGCCCACAAAGGAGAAAGATACAAATTGGAGATCGCTTCTGGATACACGATGAATATTAGCCCAACATCTGGATAAAGATTACAACTTTATTATCAACATATCGAATTTTACATTATTTTAATGACTTCATAGGTATTCTCACGGGTGATAGGGTAGCGATATTCTATTAACATATCGGAGGCAGTATAACAGCAAAATTATAAACTTTCTCATGACTTTAGATTATATTTTAAGATAATCATTGTTTGTCAACATATTAATTGGATATGAGCTTACGATAGTGTTTTTCTTCTTGAAAATTACATGGTCTACCTGCATTTTGTCAGGATGAATCGCTAAAATCTAAGTAACCAAACTTAGTTTACGAATTTGATTAGACATTGATCCACATCCTTCCCCTTTTATTGTGTTTTATGTTTTCATGAATGTTTCATCGACCAACTAGTTAATTTAATCCTATCTTATTAACGGTCTTTCAGTTGCGTTCAGTTACATACATTTACATTATTCGTTGAAATTACAAAGTGCTCATTCACTGTTTGGACTAAAACACTATATTTGGATTTTTTTGAACTCTTCCAAAGACATTCTGGATTTGATCTTTGGTGATACATCAAGACGGTTGGAACATCGGCACATTCAAGACACCGAATTCTTTAATGCTGACAACTTGAAGTGAAGAAATCTAGTAAATCAAGATAACGTTACTGTATATAGATATATGATCGAATTATCTATAGACGGCACCACAATATCCACAATATGGGTTAAAAATTGAACCTGTGCCATGCGAACGTTATATTTAATAAAATGTACATTATTAAATGTGTTTTCCCCATATATTTTAGAGAAAAAGAGATTATAACTGCAAGCGTGTGTATATGTAAATTTGAAACATAATTTTGTCTGTTAAATATTCGTTACATGAATATATGTAATATTTATAAAGTTTTATTTGAGGGAGGGAAAAAAATTCATCTTACCGTTCCTAGCCACGTCTTTAACATCCATATTTTGTTTGAAGGCCATGTGACCCAGCACAGAGAAGACAACGAACCCAGCCAGGATACTTGTCCCGAAGTTGATGGCACTCGTCACAATTGCATCCCTGTCGGGAAAATAGTGCGTAAGGGAAAAAAGGGATAGTCGTTCCAAATACACTGGATCGCAGGGAGGTCGTTATTATCCCTACACAGGATAACCGGGAAGTGTAGTGTGTGTGGTGTCGTTATTATCAAGAAAGAATTGTATGGATGATAATTAGGACTATCTGAGTTATCATAACAAAGCATGCGACGTTAAGTCGGTTAGAATAAACGGACATACACAAACACTAACAGCCTGTCTAAATGTCTTTGTGCTGATCTTTCGGACGTTTTTTGGAGAATGTAATATGGTCCGTCTTTTTCTTCTTCTTTATCATTTCTCTTTATTATATCTATTTATTTATCAATTTGCTTATATTTATATTTGTGACGCCGTTCCTTAAGTGTAATTGTCCAACATTTCGAAGGGTTCCAACGTTCCGTCATAAAATGTTGTGAACAATTCAAGTTACCTCCAAGCTTCCTGGATATAAAATATTTCCAACAATTTCAAGAAGTTACATGCAAGTTTTCTGGATATAACATGGCAATTAAAAAGTGTTTATTCACTTTTTTATTAAATCACTGTTTTGGGATTATTGCTAATTAATTCAAAGACATTCTGGATTTTATCATTGTGATTATAAAATTCGATTGGCACATCAGCACATTCAATATTATAATTATTTTGAGCATCACTGAAAATCATTCAGAAACTTTGGACTTGTGATCAGACATTTATTTGGGATTTAATTCGCAATAATGTAAGTTCCTATTACATTTACGCTTAATATTTTAAGGAATTAAATTATTTGTTGAATTTTACTAAACTTCTGTTTACACTTTTTCGTTTAGTTAGCTTACGATCATAGTTATACTAGTTCTGATGAATAAAATACATGCCCAGTTATGTATATACGTGTTTGGACTTATCTTTGCTTATTACACTATCAAGAATTATTTTTGTTACGCATATTTAGTTTGTACTGCGTGCTTACCTTTTCCGAAACTGAGGATAAAGGATTAGGCCTTACATGCCTTTTGTCCTGATTGAAAGTTATAATTAAATGTTTACATGGGTTTGACTTCAAGGCGTAGCCTGGATTAAGACCTTCGAAAGTTCTAGAAGCGAACTTGTTTACAGTATGGCCTAATGTTACGTTAATATCGTAGGGTTTATATAAGGTTTGAAATCAACGAGATTAATAGTTATTCCTTTTGTCTCAATCTGAAGAGATATTTACATCAGAACTAGCAGAAAGGGTACACCCCCAACACACACTCAACCATTTAGAGAAAAAGAAATAGATCAACACTTGCCTAACCTTTAGAAAATTGCTGAAGCCTTGAAATGGCCAAGAAAACAATGTATCTTATTAATACAAAGTGTACTTATTGGGAAAGCTCGTGATGTCTACACTTCTTTGTCGGTAAAACAAATTGCTGATTATGATTGGATTAGGGAAAATAATTGAAAAACATAGTTTCGTAAAAACTAGAAGATCATATATGCTTGAAAACATCTAATGTCTATAATCAATTAATTTAAAGTTAAAATTCAAACAAAAACAATTTCTTAAACAAAGCATTTGAAAATGACCATGTAGGGTGAAGTTTCGATTTATCTATATACAAAAAACATTAAATAACTGGAGGGTTTTGGCAACTCTTACCTGTAGCAGTTGTTGTCAGACTTGTTGTAACTGGCAAGGGCCAAAAGTACCCCAAAACCTGGACCCAGGGAGAAAAATATCTGCGCCGCTGCGTCGACCCATACCTAAATAGGTAAATATCAATTTATAAAGAGAAATGTTCCTGCGTATATTAATCTGTTATTTAGCCGCACAACCTATCCATCCCTGCAACATCAAACCGCTACCGGTGGAAACGGAGGATTCTAAATCAAACAACTACGTGAATCCATTTCCGATGGAAATGGAGGACTGTAAGTCAAGCTGCCATATCAACCCACACTGGTGGAAACTGAGGATTGTAAATCAAACTGTCATTTAACACTTTACCGGTGGAAAGTGAGGATTGAAAACTAAATCTGACACAACAACTCACTACTGATGCAAACAAAGCAATGCAAATCAAACTTAGATTAATTTGAAGTACTTATCTTAAAAAAAGATACAGTTGTTGCGTGATCTCACGCACGCAAGGCGGATAGAGTAATATTCTTTACGGCAATATTTCTTGACATAAAGGCGTACAATGTGTGATGTTTGATTGTGCTTAAACATAATTTGCATTTGTACATGCATTTTCAACTATTACACGTCACAAGGCAACACTTTTACCATTTTGGTTATATCGATCCATTTATCATTATATGTGATAAGGTACCACGTGTATCCGCGTGTGTATGTCGATCCTTATACCGTTACACATGACAAGAAAACGTGTGTATGTCGATCCTTATATCGTTACACATGACAAGAAAACGTGTGTATGTCGATCCTTATACCGTTACTCATGACAAGAAAACGTGTGTTCAGATAAAGATGTATGCCTTATTATCAGAGAGAAATCTCTCATGATCTAAAATGTATGAGCCCACATCCTCATCCACACAAATGAAGAACATCTCTTTGTTAAAACGATTATTCTCTTAACGTCACAACTAGAGGCGTATGTATGTATGTATGTATGTATGTATGTATGTATGTATGTATGTATGTATGTATGTATGTATGTATGTATGTATGTATGTATGTATGTATGTATGTATGTATGTATGTATGTTATGTGTATATGTATGAGTGTGTGTGCGTGTGTAGGTAGGTAGATACGTATGTTAGGTAGGTAAGTTTCGCACGTCTGTATAGATATATACCTTTTGATTTATACATGAATACCTGTCTAAAACCTTGTATTCTATCATTTAAGTTTCAATTTCTTCTAAATTATTAGTAAACAATTTAGCATTTTAATGTCTTCCTAACAAGTTACACATTTTCATTTTAAATAATTGATCTTTAATCTAAATACACATCTTTCTTGGCAATCGATGACTTAAAAACCGTACAAAATTTGGTCCAAATACTCATCTTTCTTGGCAATTAATGACTTAAAAACCGTACAAAATTTGGTCTAAATACACATCTTTCTTGGCAATTGATGACTTAAAAACCGTACAAAATTTGGTCCAAATACTCATCTTTCTTGGCAATTAATGACTTAAAAGCCGTACAAAATTTGGTCTTAATACACATCTTTCTTGGCAATTGATGACTTAAAAACCGTACAAAATTTGGTCTAAATACGCATCTTTCTTGGCAATTGATGACTTAAAAACCGTACAAAATTTGGTCGTTAGTATGCAATTATGTGGTTAATAACATTTACTTTATTCTCTGAACTATAATGATGGTTTAAGAACGTAAAAAATGGCAAAAGTAGGTCCGTGAGATGTAATTACGACGCAGTTACTCACACCAATATCAAGCATTCTGTCAAACTGGGGGTTTAGATAGTAATAAATGCCCCTCGAAGCGCCCTCTAGTGTACAGCCTCGAACTAACAAAATCAGCAGAACCACATACGGCATGGTTGCAGTTATCCATACAGCCTGTAAATAATAATAATAATAATAATAATAATAATAATAATACTTGTTTTACAGTTGTACTTGTAAGAGCAGTATCAGCATTAACAGCAACGGTAGTAGTAGTAGTAGTAGTAGTAGTAGTAGTAGTAGTAGTAGTAGTAGTAGTAGTAGTAGTAGTATCTAGTAGCAGCAGCAGTAATAGTTGTTGCTATTGTTTTTGTTGTTGCATTATCATTGTAGATTTATAGCTAAACAATCATCTAAACAAAACAATCCGAAACGCCAAATTCATTCCATCTCTGGATCTTTTACTAAAACGCCAATTACACAAAAACAATCAATGATTTAATCCGTCACACAATGCATTTGTTGAAATAAAGGATTCAAAATACAACATATACTTCCTATACACGACAATTTTTGTGTCTTCTGAAAACTCTTCTTGAAAAAAGAAAACATTGGTAAAAAGAATTAACGTATCTTCAATCGGTTTCCTTCAAGCATTCGTACAGGCAAACAATTAACGTATCTTCAATCTGTTTCTTTCAAACGTTGGTACAAACAAACAATGAGCATTTCTTGAATATTCGCACATTCGTACATACAAACAAGTAGCCAGCCAACGTTTCTTCTGTTTCCTTCAAACCAAGTCAGTTTTGTTTTTGAAATTATGGTATTATTAACATCACAGAAAGACAAGCTTCGATTCAATTAATGCGTAAAATAAATCAATATTTGATAAAAGAAAAACAAATGTTTTGAGTTAAAACAAAGACATATACCTTCCCAGAGCTTTTCACGCCTTTCCACAAAGCGAAGTAGACAATAGTAAAGACGAGAAGAAGACACATAGCTATCTCCCATTTTACCGGACCCACACGTTCCAAGCCATTTGCTTTATCTAGTCCCAACACTGCATTTCTGAAGAAACATACGATCAAAAAGCTACTTAAACTATTTCTTGGGTTTAGTCATGGTTACGACACGAAGACAAAAACAATGTAAAGAACGAAGAAATCACGCAGAATTGCCGTCACTGAAAATGTGTTTCAAATTACTTTAATAAAAGATTTATATAGCTGTACATGTATTCATTAACTGAGAATAAACACAATCGATAAGTAACATGGCGGCAAAAATGTGCAGGATTTAACATTAACGCTTTAATCTAAATAAAGACTCCCAAAGCACACACAGCAACTGCAGTCTCTGCCATAATTATATATTGTTTATTTTTTCATTTTCTTTTCTTTTGATGTTTAACGGATTTAAATGTCGACGTTATTATAACAACAGCTGATAATGACGCTGTGCTATATAATATCACAATGCCTCTGTGATGTATGAAGTGGTGAATTGCCCTATGATGTATGACATGACAATGGCCCTTTGATGTATGCCATGACAATGGCCCAGTGATGTATGACATGACTATGTCACTATGATGTATCACATGACAATGGCCCAGTATGATGTATGGCATGACAATTTCCCGGTGATGTATGACTTGACAATGGCCCATATATGTTTGACATGACTATTTCACTGTGACAAATTGTCATGTGATGTATGGCATGACAATGGCTCTGTGATGCGTGACATGACAATGGCCCAGTGATTGATGACATGACAATAACCCTGTGATATATGACATGACTATCTCTTAGGCATTATGTCACAGGCATGAATATAGGCAGAAATATATATGTGCATGCACCCATATGATGCCAATAAAACCGTTCAAAACCAGCACATGAGCCATAAGCTGCACATTACTGCTTTTTGGCGTGATCATAGCCCTATAATAATGTGACAACCGCTCTGTACTGAACGCTGTAAAAACAGCCGTACCTTATATGATCTAAGAATAGCCCCATTGTATGATGTGACAATAGCCATGTGTTGTATGTGATAACCACTCTTTAATGAACGCTGTAAAAACAGCCGTATCTTATATGATCTAACAATAGCCCATCTGAATGTTGTGACAATAGCCATGTAATGTATTTGACACCCTTGACATTAATGAATTATGTAAGAACATTTCTAGGATGTATGATGTTACAACAGCCTAATACAGTATGATGTGATAATGGCCCCATCATGCATGTGACAATAACCTTTAGATGCATGTGACAAATGCCCTATTATGCATGTGATAATGGCCCTATCATGCATGTGTCAATAGCCTTTGGATGCATGTGACAAATGCCCTATGATGCATGTGATAGTGGCCATATGATGTATGTAAACAATAGCCTTTAGATGCATGTGACAAATGCCCTATGATGCATGTGATAATGACCATATGATGTATGTGACAAAGACCCTATCATACATGTGACAAAGGCCATATTTAGCATGTAAACAATAGCCTGTAGATGCATGTGACAAATGCCCTATGATGCATGTGATAATGGCCATATGACGTATGTGACAAAGACCCTATCCTACATGTGACAAAGGTTATATCATGCATGTAAACAATAGCCTTTAGATGCATGTGACAAAGGCCCTATGATGCATATGATAAATTGGCCCTATGATGTATGTGACAAAGGCCATATCATGCATGTGACAATAACCTTTAGATGCATGTGACAAAGGCCCTATGATGCACGTTATAATGGCCCTATGATGTATGTGCAAATGTCCATATGATGTATGTATGTGATAAAGGGATATTATGCATGTGACATATGATGTATGTGACAAAGTCCCTATTATGCATGTAACAAAAGCCTTATAATGTATATGATTTATAGATTTGACAATTCGCTCTCCTTCGCTGCTTTTTCTATAAATGGAAGGTCGCTGATGACTTTCACAGCAGTGATCAATCTACATTGATAATATCAACTCTAAAACTGATGACGGAATTCCACAATGGAATATAATGAAAGCCGACTGGGCTACGTTTGAAACACTTCGTAAAACTAGACTTAATGAGGATGCAGTTTTCAATGTTATTAATCCTATACAGCATTTTACTTCCATTCTAATTAGATTCCAAAGTCCTCACCGAACAGTAAAAAACCCCAAAACCTTGGGTAACTAATGAATGTAAAGAAACCATTCGACAACGCCGAGAAGCAATACAACAATTCAACAATCGTCCAACGGCCGAAAATTTAAGCAAATACCGTATTATTCGGGCTAAAGCTCGCCGCACAATCAAAGAAAGTAAACTTGCATCATGTAAGAAATATATATATATATATATATATATATATATATATATATATATATATATATATATATATATATATATATATATATATATATATATATATATATATATATATATATAAACTCTCTTTCCGCAATTAATTTTTTTGGGACACTATCTGAAATATGAATGGAAAGAGAGATAAAAATAATTCTCTCCGACACATGAAAACAAACAATAGCAGTTTTACAAATTCCTCATCATCTAATTATTCAGAAGCCTTCCAAAGATTAAAAGGTCAAAATTAAAGTCACGTTTAAAATTCACATCCAACAACTGTGAAAGTTATAACCAGCTGTTTTCACTATAGAAGCTTAGGGAGGCTTTAGACAAGGTCCATGATACATCCGCTGGGCCTGACGAAGTCATTATCAGTTCTTGAAACACCTCCGAGAATCATCACTAACATCTGTTTTAAAAATCTTTAATGATTTATGGATTGCTGGTAATGCACCTAAGAGCTGGAGAGAAGCAACAGTAATACCAGTTCCCAAACCAGGTAAAGATATTGAATCCTAACGGCTATCGACCGATTGCACTGACAAGCTGTGTGTGCAAAACAATGGACATAATGATTAATTCTCGGCTAGTATGGTACTTAGAAAGTAACAATTTAATATCTCCTTTCCAAAGTGGCTTCCGTTTAGGTTGTAGTAATAACGATCATCTGGTTAGACTGTACATATTTATTATTTATCAAGAAGGAACATCTAGTAGCAGTTTTCTTGGATTTAGAAAAGGCCTATAACACAACATGGAAGTACGGGATACTAAATGACCTGTAAACTCTGGATCTAGGTTGTCTGCCATATTTTATATCAAATTTTCTCTCAGATAGAGAATTCAAAAGTACGAGTGGGCTCTACCCTCTCAGATATGCACCAGCAAGAGACGGGTGTGCCCCAGAGCAGTATTTTATTTGTGACGCTATTTAATATCAAACTCAGTAGCATCACCAAGTGTTTGGCTCCCGGTGTGGATTGCTCACTATACGTTGATGATTTCTAACATGTTATAGATCAAAGCACATGCGTAGAATTTAAAGGCAAAATAGACCTTGCTCTGAAATTTATCGAACAGAAACGTATTTTTTTTAAACAGCCCCATCTTCTGTGACTCACTATCAGTGCTACAGTAACTACACAATAGAAAACTGGAGAACCTCTTATTAATCAATCTCCTTGTCAAAAATACTGAGCTGAGTACCTCCCACAATATAGTATACTGTTGGTTACCTAGTCGTATTGGAATTAAAGGTAATGAAGCAGCAGATCGCGCTGCTACAATGGCTCAATTCCGAGAACCATCTGATTTTAAAATACCGTTTACTGATTTTAAACCTCGTATCAAAGAGTACCTACGGCAGAAGTGGCAGGCATCGTGGAATGATGTAGTGAATAACAAACTTCGCGAAATCAAACCAACCCTAGAACAATGGACTCCTTCCTACAGAACCATCCGTAGGGAGGAGGTAGTCATTGCAAGAAGCAGAATTGGCCATACGTACATAACCCACTCCCACATACTAAAAGATAAAGATCCACCAGAGTACGTTTCTTGCAATGAACCTCTCACAATTTAGCACTTCATGACAGTGTTTCGACCTGCAACCTACGTCTGATAAGTATTATAATGTACATGACATGAAAGAACTTTTTGATACTATACATATCACTTGTATTTTAGGTTTCCTGAATGAAGTAAATCCTTTATTTTAAACTAAAACTTGTATGCAATCACCTAGAGCATTTTTATCTAATGTAAATACCTCGCCTTATTTTCAACATCTTTTCATCTGTCATCATTAACATACACCATTGACATATCCCGTTGATTGGGAAGCTTCATATTTTGCTGTTACTAACATCTTACCATTTTTCTTTGAACTATTTTGGTTTTTTATATCGCTGGTCGATATTAAACCTTTTACTATTTTTAAGCATGTATACATACAACCTATTGAATGGCGCTAAATAGCCAAAAAGAGCTGGTGCACCGTTAAAAAAACAAAAAAAAAACAAACACCTGACTGATCTATAATGCAATATGTAAGAACATCCATATGCTATTTTATGTGACAACAGTCTAATACTGTTTAATGTGATAATGGCCCTATCATGAGACAATAGCCATTTTATGCATGTAACAAAGGCCATATGATGTATGTGACAATGACCATATGATGCATGTGACAAAGACCCTATGATGCATGTGATAAATGGTCGATGATGCATGTGACAAAGGCATAATGATATATGTGACATTTGCCGTATTATAAAGGAGGTGACAATAATCCTATTATGTCACATTTCAAAAAGCTGGAATACAGAAACTTAACAATGTTGGGGCTATTGCTGTTTTGGTCTGAAAAGAAATATGTATATATCTTTAGCTGCTAATGTAGGCTAGGGAAAATGCTTAATTTCCACACCCTATGTAAGATAGGGAAAATGTTTGGTTTCCACGCATTTGCATGCTGGGAAAAATCTCGGTTCCTCACCCATTATATGCTAGGGAAAACTCGGTTTCCTCTGTTTTAACGCCATTCGAGTGAACGCTACATATTTATGCATAACGTTAGAAACAATTGCTTTCATAAATATGGACCTACTGTTTACAATATTAATGTTCTAATTCGAGAAACACCTCTTTGGCTAATATGAATAACTTAAGTCCATGCCTTTCTGCAAAGTTGGAAATGATATGAATCACTCAACATGTGCCGACAAATAAAGTTATATTGCAAAGCAAATCTTCTATATACCGGTTAAAATAGCAATGAGTCTATATTGTTCAATAAAGTAATGTACTCACTCAAAAAATTCTTCGTTTGCCAGTTTGTAATGGTTCAAGTTGATAGTGCGGCTCATGTTACCCGTATTGTTCGCTGCCGCTTCTATTAGGTCGATTCTGTCAGCGAAGGAAGTACAGTTTGGTGTGTTCCATGAATGGTTACAGTGTTTCCACGGCACCTCGCTTTGCATGGAGGCGAAGAAATAATAAAAGGACCAGGCTATAATAGTGTTATAGTACCATGACACGTAGGTTGCTACAACACAAATGGCAATCCCGAGTCCTGAAAGAATAAAAAGGTTCCAAAATAACAATGCTGTAGCATACATGGTTTTATATAACTCCTGCATGTCTCTCTTGGATGACGGAATTTTAGAATCCATAACTTAAAATGCTTATATAACATAATATTAGACCACAAAAATACAAATAATAGAAAATGATGATAATGAAATATTGTGTCATATCTGATATTATGTTTAGCCTTTGTTTAAACTTGGAAATCCTTTATTATTATTATTATTATTATTATTATTATTATTATTATTATTATTATTATTATTATTATTATAACAACACTATCATTGCATCGTCATTTTTTCAAGTACCATCTGGTACCGTTCCGTTTTCTTATTATGGTTTACCACCTCGCCTTGGCTAGCCAATTATTGTCGCACTGGCAGAAAGCTTTATTCAACATTTCGAATTATAAATGTCACACCAGAGTTAGAAAACTACACAGAAAGCGATCAATGCTGTATTTTGAGCAAACAGAATAGTTTCGGTTAATAATGTTTACAACCAAAAGAAACTATAAAACGGCAGGGTCCAGTTTTTGAAGAACGTTACACAGCTTCTACTGCAACCGCAACGCAAGCCTTTGGTGACCGAGTGGTCTGACCCGTTCTCCTGATCACTGATATATCATCTCTGCCTGCATGGGTTCTAGTTTCGGACTCGGCAAACGTGGATATGTAAGAAAACGTATATTTTCACGTGCGTCAGTGGCTCTTCCCCGTGACATTTCTAAAGTTCTTCCTCGACCAGATATACTGGTCTCCATGTCCATGTATAGTCTACCATGTACTGCAAAACGGCGTTAAACCCACAACAACGATTACCGAAATGTATCACTTCGTAAAGTTTGTGTATCGTTGTTAGGTAGGCCCGGCACTGCGGTAAGGCGAACGAGGCAACCGCTTTGGGCCCTGCGCAAACTCGCAATGCAATTTTTTGGCTTGAGGACTTGCGCTCAACGCTTGCTGCGATGGGCACCGCACATCCCTGGGCTGGGCACGTTGTTAGGCTTGGGTGGGCGGCTAGTCTAAAATCATTTGCATAATTTGTCTTGCATACGAGATTCGTCTTCATGCATATTCCGATATTGCAAAATTCCAATTACAAATAAATAAATAAATAAATAAATAAAAAAATAAATAAATAATAATAATAATAATAATAATAATAATAATAATAATGATAATGTCAAGTGCCAAATTTTTCGCCAGTGAAATTCATTAATTAATTCTTAGTCTAGCCGACAATTAACTGTCTTGGAGTAGAGTTTGGACGAAAGAATGTTTACTTGACTGGGTCATGCTGTTAGAATATTGATAGTAGAACCGAACTTGGTGTTTGACACGCTTAAGAGAGAGAATTTCTCACGTAAAGCTGTCAAAGTGATTTGAAACAAATGGTAGGGTGATATTTCGACCCCAAGTGGCATTTTTGGCATCTTGATAGACGGTTTTCCAAAAATGTCCGTAGGAATAGCATTTATTCCGATTGGTCAAATGTAGAAGGAGGGTGGTGTGTCGAACCCTAGAATTGGGGAAATATATATTCTCTGAGCTGATGAGTTTGAATTAGTCTGAAAATTTCTCTGCATGAGAGAACCGTTACCAGGACTCCGATCGTTCTTTGCAAGAAAGACGTTCGTAAAAAATTGTGGTTCCAGGGGTTAAACTGAATGTGGAACGATTGTAAGACGCCAAAAACACAAGGTATTTAACTCAAATTCACATTTATCATGATGTAATTTATGTGATGTTTTCTTTGTTATAGATGCATGATGTATTGATACTATGATACGAATAGTTCGGTATTACATTGATTTAATAACGTACTTTGATATGATGTTTCTTCGTTATAGATGCATGATGTGTTCATATTTTTGTATGGATAGTCGGTATTACAATGATTTAATAATGTATTTTTGAATTCTGAATTAGCATTTTCACCTTATATACTTAGGTAGGTTAATGGGTGGTATAGAAAACCCGGCGTGTACATTTATGATTGGAAAGTGCTACATTAATTTTGAATTTATCATATTAGTGAATATGGATTGTGTGCTATGATATATTGCCTCACTTTACGTAATGATTTACGGGAATATATGTGACTTTCCCAAATTATGATGTTGATAATTAGCAGTATAGCTCTATTGATCTGAAGACTTGTGTAGCATTTGTTAGCCGTATAAAAGTTAACACTGATAGTAAGATCTGATTGTTCGAACCAGAAAGACGGACGGACAATCTCAACTCTTAAAGCATAACAAGATACTTAGGGCGTTTTACCCTTTTCTTTTCAAAGGAAAATAGTTTGTTTGGAAAGAGTGAGAATTAGCGAGAAGTCAAGAAAAGGAGGGAAAAGAAGTCAAGAAAAGGAGGGAAAAGAAGCCAGAAGTCAGAGTTGAGGAAATCCCACGTTCAACCAAAAAGTGCAAGTTAAAGTCGTGACGCACGCAGAAGAAAAAAAAAACAGTCAACGAACAAGGTCATTGTGAATCACCCAACAGTCCAATGTTAATGAACACTCGATTTCATGATGAAAGTTACTATCAGTTATTAACGGTTAAATTCATCTATTTTATTAATGTTTGAATTTTAATTAACGTATCTGCTATTTTAAAGCTTCGGTTTTGAAGTAGTTCTGAACGAAGAATAGTCAGAAGGAAAGAAAATTGTAATTTACTGTGTCATTCTTCTCTTAATTGTATTTTAATTAAATTCTCTTTTATCTTTACGGGGGCTCTTGTGTTGTCTTGTTCAAGATACCATTTCAGATTACCATATCCATTAACCGGGTAAATTACACCGTAGAGGTCATCCTTTAGATAAACAAGAATTAGCGGGAGGCAGTTTCGAGTGTTGTTTTTCCAAGTTGCGCAATACCTCTGACCAGGCCTTGTGCGATATTGTACTAATAACCCTTGATAACCGAGCGCACGTTACAAAGAAGAAGAAGAAGAAGAAGAAGAAGAAGAAGAAGAAGAAGAAGAAGAAGAAGAAGAATGACAATTATACCATATATCATATAGTATAAATGGCTATTTTAGTTTGTAAGAAGTGAACACAGTGCAATTTATTGTTCCAATAAGGTGAAACGATACAAATACAAATTACTGAAAACCCTTAAAGTTCCAAGGATCAAAACAGAAAAAAGATATAATAGAAAAATATATATTACTACCTGACTTCATCAAACATCCCGATTTATAACATTGTTTAGGGAATCTGTGTTTGTGTGATTCTAAGCCTATATTTAAAAGTACACACATATTTAAGAATGGGGTCTATCTTTGAGCCATATTTGAGAATGGGGTCTATCTTTGAGCCATATTTTAAGAATGGTGTCTATCTTTGAGCATTAGCTAAACATGGGTTCAGTCTTTGAGCCATAGCTAAAATTCTGGTCTATCCTTGAGCCATATTTAAGAATATAGCAAATAGTTAAGAATGGGGTCAGTCTTTAAGCCATAGATAAAAATGGTGTCTATCCATGAGCGATAGTTAAAAATGGGGTCAATCTTTGTGCCATAGCTAACACTGGTTTCTATCTTTGAGCCAATAGTTCAGAATGGGGTCCATCTTTGAGCCAATAGTTAAGAATTGGCCATCTTTGAGCCATAGTTACAAATTGGGTCAATCTTTGAGCCATAGCTAAAAATGGGGTCTATCTTTGAGCCATAGATAAAAATGGGGTCTATCTTTGAGCCATATTTAAGAATGGGGTCTATATTTGAATCAATAGTTTAGAATAGGGTCTATCTTTGAGCCATAGTTAAGAATGGGGTCTATTTTTGAGCCATATTTAAGAATGGGGTCTATCTTTGAATCAATAGTTTAGAATATGGTCTATCTTTGAGCCATAGTTAAGACTGGGGTCTATCTTTCAGCTATAGTATAGAATGGGGTGAATCTTTCAGCAATAGATAAAATGATGTCTATATATGATACGCAGTTAAAAAGGGGGGCTATAGTTGAGCAAAAGTTAAAATTTATGTCTCTCTTTGAGGCATAGTTAATTTTGGGGGCTATTTTTGAGCCAATAGTTAAGAATAGGTTTATCTTTGAGCCAATAGTTAAGAATAGGTTTATCTTTGAGCCATAGTTAATAATGAGATCAATCTTTGAGCCATAGTTACGAATGTTGGCTATATTTGAATCAATAGTTTAGAATGGGGTCTATCTTTGAGTCATATTTAAGAATGGGGTCTATCTTTGAGCCATATTTAAGAATGGGGTCTATCTTTGAGTCATATTTAAGAATGGGGTCTATCTTTGAGTCATATTTAAGAATGGGGTTTATCTTTGAGTCATATTTAAGAATGGGGTCTATCTTTGAGCCATATTTAAGAATGGGGTCTATCTTTGAGTCATATTTAAGAATGGGGTCTATCTTTGAGTCATATTTAAGAATGGGGTTTATCTTTGAGCCATATTTAAGAATGGGGTCTATCTTTGAGTCATATTTAAGAATGGGGTCTATCTTTGAGTCATATTTAAGAATGGGGTCTATCTTTGAGTCATATTTAAGAATGGGGTCTGTCTTTGAGTCATATTTAAGAATGGGGTCTATCTTTGAGTCATATTTAAGAATGGGGTCTATCATTGAGCCATATTTAAGAATGGGGTCTATCTTTGAGTCATATTTAAGAATGGGGTCTATCTTTGAGTCATATTTAAGAATGGGGTCTATCTTTGAGTCATATTTAAGAATGGGGTCTATCTTTGAGTCATATTTAAGAATGGGATCTATCTTTGAGTCATATTTAAGAATGGTGTCTATCTTTGAGTCATATTTAAGAATGGGGTCTATCTTTGAGTCATATTTAAGAATGGGGTCTATCTTTGAGCCATATTTAAGAATGGGGTCTATCTTTGAGTCATATTTAAGAATGGGGTCTATCTTTGAGCTGTAATTAAGATAGGGGTCTATCATTGAGCTGTAATTAAGATATGGGTCTATCTGTGAGCTGTAATTAAGATAGGGGTCAATGTATTAGCCATAGGTGGGGGCTATCTTTGGAGTACACATGCGGAGTGCTACAGGTAGGGGTTATTTTCTTTTTTCCCCAAAGTTTCAAAGACTTAGCATCATAAATTGCAAATCCTTCACTGCATGCAAAGATAATTTTTTTTTGCTGCAAATATATAGAATGAAGTCTTTTTTTTAAAAAAAGAAACAAAAATAAATAAATAAATAATATGCATCCAAGATATCTGATTCAGTCTCTAGGGCTATGGCACTCCTTTTCATGACTTCTGAGATGCAATTAATCCTCATTTATCCCTATCCGCTTTAATGTTCCACTTCAAGCAGCATTCATAAATAGTCTGTTAAGAATTATTGGGTTATCGATTAGCAGTGTCATCAAAAACAATGATATCATTTAGATATCTAAAGAAAATGTTTCTGTATAAATTCCCCTGTTTCTTGATGTTAAGAAAGTTTTTAGACCCTAACAAAATAAGGAAAAGAGTAAAGGCGATAAAAAAAAAAACTAGCTTTGCAAGTTCGTACATAGCAATCACAAAACAACGGTAATGCCATTTTTTGACATAGCTTCCACTTTGCATCGTTAAAGAATGCCTTGATGATTCTTAGCACTTTTCCAATAATATGTTCACTAACCAGTTTATTTTTTTAACAAATTCCTCTCCACCCCATCAAGACCTTTTTTGAGTCCTTAAATACTGCAATGAATCCAACCAATCGTTTATTCTATTGCTCTCAACTGATGTGAAAACTACTCTATAGACTAAATGCACATAAAACTGACAAGATAATTTGTATCCCCTTTAATCAGGATTTGGTGTTATGAATGGTGTGGACCAGAATTCTTGATAATATCTAGTAACGTATGGTGTATCAAATACTGTTAATTTTGTGCAAATAAATTGCCCATACAAATAAAGAAATTGTTGAATAATACATATAATCACCCGGGTTTGCCAATGTTCAGTTTGCTAAGTAATATGTGGACCTCATTAGCGGAAATATTTATCTATGTTTAAAGAGCTTATTTGAATGTTTTCTGTTGTAGCAAGTGGTCAACAGAACAGAAGAAATGAATTAATTCTGAAAAGTCTTCACACTGACTGGTGAGAGATATTTATTCCAAGCTACAGACGTCATGCTGGCTGGTGAAAGATATTGATTCCAAGCTAAAGACGTCATGATGGCTGGTAAATAAAGAACGAGACTCTTTAAAAGGTGCCAAGAAGGTTTATTTTGTTTGGTGGGGGTTTTGTTTTTTGTTTTTGTTCTTGTTTTAGGGGTTGTTATTTTTACAGCATACATTAGCTGTATTTGTATTTTGTATTTGTTGTTGTTGCTGTTCTAATTCATATTGATTTCGCTTGCTTCATAAAAAAGACAAATTTCCTTGCATTCTGAGCTGTGTTAGATATCTTACAGCTTTGCGTTTGGCAACTCTACAATCTCTGCCAAAAACTAAGACTGATCTTTATGAAGTTTTCTTAGAAATGTCACAGGTCTACAATCTCTGTCAAGAACTGAGACTAGTCTTTATGAAGTTTTCTTAGAAATGTCACAGGTCTACAATCTCTGTCAAAATCCAAGATTGGTCTTTAGGAAGGTTTCTTAGAAATATCACATAGATTGTAATATTTTGCTTTCTATTAACTGTTTTCATCGAATTTGCTGTACTGTTGAAATCTGATACTTGTTTTGACATTCATTGAGTTTGTTATAAATCAAATCCGTTAAAATCGTGTCCACATTTTAGATAACCATATTTAACTATTTGGGTAATAGCAGACCTTTCTTTGTATTCAGTCTATTATCTTAACCTATGTAACAGAAAAGAAACTTGTTGGTATAGCTTTTTTTGTCTTTCCACTAAATTCCCTGGCTGTATATTCACGCAGCGTGTTTATAAGAATGTATGCCATTTGTCGAATTTTTTTCATCATCATCATCATCATCATCATCATCATCATCATCATCATCATCAAAGCTTCTTTTACATGTTATCGCCGAGAAGAAATTTAGCATAGAAGTAAACTTTAATCATAAAGTAAAACAAAAAAATCCACCCACCCCACAAAAAATCCCCACAAAACCCCCACAAAAAAATCCACAAAAATCCACACAAAAAGGCCACAAAAACCCAAGCACATCAGGCGGATAATTAAAATGATTTGACTATTTTCTGAGTGTCACCGTTGATGCGATTCGTTCTCTAATTTTTTTAATGAAAACTAATACATCATGAGGTCGAATGAAAGTTCTGTATTCTAAACATACATGCATCATGCATGTGACGGACGCATTGCAAACAGTAAGATGATAATGTGTGGCTTAATATTTGCTTTTGTTTTGTCCCTTTTAATTTTCACATATATCTGGGGGAAAATCGAAGCTGAGTGATGCATTCGTTTCATCAAACTGTTAAATCATTTTTGTATAAATTTGCCCATCCAGAATAACATTCAAAGGTCGATTTTATTGTATGCATGGTCTTGAAAAAGCAATTATTGGTATCGAATGGCAGCAATAAATATCATCCATAATCAATAATTATTAGTAATAACAGACACCTTAATTTTGTTTTTATAAAAACAGTCTGGGCAAATACTATATACATGTGAATGTAAACAGTTCATTCTCATCAACACGCTTGACATGATTATTTCGGTATACTAACTTGTGCATTCATTAATACCGACCGGTTTCGAGAACTCTGAAAAAATATCGAATACATTAGACTGCCTTCACTGCAGTCATTGCATGTAACGTCTCAAATGTATATCATGTTGGATATGACTAAGGGAAACGGTGATTTGAATACGGGAAAACGTAGAATTAAACACTTTCAAGGGATGTTTCATATATGTTCTGAACTTTCATTCTATCTCATAATGTATTAGTTTTCATAAAAGAATAAAGAACGAATCGCGTCAACGGTGATTTGACTACGTCAAAACGTAGACTTAAACGTTTTCAAGGGATTTTTCATATATGTTTTGAATACAGAACTTTTATTCTATCTCATAATGTATTATTTTTCATAAAATAATAGAGAACGAATCACGTCAACGGTGATTTGACTACGTCAAACGTAGACTTAAACGCTTTCAAGTGAGCTCTTACCTTTAAACATGGGACAGATCCTTTTCCACACAGTAAGGCAGCCGCATCTTTGAAACTGACCCAAGGCGAGCTCCATGTAAAACAATGGAAGACCCCCAAATATCAGCATGAGTATGTACGGCAGAAGAAAGGCACCTAGAACAGATAAAAAGAAAAACGATAAGCATTAAAATATAAATGATACTGGTACAAGCCAGAGGTCTTTACCTGAGAGAGTGGTTGATAAACCCTGGCGCGATTCCCGCTAGAAGTCATAAGTTTACCCCTAATTTACAAAGACTTCCATACAAGTTAAGTTGTAACTTAGAAAGCCCGACGTGTCCGTTCAGTACATAAGTTTTACTTTAATTTATTCAAGACCGAATAGCTCTAGCCTACCCAATATCTATAAATCACATGCATGGTTGCTCTTCATCAGGTTTCCCTTCTACCAGCAGTTCACGCTGTAAAAACTATACAACTCTCCCCTAAACAGGGAACTATTTTAACTCCGTCCCCTTAGGCCAGTCAACGCATGCTTTCCAGGCTTATTTCGCCATATAACTACACCATAGTTGCCACCCTAGCGACATAAACGGTATATGCCGAGTCCAGTTTATTCCTATGTATGATTTACGGGTTTCCTACCGTAAATCCTGCCAATGCGGTCGTACCAACAATGTACACACCATTGTAATATGGACTACATTACGACAGAGACATTAATTCGGTTTTGGCCTGACTTCAGTACTAGTCAACCATGTCATCACTGAAACTCATTACCACTTTACTGCGTGACGTTTCCTCCTAGTAATTGCTAATTATTATGGGCTAAGGATATTCCCATTATTCACACAAGTAATCACACAAATTTAAAATTTCCTTAAAACGGGATGTTATCAAATGCACATGCTCAAAATTTATTACAATACGACGAAGCAAAGAAACAAATACTGCAAAATACAACATAAATGAACCCACATTTATGTAAAGAATTTTTTTCTGCGTCCATTATATATATATATATATATATATATATATATATATATATATATATATATATATATATATATATATAACTTGGCAAAGGTAATTTATTGCCTTTAGTGATCTTCAACAACTGTTAAGTTATATATCCTGTTAGGGAGGGAACCCGTCTAGAAATCGTGTGTGTGTGTGTGTGTGTGTGTGTGTGTGTGTGTGTGTGTGTGTGCATAAACCTTCCAGAATGATACACACTACAAAACCGACTCCTTCCGATATAACGGAACAAAATCAAACCCACACTTTTGAGCATATGCAAACGAAACCACACAGACTCCATTCAGTATAAGGGGAGGAAAAAAAACACACCAAACAGAATTGCTAACAGCAACATTTCCTTATTCAATAAACATAATCTTATCACATCAAGCAAAATGTGTAGAGCTATTAAGTATTTAAGTTTCAATAAAGGATGGAATTCTTCTGATTTATCGTGAGTTTGTCGTTACTTGTAGTTGAAACTTGGAGAGATTTTTTTAAAAATATGTAAAAACAAAACAAGAGAAGAGAAGAGAAGGGGTGGTGGTGGTGCTCAATGACTTCATATTCATCTCTGCAATCCAGTTTTAGAGCTTCGTTCTCGTCATGCAATCATTCACTGCTGGGTTTTCATCATTACCTGGGTTTTGTGTGTGTGTGTGTGTGTGTGTGTGTGTGTGTGTGTGTGTTTCTGGAGTGGCATCACCAGTTAACCATCGCATAACCAAGATTACGACAGGAAAAAGTTTTCGCGATAAATACAGAATAAATAACTTTAAAATTGTTAGCATGTGTCCGTCTATAGATTGGTAGTGTTACACGGTACGCAGTTATTTTTAGACTGATAGTGTTACACTACATATGGTTAACTTTAGACTTATGGCGTTACACAGTACGTGGTTACATTTAAACTTGGGGTGTTGAACATTGCATGAATGTATTTATACTCGTGGTATTAAAACGTTACGTGCCTGTGATTTAGATATTTGGTGTTACGCATCGTGCCTGCATATGTTGATGTATTTAGACCAGTGGTATTACACAATACGTGGCAGTATTTACAATAATAGTCTTACACAATTTGTTTCTGTATTTAGACCAGTAGTGATATACATTACGTGGTTGTGTTTAGACTAGATATGTTATTTATTTTGCGGTTATATAAGTTTAAATGTAACCACGTGATGTGTAAAAAGATGACCGCAATCGCTGAACCAGCTTCAAGTAGCTTGTCCGTTTTTGTGCTATTTTTCATGATATTTGTGCTTGTTGTCCATCATCGTCTACATTATGGTGTTTCATCATGCATTGACTGTTCAGTTTGTATGTGTTTCTTCATTTCCTTGTTTTGGAAACGAGAACAATTATCATTTGTCTCAAGTGTCTTGCTCCACTGTTAGGAGATTCTTTGTTCTTAAATAAACCGCCATCACGTGATCGCCAGTCAACCCGTTTAGGCCATTATGGACCCTCATTAATTGCTTTAAATGACCACTCCTTGGCTTTTCATACAACATTGTGCTCAAGACTAAACTAACTGGGACACATTCATCAAATGCTAACGGAAGCGCAAAAAGAAACATTGTTTTAAAGCTGACCGGCGTAGAACAGGAAGAAGATTTCAAGTTATCTCCCTTTCGCCCTTCCCAGCTAAACAATATAAAAATTCGGCCGTTAATTTAGATAACCTGGTGCAAATCCCTATTAAATCGTCAACAATTGGACCAACTTTCCGAGACATACCACTGCGTCAGTCCATTTTTTTCCCCAGCTTCTACACCCTCCTCATAGAAGAAAATAAAAACAAGCTGACTGAATCTCTCTTACTGAAGCAGTTTCTGAATCTCCTGGAGTATGGAAATTCGATAGGCGGCAACCTGATTATTCCGGAAGATTTCAACTTTCACTTTGACTATCCTGGAAACTCATACACACCAAAACGTCTAGATGCCGTTCATGTTTTTAACTTTAAACAGTCAGTTAACTAAACCACCCATAAACATGATCACAGTTTAGACTGGATTCTTGATTGACCTGATGATAATATTATACGGTCTACCCTTGTATCCCACGAACTTTGCATCAGGTCACCTCTGCATTATATGCCATCTGGACGAATCAGTCCCTAACCTTCTGCCTTTATTTGCTACTAAGTGAAACTTCCGTCTTCATGACATCCAAGCAAACCTAACAACTTTCCAACCTCCTACAGCAGAACAACTTGATACCTGCCTGTGTTCATTGCTTGCAAAACACGCCCAAGCCACCAAATGCAAAGCATCAATTCAAAAGTGTTCTCCATGGTATAGCAGTGTTAGGGACCAGTTTTGCACTGCTAAAAGAGACCGCC